>CM072518.1:30288658-30788658 GCA_036898135.1 Oncomelania hupensis | reverse complement strand
GACTTAGATCAGAGTAGCAACTAGCAAGGAACTTGAGCCATTAAGGACGACTGATCAACTCAAGTCAACAAAGTCAAATCAACGTATCTCCAATACCCCAACAAGGAATTCATTTAGCACATTGTAAACAAGACTGCAATAACAAAATCAAAATCAAATAAAGCCTCACTGCCGAATAATACATGAAATAATAATACATCATGTCATATGTGATTGTGTATCAATTTGCTATACAAAATAATTCATTAATAAATAATGTGCAAGCATCTGATTCACATAGTCACATAGTGATTTGTTTTGTAGGCATGGTCGATATCAGATCGGATAGGATAGTGTGTTGATCCATCATTGATCTTGGGAACAGATTCTATTCAGAAATACCCTCCTCCCCCCCACACACTTCTCCTCCTCCCCCCTCCCCCCACACAGAAAGAAGAGAGAGTGTGTGTGCATACACACGTATACATACGTACAGAAAGATAGAAAGAAGTGAGTGGATGCACAGGGTGCTTGTAATAAACACAAACTAATCGGTGTTCTGATCGATTCCATTATTAATTGCTTCTTGTGGATAGCCTTGGTTGTCTTCAGAACTGACAGCCCAAAGGTTTGAGAGATATATGAGGTGTTATTGTATGACTACAGCAGGCCAGTCTTTTTTTTTTCAGATCGATTGAGAGAGAATTGTTTGTGCACGGTTTTTGCCCTTTGGTTTCGCTCCTGGAGGGAAGTCTTTTTCGGGGAGCTGGATATTCTTCTAGAATAACTTTTACTCTCTTTAGGTTGGTGGTCTAGGCTAATGTTTCTTATTTTTGCTGTAGTCTACTGCATTCTTTGTGAAGATTCTGTAGATCCTGTCAAGGCCTTTCTTGTGTAACTGTAAGAATTTTTCATTCGTTGTGGTTACGTTGTATCTATTTAAATATATATATATATATATATATATATATATATATATATATATATATATATTTTAATCCATTCGTTCTTTTATAGTGCTAATGCAATCATTCACCTCCATCTTCAAAGCCCCTTTAGCAGTAGTAGATAACGGGAGAATGACAATGAATATAAACAAAAAGGTTGCTAAGCAAAAGGAGCTAGCTGTTGTAGCATTGTGTCGTTGCAGATAACATTGTAGTCAATGGTGTCTAATGGTACAGTGACATTTATCTTTAGGAAAACATACGTGTGTGTATATTTAACTATTATTTGCTTTGCATAATTTAATAGATATTTTAATTTTGTGTTTGGAAGCATTCAGTTAATAATGATCGAGACTGGATAAAAATGGATGTTGCCAAAGTTGCTTTTATATAATTATTGTCATTGACAGTTAACCCACCTTGATTTCGCTATATACTATATAACGATTATGTTGTTTTACTGTGAACACTGTACATTTCCACAGATTGTCAAACATTTAAAAATATTCCGTTGTGATTTTTAACTGTGTATGGCCTAATATTATTTCAAATATTTGTTGACTTTACGGATCGAAAAGAAATATAATTAGCTACAATATGGAGGAAGTGGGAAGTACAAAGGTGTCAGCCGTCTAGTCGCAAAATAATATTAAAGTGCGTTTGAGGTCGAGATCGAAATTGTGTAGAATAAAAAAAAGCACACAAAACACAACATGTCTAAACCACGCAGATTACCGTGTGCTTATATATTAATAAATTTTAGTGTCTGATATTTGTGAAATTTGAATCTAAACGTTGCGTCTGAGTGTTCTAAAGATCGTCTGCTAGAAGCACTACGTATATCTGCCTTTAATACCTGTGTAGGCACACAAAAATAAAAATCATCGGAGCGTGACCAACATGCCGTAGCACGTTGGCTGTGGATCATCTTGGGGAGAGGATTCTGTGCCTGTGGCATCGGGTGATTTTTTTATGACTTTATCAAGGATCTTCTTTGCTAAACTCTCGAAATGATGAACAGAATGACTTTTTAAGCTGCTTACACACTTATTTGAGAGCTTTCACCTCAGTAATGTGGAATACTAAAATCTTCTGGGATCTAACTATCTAGTGTAAAAGTTTAAAAACAAAATTGCCTCAGACTCAGACTCACTTTAAAATAGTATGACAAATATAATGTAGTTGATTATCCGGGGCTCTTTTGATAAGTATACTGAGTAGAAGAAACCACCAGATTCTAAGCAAGGACTACAAATACACATCCAGAGTAAACGATGCTGTGTGAGACACCAAGTATCGTTTTCAAACACATTGTGTGTGTGTGTGCCTGCCCAGGTATTGTTCATCTTGAATTGCAGTTATCTGTGTTTTAGCTTGTGCAGGGCTATTGAATCATTAATTCGCCACATCCAATTGAGCCGGCTTGGGAGGTTCTGGCTGGTTGGAGGACTCTCGACTGTTTTATGCAGTGTGCTAGTGAGATAACGAGTTGGGAACAATCACGTTATTTCTAAACAATGTTTGTTTCGAGGTTGTCTCTGTAGGCCTATGTGTCGAGGGTGCTTCTGGCTCTGTTTTAATCATGACAGAGTAAGCTATTTGATACGTATTCCTTATACTATTTCTAAGTCAAAATGTCTTCGGAGATTTTAAAGTAATCTGTCATCGTTTTTATTAGAGTAATGGACATACTTCATAGTCCTTTGCTAATGTTAAGAAGCTTTAAAGTCTTTGGCTATTAATAAAAGTAACAATTTGACAGATGACAACGCAATTAAAGTTGTATTATTGTATGCTACTTGATCACTTCCATTACACACTAACTAACCCTTGCTAGATTTTTAACTGCCTTGACCGAAGAAATAAAAAGTGTGGTGTGGTATGAGACGTCGCCACAAGCGGATATAAATTACACTGTCAGGTAATCTTAGACTTGTTTCTTATACATTGACACAGTAGTTTGTGGTCTCTTTGTACAATCGCTATCCTAAGACAATTCCACAGTTTGTGATCCACCTGTGTTCGTTATTCACTCATGAGTCAAATTATTTGCGTGGTTATAGTTTTGAATGAGAACTGTTAAAACACGATCGCTGATACTTGAAGCTACAATCCTATTTAATAGGTGTTTCTAGAGTCAGATCTGTTTAGTTTAAATTGAGTGATATATTTCTGAAGCCTTTAGGAATGCTAAGAAAACATGTTCTATCACTACTAAATATTCAATGTTTGATTTCATTATAAAATTGCAAATGCTTTTCACGAATGTCTTCTTGTTCTCATGTTTTATGGTACAATAGAAAACCATATGTAGTCGAAGAACTATGTCCACGAAGTATGTAGGCTAATGTAAATTTACCTACATCCTTGTTTTGGCCAGAGATGGTGAAACCATCGTTTCTGTGAACTAAGAAATTAGCTGAAAGCTACACCAATTGCTAAATAAGTATTATTACAGCAAAAGTGTTCATATGTTGGTCAATTTACGGTTGTAATCCTAGTAACTGTTATGACAAGCACCTGCACACACAAAGTCAGCACAACAGTGGAAGTTATAGTGGGAAATAGTATTGTTGAATCTGATACAGCCAGTATGCGGGCGATTGCAGACTGCCGAGACCGAAACTTATGTTTAGGCCTATTGTTCTCGATGCTGCTCTGCGTTTGACAGAGGTTTCTTAACTGGACAGTTTCCCGGTGACAGTTACGATTTTTTAAATTAATTATATTTAATTATTCCGATAATTCGTGAGTGTTAGTTTCACATTTTTCCAATTTTAAATATTTGCTGGACTTTTCCTGAAATTTTCGCTTGTGTGTCACTTGTTCTTTATTTTTTTACATACAAAACTGGTTCTGTAGGCTAAGGTTTATATTGCAATTTTACGTTTTCCGACTGGCTTTCAAGACTAACTATTTGCAGCACCAAATAATAACATACTGGCTATTGCTGCCATAGGTTTTATCAAGTAAAGTCATTAGGAAGAGACTGGCTTATTTTTCGTTGAGGTTGTGTGATTCCGCGCAAAAGCTATATTGGAGCCTTAGCTGCAAGTCTTCCAGTGAATAGTTATTTGGACAGCTGCCGTGATGGAAGAAAATAATATCGTCAATAAAAAGGTAAGTTTCTTCTTCTTCTACTTCTTCTTCTTCTTCTTCTTCTTCTTCTTCTTCTTCTTCTTCTTCAACGACGATGATGATGACGAAGACATCAGTTTTCGCTCTGTCATCCCTTCCTCTGTTATTCTTCTTTAAGCTTACATTTTTCTTGGCACGTTTGTGCAAAACATTTTTTTTTGTTACACTTAACAGAGTAAGCTATACATTCTGCACTGTGTTCAGCACCACACAGATGCTGATGATCGATGGTTTTATTTGCTCAGGATGATCACTCATTCCCAAATCAACGACCATCATGCTTGAGCTACTCGTGTCGTTCGCATGTTTGGTGACGAACAGACGTTAAAAACGTTTACCAACATGGCTTAAAGAATGTATTCATAAATCTTTTATTTTCGAGCACAGAATTTCAAACTTAATTGCACAGTACGATAGCGTCAGTACTTTGAGAGACGCGTTCTATAGAGAGGACGCTGTCGTATTCAGATGCGGGCGCCTAAGCTTAACATCATATTTATTATCCATTTTAGGGGCTATAAATTATAATAGACATTGAAAATATATAGTTTCACATTTAAAGAACGTGCTCTCTCTCTCTCTCTCTCTCTCTTGCACACACACACGCGCACACACCCACACACACGCACACACACCCACCCACACACACACACACACACACACACTATATTGTATTCATCGGAAATGGTTTAGCTTTGAATTTAAATTAAACAAAATAATAGTAAAAACAAAAGAGCAGTAAGGTAATACATAAAGGTGAAGAGGTTGTTGATTGTTGACATTCAGGTCATATGGATCTTATTTCTGTCGTTCGATATTTACATAGATATTTGCACATCTGGCTTAATAAATAATAAGTGAGTAATATTTTAAGCATCTTGTGCAGTGAATATTACAATCGCAATTCAGTACATTATATGGAATGCTTTGGCGAATGCTGACTTATGTTCCGATACGTGCATCTTGCTCACTTCATTCAGTGTCTAGGAATTTTGTCCATTGCGCTTTTCTGTAGTGTTAGTCGGCGCCATCGAATCCATGCCACTGGATGCTTCTTACAGCTGGCTCTGACAGCATTGGTGTTTCGATTCTAACCGAGGTGTCTGAGCTGAATAACATTTACCTGTTACGATTCGTAGGATTGTGTGCAGAAATGAAGTGTGGCTTGAGAGAGAGAGGGAGAGAGAGAGGGAGAGAGAGAATGGGGGTGGGGGTGATGGGCGGAGGGGGGGGTGCGTTCGAAAATCAATAAGTTATATATCATGGTGGAGGGAAAGAGACTAAAGACAGTTCGGGTTTGTGGGGATGTTTGGATGGGGGTCGAGGGGGTGGGGGAGGAGAAGGGAGGGTAGTGTACATCGAGAAGCGATGGATATTGAAGTAAGCTTAATGGTATCTGGTAGTACGCTATGTGAGCCAAAGTGTGCGTGTGTGTTTGTAAATACACACACACACACCCACACCCACACACACACACATAGACTATTCACAATTTACCTATACTATTGAAGTAGTCTAACAGTTGTGAATAAGAAGAGTACTGTACAGGAGACTGGCAACAGATGTTCAATGTGTTATATTTGCATAACTTTTTTTTTACATTCGGCGGTGTTTTTGTGATAATCAATATGTGCTCAACATATGTGAATTTATATTAATCCTGCGGTTATGTTTTATTTGACAGAAATGATGTTCTTTTGCTGACTGGTTGGGTCAGCAGCGTTGTGTAATAATGGAGGCCACAGAAGACCGCACGATCACCATTCAAGGATGTGACCTTTAGGGTGTGTTGGTGTTGCCACAAGTTGCGACAACCCTGTAGCCTGAAGTAGAGCTAAAAACTGTTTCGGAAGACTGCCATCTGGATTATCATAGAGGATATTTAATGTCCCCCATGATAATGAAATACTCGCAAGTAGCCACACGATCCATAAGAGAAATGGAAAACTCCTCCAAGAATGTGAAATTGGTTACGAGAGTGGTAGGAGGGTGATAGACGCATATCGGTCGAACTGACAACTTCCCACTTATTAACAAAACTGAGTGGGACTGGAACGATGAAAACGTTTTCTGGTGGACCAGAGACTGCAGCTTTAGCTCTTTTGGGTGGATAATGGTAACACCACCACCAGACCTACCATCAGTTCTAGGAGAGTTTATCAAGGCATACCCTGGTGGTGTCATTTGATTTATGGTTAATTCATGGCCTTTCACCCTCAGCCAGAAGAGAAAGGAAATACGTTGTTATTCATCGTACAACGTTAAGCTTAAGTCAAAACTCAATTTAACAGTTTTCATTAATTATAGTTTAGCTTTGATGTCTTGTATGTTCGTCTTCTGTATTAGATCTACATGATTTTGACATACACATTGTCTTTGTGAAGAATGGATCGATTTATTTGCATCCTGATTCTAGATCAGTCCCCATAAAACGACAGCTAGGTTATCGATTAATTTATCTTGCACAAAATGAGACCCAATGCAGCCGCGTCGGAAGATATTTGGGGGTGGGGTGGGAGAGATATTTTCGACGAAGGGGGTGGGGAGAAGAATTTAATAATGGGAGGGGAAATTATTAATATAATATTTTTGTAAAGGTTATTTGCAAAAATTCTTCTGACAGTATTCGTAATATGTTTTAGAATGTATGTTTGTATTTGGGTGCGTGTGTGTGTGTGGGTGCGCGCGTGCGTGTGTGTGTGTGTTTTAATGAAGAAGTGCATAAAGAATTCTGTTTGTTTTCTTTTCTCTCTGAAGTACCAATTATAGTTTGGTTAAAGCAAACCAGAACACATTTGAGCTCGTTCGTACCTTTTCATGGGTACAGGTGTACCTACACTTTTTATACGCTAATTTCCGATTTCCGATATGGTCAAACAACTGAGCTTTGGAAGGCAGCGGCCGTCAAAGAATTGTCAAAAGCAGCTGTAATTGTATTTTTCCTATTTTTCTTCTTCTTCTTCCTTTCTTTTTTTTGGGGGGAGTCCCCTCCCTTCCCTCGTCCGCCCCTGCTTCATCAATTTTGTTTTTGAATGATTATTAAAGTAGACTTTCATTGCTATTTTACTGACGGATTCTATATAATATATCAGAATCCTCACCTTTATTTGACCCAATATATGTTTTTCCAAAGTCCGGAAAATGGCCGTATTAAGTCATGCTGTACGAACCGTCAGGGGCGGAAATGAAGCTAGCAGACGACGCGTGCTTTTCACTATGACTACTGACTGAATACAGTTTTATAAAATGCTCTAACAGCTTGTTGTCCCCTATACGCAATGTGTCCGGGGACGTTAATCTACACACCTAACCTAACCTTCTCAAAACCACCGAAATGCCCCTTTAAGGAGTGGACATATAATGGGATATACGCTGGAGAGTAACAATTCTCAAGTTTCACTTGCAACCCGTGTGTGTTTGTTTGTGTGTGTGTGTGAGGGAGAGAAAGAGAGTGAGAGAGAGAGTGTGTGTTTGTGTGCGCGCGTGTGTGTGTGTGTGTGTGTGTGTGTGTGTGTGTGTGTGTGTGGGTGTGGACTTGTTTACACGGCGTTATTTGGACAAACTAGTGAATATTTTACATAACTTGCTTTGAAAGCCCTCGTTGTTTTGATGTCAAATTCATGATGCGTTAGGGTTAGGGCTGTGTTAGGGTAAGGTTTAGGATAGGCCTAAGGGTTAGAGTTTGGGTTTGGGTTAGCGTTAGAACACTTGAAAGTACTTTAAAAACGGGACGAAATATGACCCATTGTCAACACAACTTATGTGGCCTTTCAGAAAAGTCATAATAACGCCGTGAAAACAAGTGTGTGTGTGCGTGTGTGTGTGTGCGCGCGAAGGCGTGCGCGCGCGCTAGTGTCCCATGCCCATAGAAATCAGATCCGTGTTACAAACGTGATTGATCTTGAAAAAGAAAAGGAAAAATAAACATGTTTATTTGGAGAAAAATAATTGTTACAACTCAAATTAGACCGCGGTAAGCTCTCGCCTTATTGAGGAAGAAAAAGTCTCGGCTACAATTGTCTATTCCTTTCTGGCGACGTCATCACAGTGACGACATTATTTTGACATTTTTGTTTATGTGTGTGGCATAGACCATACTTGTTACTTGTGGTCTATGGTGTGTGGCTATTTTTCTAAAAACACACGGTTTTTGCGTGCTTACCGAAACTATTAAATACACTCTCTCTCTCTCTCTCTCTCTCTCTCTCTCTCTCTCTCTCTCTCTCTCTCTCTCTCTCTCTCTCTCTCTCTCTCTCTCTCTCTCTCTCTCTCTCTCTCATTGTCCAAAAAGTTTGGGTGGGGTGGGGATTCGGGGGAAAAAACAAAAAGATACGTTTTACTTACCCCCTCCCCTAAACCTAGGTACAGGGGGCGCCACACCCCTCTCCTTCGGTTCCGACGCCAATGCAATTAGTGATACGCGTTTACATAATTAAAAGAAGAGAGAATTTCGAAACAGGTTCATGGGTAATACCTGGCTTAGTATTCCGGGTACCGGGTTGTAGCCCTCAAACTCATGAATTGTGTATCTAATGTACAGGGTGTTCCAAAAGTCTTGGGCACATTTTGACATTGACTATTTCCGAAACTATTAAGGATATAAAAACGCATCTGGTAAATTCAGAAAGCTTGTAATCTCAATTTTTACATGGAATGTTCAATGGTGTTCAATGTGAGCACCATTGGTCACACGAAACACATCAAGCCGATAGTCAAATTCTTGCCAAACGCATCCCAACATTTTCTGGTTGAGTGAACGCCATTAATGGGTCAGAAAAGAAATTAAAAAAATCAACAGCTTTACAAAAAACTTAATGTAATTAGCTTTAAAATGGCACATCTTTTATCTTACTAACATTCATAGTAATTGAGATATGGGGACTTCAAATGTGCCCAAGACTTTTGGAACACCCTGTATTATGTTCTTAAACAATGTCATGTATATGAAATGAAAGATGGATGGGGAAGGTTGGTAGAAGAGAATGTATAAAATAAAAATAGAACTACTAAATAAAATACTACATCGTGGTAATTATCCATGGTCAGTACCTGGCAAAGTTTACCGGGGTTGTAGCCCTCCAACTTATGAATTACGAAACGTATCTGTTCTAAAACAAAGTAATGTATTGAAATAAAAGACGGGCGGAAAAGATTGGTAGAAGTGAATTTGTCAAATAAAAATAAATAAATAAATAGAAAGTAAATGGGTCGACAGTGGAGAGACGCCAACTTTACTGAAGTAGTCTAGAGTAAAAAGCACAGGCAACTCATACTCAATAGAATTTAGAGCAAACTATAGCTGGTCCTATCCTGCAATCGAAAATCCTGTAAAACATTTCGATTGAAAAGACCCATTTACTGTTCACTCTCATTCTTTGCTTGGGTAATATAAAGCGTCTCGCCTACGCTTCGGCCAGCGACACAAAAATGTTCAGTCACAGCGTTATGTTGTTGGGCCTGAGGGATAGGTCCAGGTAACCTGCATACTAATAACAAACGTGTAGGAGAGCGGAGGTAGGCTAGGAATTTTACAACAGGCAGAGTACGTATAACCATGGTACAACTAGAAGGGATAAAACGTATTGTGTCTGTGTTGAGTCACTGATCTAAAAGTGGTGTTGAGTGCTAAAGGATGATCGATATAGTATTCGTATGAAAAGTGTGCCCTTAAATTGATAGTTAGCACGTTGTGATCGGGAGTGCAGAATTTTAAGTGTGACTGGAAAACTGAAATGGTGGTGTAAATAATAGTGCGTTTGACATGTGTGTGTTTACATTTGGCCTTGGTGACAGTCTGTTCCACGTAGACTTCAATGCTAGGTAATTTGTCCAAGAAAGTTTCTTTCAGCTACGATACTGATAGTTATTATAAAGTTATGATCTACTGATCTTTGAAGGTTTGTATAATTATATACAAACAATGTTGATGAGACTTAATTATTTGTTGAGTGATTTCCTCTTACTCACGTTCTTAAATTACGTCCATGGGTCATATTCAAAGTGGCAGATAATAATAATAATAATAATAATGGACATTTATATAGCGCTATTACTTGTCTTTTTATAGACAAATGCATAGCACTTTACATGAAAAGAAAGAAACAAACATGAAACAACTTACAATATTGCATTAGAAATTATACAATGAGAAAAACCCACATGCAAATTCAGACAATACATAACATTTTATAAAGTTAACCTTCTGCAAACAAGTCATCACAATCACAACAAAATCCACAAGCATAGCCAAAAGCAGAACAAATATGTGTTGGGGCTAGGGTCTAAAGAATGTAGGATTTAGTCGGGATAGTAGAGTTTGAAGAGGTGAGATTTTAGAGCTTGCTTGAATGAGGATGTGGTCTGCTTGTGTCTTATAAAATCTCTGGTATACAGCAGCTAAATATTTATTGTATTAAATCTTTTGGAAGAATAGTTTTCTGTCACTGTAATAATGGAAATAATAATATTGAGTCAAGTTAAGATCGGTCTTGAACGAGGTGAGACTTAATTTCTGTTGTATGACAACAGCTTCTGCCAAACTGAATAAAATAAATGGCAATGCTTCTCTGGTCAGTTTTATATTTATTATTTTCTCAGTACCCAGCCACTGACTCAGTGATTGAGAGGCGGGCAGGATGAAGAAGGGTCGGAGTGGGTGGGTGGGGGAGGACAGCTAACTGTGGGTTAAATTAATTTATAATAAGACTAGACCTGGTTTTGCTCATTAACGTTAGACTTTGCAACACTAGTTAGAGGACAGCCGGGTGGCGCAGTTGGTTAGTCAGTTGATTAGTTGCAGGTTTGATTCCCACAGGGGATGAATTTATGTGACATAGCTACAAGACTTTTCAGGTCACCTATGGTTTTTGCGAGTACTTTGGTTTCCTCCAACCCTTCAATAATGATATTGGAGGCAGTCTATAATTTCACAAATGAAATTTGATTTCCTTTCTGTCTGCTAAAAGCAACTTACCTTTACACTATAGTCATGTTTGAGTGATGAATGTGTGTTTGCTGTGTATTTATTTCCTTATTCCTTATAAAATCTCTGGTATGTAGAAGTGTGTAACATGTGAGCATGTATGTTGGTTACAGATTGCCTCGCTTTGAGTCTGATTTAAGAATATATAAAGTATATTGCATTCAGTTTTATTAATATTATTATTAATATTATTGTTATTATTAAATTTTATAAACATTTTCTTGATCTATAAATATAATCAGTGTGCCCAAACCAATTTTTAATATGATAGAATTTTTTTCTCCATAACCAATGATGTACCCAAACCAATTCACAATTCAATATAAATATTGTATAATAAAAATGTAGTATTATAAGCCTAAATGGAAGATTATTTGTCTACTACTGCAGGGTGTGTCTTTGACGTCAGGTCAACTACTAGTTCTTTCAGAAAAGTTAATTGCAGTCGTGGCCAGTTTATGAATGTCTATACTTATTGAGACCATGGTACTCTGGCACTGTTCCAAATTTTAAACATAGGAGTTCTTGTTAGGAGGTCTTATTAGAAATATTTGTTAATGTGTGCTAATGTTATTGTGTGTGAAAGGGCTATGACTGCATTTGGGGGAAAAAAGAAAAGTAGAGTTTTACAAAGAGAGAGAGAGAGAGAGAGAGAGAGAGAGAGAGAGAGTCGAAGGAACGATAAGTGAAAGAATACCTTACTGAATAATGAGATTTTTTTTAATACTGGCGGAAGTTTTGACCTCTCTCTATCAGCCTAGCCATTACATTTATTACTTTATATACATGTATATGGATTGTATTTCTAGCCATGCAATAGCATTCCAGATTGAATAAAATGCTTATTGCACGCTAAATACACACTATCTCCCTCCCCCCCCCCCCCTCTCTCTCTCTCTCTTTCTGTGAATAAAACTCTTTTGAAATATAGCTTTTTTGTTTTGTTTTGTTTTTCCCATTGTGTTGATATGTACACCGCACACAAATTACCTTGTATTTTTATGGGGACACTAAGATTTTGATTCTGTGTGTTCTGACTACCTTTGACATTCTTGCACAGTGCCAATAACTTGTCTAACTACTTAGCTGCCACGGTTGACATGCTTGACTAAAGTCAAAGACAGTAATTTCCTCTGAACCATGCTCACACCATTGAAGAACAAACTGCATTTTGAGTTCCAGTTAGTTGTCAAGTTTGTGTAAACAGTGCTTACCCATAGGAATGTGCCTTTGATTGCAATGTTAAGGTTGACCCTTTCAGATTCGTGCTGCATACATATATATTTCAAGTTATTATTAAACCATAGTTTTTGTATGCACTTGGCTTATACATTTAGATAAGCAGTTAGGAGTTACTGGTAATGATAGTAAGGAGTACATGCAGTGTTAACATAATTTGTATGAAGCGTAGCTTACAAACATTGGGTTCTCTGACAAAAAGACTAAAACTATGTGTAGTTCTAGGAGAGTATGAGAAAGAAAACTTTGTTAGTTGTTGGAATGTTATAGGCAGAAAGCTGTGACATTAACTTGAGGTATTAATTAACTTGAGGTATAGTTTTGTGTGCAGATCAGCTCAGCAAGAAGACTAATATTAATGTGTAAAGAACTCGTTACATAATTATGTGAAGAAACCAATGTGTATTGATTACATTCAAGCCTTTGGATTTTGACCAACATTCTTATTCTATACGAACAATAGGAACATATATTCAAGATGACTGCATCACCTGGAAATACTCCGACTATGATGCTAGATGTAAATACCAGTACTAGTGTTATAACTACATCTACATTTATTACTACTCAACCATTGGTAAGAAGTGATTTTTTTCATGGACCATACTCTGGCTCTTGTCTCTGTCTCGCTCTCTCTGTACTGACCTCTCTTATTTTTCTCCTTTTATTCTTCTCCTTCCACCTCAACCGTCACCTTACTTTTTAATTCATCAACAGATCTACAGAAAATATTTTTTATGTAACATCTCCTTTGTGTAAATAAATATTATATTTATTTAACCTTCAAAACTATTATAATGAATGGAACAGAATTTTGTTGGGGTTTTTGTGTGTACATGATATGAATGGCTCTGTCAGTCAAATTGTCTTGTAGGTGTGTGTGCATGTGTGTGTGTGTGTATGTGTGTGTGGCTAGGTAGAAACGCCAGTACTCTGACATACACTTTAAACTCTACGTACTTTCTTTTGACGGCCCCGTTATTTTGACGTCAAAACAATGTTCTGTTAGGGTTAGGGATGTGTTAGGGTTAGGGTTATAGTTAGAGTTTGGGTTAGAGTTAGGGTTAAGGTTAGGGATAGCTTCAAAACATGGAAAAATGTCAAAATAATGTTAAAAGTGTCAAAATAGTGTATACATGTAGAGTTTCATGACAGTCATCACAACGGCGTTTCTACACAGTTGTGTGTGGGTGTGGGTGTGTGTGTGTGTGTGTGCATGTGTGTGTGTGTGTGTGTGGGGGGGGGGGCATGTAGAAACAATGTTACAGTGACACACTCATGAAACTCCACATGGTTTCTTTTGACTTTTTTGGAAGGCTGCCCTATTTTGACGTCAAAATAGGGTTCCGGTAGGGTTACAGCTGTTTTAAGCTTAGGGTTAGGTTAAGGGTTAGGGTTAGGGGTTAGGGTTAGGGATAGCTTCAAAAATGTGAAAATGTCAAAATAATGTCACGAAAATGAAAAGTGTGTCAAAATAATCCTTGTTTTTTTTCACAACAGTCATCAGAATGTCGTTTAAAATAAGAAGTTTTAGTACTGGTTGCCTTGTGATTATTATTGTTATTATTATTTTTTTTTTTAATAAATGTGTTTGCTCGCATGCATAGTAATGTGAGTCTAAGTACTCATCCATCACCCCTCCTTAAAAAATCAAGATTTTTGCAAATTCGTGCAAGATAAATCCTAAATAATCCAAAAATGAAATCTAAAAAAATTTAAATGTGTTTGTCCATCCGTCCGCCGTTCTCCGTTCTGTCTATGCAAAACTTGCAAATGGATTAATATCTCAGAACCTATTTCAACTATAACAACCAAACATGGTATGATGGTGTATACCCACGAGACCTCATAAATAATCAGTGATTGAATGACAACTTCAAGGTCAAGGTCACAGGGTCAACAAATGTTAGTCAAAAATGACAATTTTTCAGAAATTTTCAGTTTGTCTAAATTATGAATATTGAACTTATGATTCTATGATGCATGATTGATATGAGACACACATACTATGCAAATTTGGTCAACCTCATTCCAAGGTCAAGGTCGCTTGAGTTGTCCAAAGTCGTTTAGTATATGTACTTTGAAGTGGCATTGACCCTAAACTATAAGAGATATAAAGTCCAATCTTGTTGTAGTTAGAGATGATAGATTGATCTTTTCATATGTGTTCTGTTTGTTTTTTTTATCTTGAAGGTCAAAGCCATTTTAGGCCTTGCAAAAACATTTTTAAAATAGGTTATTGTACAATGGAATGGCTGTATATTAGCCCATAGTATGCAACAACATTGGGTTATTTGATTAGACATGAATGAGGTCACATGATCAAGGTCATCCCAAGGTCAAGGTTACTGAAGGTCAAGGTCATCGCAAGGTCACCTTTTCTGTTTTTATGTGTGTGTGTGCGTGGATAATACAACTTTTGCAGTGGTTTATTTATAAGTACATGAGAGTATTTGGAGCCAGAGGTCAAGGTCATCTCAATGTCAAGAGCATAGAAAGATCAAAGTCGATATTACTTTGCCTTTTAAAACCAAAATTTCATTCTTCCCCCCTTTTTCTGGGCATTCATTCTCATGTTTAAATATATATTGCAAGTTCCATAAGGAGCATGTGAGTCATATGAACTTTGCCCCTTTCGTTATATATATTTTTAAGCATTCTCTTGTTTGCCGAGATGCAATGAGCTGTGTGAATTCTCCATTGTGGATAATACAGATTTTTTTAAACTTGACTTAATAATGCATTATTTAAAGGACAGGAATAGAATCACAGGACAAATAAGTTGGACAATTTGGATCCTAACCCCTTCTTCAGCTTTTAGTATGAAGCATTAATGGACAGTAATAGAATCGCAGGTTTTATTTCATGGCTGGGTGATTTGGATTTTAAAAAATCTTTTCAGTCAACATAAACAACAATTCATATATTATAACACAATTAAACAGTTCTTGTAAATACAGGATAGAAAAAAAAGTTTTCACAAAATGTATTACTTTATTCTCTCATTTGTTGCAGATTGTTACTAATGACTCTGTCATAAGCAACTTCACTTCTTCAAACACTACGAACACTACAAGCAATCCACTAGATCGAGTGCCCACAGATCAAGAGATGCAGGACTTCTACATTGGCCTCATACTGGCCGTTTTGTCCAGTCTTTTCATTGGCAGCTCCTTCATCTTCAAGAAATTGGGGCTGCTGCGGCTGGCCAGGAATTCTTCCACAAGAGCAGGTAATGATGAATGTATATTGACCAGTATATTATCGGTGCCTTGAAATACTATTGTCACAACTCCATATTATGTAACAATGACTAATCATAACTTGATATTCCATAATAATATGTTATGACAATAGTAATTTTGGACAGGGAGGTGATTCTTACTGTGGCAGTGTGCTGTAAACTATTAGTAGCGTGTGGCATACTTTAAAGTTGTGGTGTTCATAGGCTAAATAGTAAATAACATTATATTATATTATTGTACATGTTTGACAATGGTAATACTGCATGCCTTGCTGTTGGATTAGTTCGTTCGACCTTTTAATTATTTACATTTAACTGTTGTAAAACAGCCATATTAATTTTATTTGCTTTCTGAAAACAAAAAATGTCATCTGACTATGAAATACATAATAGCAAAATTCTGTTAGCAACCCCCGCACCCTACCCCATCTCCCATCAAATACATATAGGGAGAGAGAAAGAGAGAAATATACATTTGAAGGTGTGACACTATTTTTATACTAGATGATAAGTAATATTTTCTTTGTTTTTGCAGGTCAAGGTGGCTATGGATACCTCAGAGAATGGATGTGGTGGGCTGGAATGGTTCTCAGTAAGTACAATCAAATAATATTTTATAACTTTTTTACTACTTAACAGCAAACTTTTTTTTTGCATGATGAATCTCAAGTGACTAGCACCTTGGAAAGGCTCTCTGTGTTTGTAAGCACGCTATTTGAAAACAATACTTGATATATATGTGTGTGTGTTTAGCCATGTATTCTTGATTCCAGTTACCTAATTTATTTAAATCATGTCACATTTTGAATTATATGTTGTCATTGTCAATGTTTCCAGTGACAGTGGGGGAATTTTCCAACTTTGCTGCCTATGCTTTTGCTCCTGCCACATTGGTTACTCCTCTTGGTGCGCTTAGCGTTCTAGTCAGGTATGATATGACACCATGTAAAAATCTTATGAGGCTTCAGGATGGTTTCAGTTTCTGTAGTTTTGCCACATTGGTTACTCCTCTTGGCGCGTTTAGTATTCTAGTCAGGTATGATATGACACCATGAAAAAATCTTATGAGGCTTCAGGATGGTTTCAGTTTCTCTAGTTTTGCCACATTGGTTACTCCTCTTGGCGCGTTTAGTATACTAGTCAGGTATGATATGACACCATGTAAAAATCTTATGAGGCTTCAGGATAGTTTCAATTTCTCTAGTTTAATACGGGAACTAATTTACTGAATTTTTGAACAGTTGCTTTTTAGACTTAAAAATAATTGGGTTATTGTGGATTTATTTTATTTTGTAACTTTTTAATCATGATTAGTTTAATAATTATGTTGGTGTTTTTTATAGGGCAAAACCAAATTTAAAGCTTACTTTAAGTGCTCGCTCGCCTATACACACACAGGCAAGGATAAATATTGAAACAATGTGGTAAAACATTATAGTTGATGAAATAAGTGACAACATTTTGCATTTTCATGTAACGAGCATGCAATTTGGTATGAAGATACTTTTGGCATTGTGAATAATTCCTGACGTAGGGGCATTTAAAATTTCTCTTCTGAGCTCAAAACCATTACATAATTCAAAATGACCGCCGAATCCATACATAAAACACCCAAAAAGGCATACAATTTTTTTAAAAATTTAAGAAAACACATAAATCAGACTTCATTTAAATTTTTTATATTTTTTTAATGTTATTAGTTTGTTACATATTATTGTTATTTAACATTTTTTAGTTATAAATGTCATGTTAATAATGTGGATAAAATGTATGAATGACTTTCACCCCACCACACCTTTCATGTGTACATTGTGATATAGGCTTCATTCAAAAACCCCACTTCGTAGTTCATCGTGCTTTTCGTTTCATACAGCATGTGACACCGATAATTCTTACACTACTCGATTGGCTGTAGAGACAGACTTGACTTACTCCCAGTACCTCGCTTCAAACTATGTTCTAAGTATCAAAATGAGTGTCAGTCCCCATTTTCACATCCAAAATAGTTGAGTAAGGTCCCTTACACAAAGTCATATCATTTTGGATGTCATACAATCAATGTAATAAATAAAATATATCCACAAAGTCAACTTTATGGGAATGTCTGTTTTGATGAACTCATGTCGGTACAATTCGAGAACTTTCACCTTTGCATATTAATGACTGCATAAACTGCTGATATCATGGACAGAAAGTAGTGTGGAATCACTTTCACAAAGAAAATTACTCGCTTCCAAAAGATCCAAAGTCAATTTTATGGCAATGCCTCTTTACGCGAACTCACATCGGTGGGATTCATGAACTTTCACCTTTGCATACTAATGACTGCATAAATTGCTGATGTCACGTACAGAAAGTAGTGCGGAATCACTTTCCCCCCCAAAAAATCACTCACTCCCTAAAGATCCATAATAGTATGTATGTGAGAGTGGATGATGCAAAGTAAGATTAGGATAATATCCTAAAATCTCCAACTTTGTTATAAATAACATATCTGAATCTGAGTCTGAACAGAAGAGATGTTGTCCTGTTGAGGGATTGCCACAAGAAACTAAAGAAAAAGAAGTGTTATTCTCTAATTTGTAATTTTTATTCTTGTTTGTGTGTTGTGTGTGTGTGCGTGTGTGT
Source organism: Oncomelania hupensis (assembly GCA_036898135.1). Taxonomy (NCBI): domain Eukaryota; kingdom Metazoa; phylum Mollusca; class Gastropoda; order Littorinimorpha; family Pomatiopsidae; genus Oncomelania; species Oncomelania hupensis. Next base: position 30,770,501 of record CM072518.1, on the reverse strand, counting down.
GTGTGTGTGTGTGTGTGTGGTAATAAGTAAACAAAGATGTACATAGTCATGTTATTAACTATAAAGAATTAAATTAAATTTGAATTAAAATAAGCTGTGCAGTCATTGTCAGTATCGAACATTCAAATAACCAAGGGCTTCTATAAATAACTAGGCTTTGAGGTGATTTTATAATAATAATAATACAGTACATTTATATCGCGCGGTACCTCGCAAATAGTAAGGAAAGCGAGCTCACCGCGCTTGACAACACACGTGCAATCACACACACACACACACACACACACACACCCACCTACACACACACACACACACACACACACACACACGCACACAGAACACGTATACACTTATCAAATGATTAAATAATTACAGTTTTTAAAAAAAAAAAAAAAAAACAAAAAAAACACACACACACACACACACATGGCTATGCAAAACAACAGATAATACTAATATGAATACCAAGAACCGAGCAGGTGCCGCCACCATCCATGAACAGATGACGTGACTTGGTAGAAGATTACATATGGGGATAGAAGGGAGGGGGGGTGAAAATTATTGAGTTTGCATGTTAAAAAGGTGGGTCTTTAATTGGCGCTTGAAGGAAGAAAGTGATGGAGCATGTCGGAGTTGCATCGGTAGTGAGTTCCAAGCAGTTGCAGCAGAGAAAGAGAAAGATCGTTCACCATAGGTCTTTGAGTGAACACGGGGGATAGAAAGCAGTCTTGTATCAGAAGAAGAGCGGAGTTGTCTTGCAGGAGAGTAGACAGAGAGAAGGTCAGTAAAGTATGAGGGGGCAGAACCAGTGAAGAATTTGAAAACAATAGTTGAGAGCTTGTAAAAGATGCGAGCTCGAACAGGGAGCCAATGAAGAGATCGGAGTAGAGGGGTGGCATGGTCTCGTTTTTTAGCTTTAAGAACAAGGCGGGCGGCTGAGTTTTGGACTTTCTGAAGTTTTTCAAGAAGGTAGAGAGGGGAGCCAGAGAGAAGAGAGTTGCAGTAGTCAAGTTTAGATAGAACAAATGCACAGACAAGAGTGTTGGTTGTTTCGGTTGTAAGATATTGTCGGATGGAGCTAATGCGGTGAATTTCGAAATAGGCAGAGCGGCATATGTTGGAAATCACATCGGTTTTGTACAAATTGTAATAATAATAATAATAACGGATTTTTATATAGCGGGTACTCCAGCCTATGACCAGACTCACCACGCTTTACATAGTCATTACATATAAATACATGCACACGAAAATTGTAATTGCATTTAACTCATGGACATTGCTGTTTCAGTGCTATCTTGGCTTCCAAAGTGCTGAAAGAGAAACTGAACCTGCTGGGTAAAGTGGGTTGCATGCTGTGTGTTCTGGGCTCCACTGTTATGGTCATCCACTCTCCCAAAGAACAAGAAGTAGAGAACATTGACCAGCTTAAGGCCATGGTAGCTGAGCCAGGTAATCACTGAACTGTTCAAAATGGTGTACTGTAATATCTTAGTTTGGAAGACAACTTTCTTTAACATTTTGTTTTGTAAATCGCGTTACACACAGTTTTCTTATCATATCCCTCCAGAAGGTTCAATGGTCTTTATAAATAGCAATATTGGCCATTGATTCTTTGGTGATTTTCTTTATTTGCTAATAATATTCCATATTTTTTTATTTTTAACTCTGTTATGCATGCAATTTTCCTAACATGCCCATTAATTTAAAAACCAAAGTGTGGCAGTGTATCTGCCCATCAATCAGAAAATTATTTGACTGGGGTGGCCTTGTGACCCAGTGGATTAGTTACCGGTTTCCTATGCTGAAGGTCGCGGGTTTGATTACCGCAAGGGGCGAACTTATGTGACTTAGGTACGAGACTATTGAGGTCACCGAGGGTTTTCTCCGGGTACTCCAGTTTTCTCCCTCCCTTCAATAATGGTATTGGATGCAGTCAATATAAACTTTCACAAATAAAAAATTGGATTTCCTTTTCGTCTTCTAATTGCGACGCTCTTTTACCACCACATGTTCGAGTGATGAATGTGTGTTTGTTGTGTATGTAGGACTGTTTGTAACATGTGAGCGTGTATGTTGGTTACAGATCACCGCACTTTGTATCTGATTTAGGAATAAGGCGCGTATAGCATCCAGTATTATTATTATTTTATGTAAAATGAAGTCAGCTATTTGTCATGCGTATGGTTGTCTTAATTAATGTTTTATATAACAAAAACTGTTAATATTTTTTTTAGTTTTTAATCCTTCTGTCTTAGTCTTTGTGCTACTAAAGACAAATTTCCATGTTATTGTATTTTAACTATGGACAATAAAGATTCGTATTCGTATTCGTATTCGTAAAATAAATTTGAGCATTCAGCGACCTTGAATATCTGTTGTGTATTTTTTCAGCATTCATAGTATATGCTGCCTTGGTCGTCATCTTGGCAGTGTTCCTCATGATCCACACAGCGCCTCGCTATGGAAATAAGAATGTTCTGGTCTACATCACTATCTGCTCCAGCCTCGGTTCCTTCACTGTTATGGGCTGCAAAGGTGTTGGTGTGGCTCTGAAACAGACAATGCGGGGCAATAACCAGTTCACCAACTGGATGTTTTACGTTCTACTAATTGTCGTCATCGCCTGCATTCTTATACAAGTAAGAGTTGGGCCTTATTTAACGTTTTATTTATTTATTGTTTTATTTGATGCAAAAATTTGCTTATTGACGAAGACTATGGTTTATTTGTTCTTTGGATGAATGTGTGGATTATAATTGCAGTGATTTAATCTGGTTGTAATGTTTTCTTTGGCCATAGTAGCAAACCTTTTGTCTTATTTTTGAAGTAAGTTTAACAAGAGTAGCTAATGCATATTGTATAATTATGGGAGAAATGTTTAAAATGTTGCAGCTGAACTATCTGAACCGAGCGCTGGATACTTTCAATACGGCTGTGGTGACACCTATATACTACGTCTTCTTCACCTCATTAGTCATGGTGGCTTCCCTTATCCTGTACAAAGAGTGGGGAACCATGAGGATCGAAGACATTCTGGGTGACCTCTGTGGTTTCCTGACCATCATCTCGGGTATATTCTTATTAAATGCCTTCAAAGACTTCAATGTCACTTTACGTAGTTTGCCTGGACTGAGTAAAAAGATGCAGGGAGGAGATGCAGTAAGCGAGGTTGGTGAGAGTAGCTTGTTTGTGGACAATAACAATTTTATGGCAAGCAACGATGATCAAGAACATTTGCTGGAGAATGGCCAGCTCCAGGTTCACCATGATGCAATTGCCATCAGGGACTACCATGATGCTCCAGATGATCAGACTCGTTCCTGAGTTACAGATTCTAATCCGAGGCAGCTGTGATGTCACTCCATCTAGCATCTACTTCATCACTACGTTCTTCTTGTATGTGTTGTGATCGTTAACTAGTTATCATCTGTACGAAAAGCAGTACGTGTGCAAGAAATCATTTCATCCTTTGCTGAAATTGAAAATGCCAATACTGTGCATTCATGTAAAAGAAGCAGGAGCTTTATTTTTCGTTTTCCCTTGGATTGTCATTAAACAGTCATCTACGAGGGGTAGTGTGTTGCTGTGCAGGAGCCAAAGATGATGCAGGTTATTGTCTTTGACTTAGGAAGATACCAGACTTTATAGTTAGTAGGGGAACCAAAATGTGAGATTATTAACAAGTGTTTACAGCATGAACAGCTTTCGGGTGAACTTGTGGGAATGCTGAAAATTTGGCATGGCAATACAGAACTGCAGAAACGCCAATACGAGTTCTTATTGTAGCATATAAAGAGCTACTGTCTGGTTTTACCCCTTTTGTACTTTGTAACTGTGTGTGAGGAGGAGGAGAGAGGGGGAAGTGAAGGGTTGTTGAGGGGGACATCAATCAAGTGTTTTGAATTGGGAAACTTGTCATTTGGGAATGTGTAGTCTATTTTACAGGATGGTAAATAAGAGTGTATTCTACTTGTGCAGAATGAAATTTTTATGGGGAAGAAACACATCATATTTGTTTATTATTATTTAAAGCTGCTTTTTTTTTTTTTTTTTTAAAGGGGGGGGGGGGGGGGGGGGGGTGTTTAGAATAATGATACTTCATATAGATGATGACGACAAAATTAATTCTTGTGGAATTCATTTCTGATCATTGTCTCAATGCAGTACTGCTTAAATCTGCTATAAACAGCATGTTTGATATGGAAAATAATTTGGTTAAGTATTCATTTATTGTGTTTACATATTCTACCTTTACAGTTTTTAGAGTAGCAACCTGTTTACAGTCGTACTCACTTTGTTGCTAGAAATCAGTAGAAATACACTCACACTGCATAATTGTGTAAATAATTATTATCAGTTGGTTTATTTCACAACTAGAAAAAAAAGTTACTAATCATACAGTTAATACTGTTTTCAATATCCAAACATTTTTGTTTTCAGCAGTCACAATGATGTATAGTACTTAGTGGGTTATTTCAAATCATGTACTCAAAACTATTTAGGATTCTCATTTTAACATTATTTTGATGGCATGAGCATCCATGGATGGATAGTATGTAAATCCCCAATCAAGAGGTTAACATTGCGTAGTGTCATTACGTCCTGTGCAAACAAAATTTCACTGTCGTTCACAAAATTTCATGATGTTTAATAATGTTGTGCTTTAATTGAGGTGTATATCGTATGTTAACATGGTTTCTGCAGAGAACACAGCAGATCTCCACATACATTTGTGCATAATACTTTTAGCACAACAGAAAGTAAATATCACAACCTTCGAAACTTACAAAACTGCCAAAAAATTCTACCAACGTTCTGTTACTTTTTGTTCGCCTAGCATCAGGTAGATCTTGGCAATAGTCTGTGTTCATAGATTTTTTTGTTTTAATGTATTACTTTTCTAATTCCTTCTTATGCAATATTTATGGACTAAAAATAGAGAACAAGTATTGTTTTAAGGAAATTGAAAACCCAGTGGTTTAAGACAGTATGTTTAATCATGGATGTATATATTTTTTAATTGGGGGATTTTATGCAATGTTGTTTTGTGGGCTTAATACTCTATATCAAGGGGTTCACTATCTAGTATTGTGATGTTGATAATTTTAAAATTCTTTCAAAATGGAATCAGCTAGCACATTGTACAAAAATAGTACTTGTTTCAAACAGCGTTTACTATCATAGATGTCAGGCTTTGAATTGATTGTAGAGAAGAAATGAGGGATGTAGAAGCTGTTTGATATCATGTGTACACTACCCTCTCCAAAGTGAATGAATACGTGTTTTTAGTTCCCGAGCTATTTATGGATTTCGAGACCAATTATGTTTTTAATTGTTATTATTGTTTGTTTGTTTTTATTGTTGTGTTGTTTCCAGATGCACAAGGAAAATTATTCAGTGTGTAGCATTTGAAGCTAATAAATAATCTTATGTCTTACAAAAAACAAAAACTGTAGCTAATTTATTTTGTGTTACTCAACTTAACATTGTTTATCATGCCATAAAACTAGAATAAATCCAATTGGGATTATTTTTGTATTGATTTAATATGTGTTGAAATGGTTTGTGAAGTATATTAATAATACATGTTTAAGTATATAATGAATGTTGCGATAAATATGTGTACATTTTGTTTGCATTTTAACAGTGCCATGTTTTAAATTAATGTTGTTTTCATTTTATATTTACAGGCGCATAATAAATGGCATTATAGTGAAAATGTTTGTGCTTCTAATGCATTTTTGTATATAACAATTCAATCAAGAAACTGCTACAAAAGTCTACCTTTTCTTGTGATTCCTTTCAAGTTTCAGCTTCCCTCAAGAGGTTTTCCTATGACTAAATATTTAACTTTTGTCATTCAAAGTTGTAAATATTGATTAGTGTCTCCAAGTTTGCGTATTTTTCCAGAAATTATAGGGTTCTGTGTTACGTTTGATTGCAATCTTTTATATTAAATACCTTTTGTTAAGAACTAAAACTTAGGGTGCGATTCATGCAGCTTTGGGGCTTACGCAGTTTTAGTACATTCAGACACAATGATCAACTCTAAGCAGTAAATTTATAGTGTGCCGTACCACCTACCTTGTCCTGTTAAACTATTAGCATTGACGTCACAATGCTTAAGGATTCATACACTTAAGCTAGTAAAAAGAGCAATACCACCACTGTGCAATTAGTATGTCTTTCATGATGTATTTGAGATTTGGTATTTACCCCAGTTTATTAAGATTATTCAAACTCGGTGAATGGACATTATGATTATTTGTAGGTATTCTAACAATTTGATCGTAATATAAATGGTTTGTTATTTACATTTAAGTGCCTGCTTTACCAATACAGCTAATGGGAATCATTGGTACTTTTTTTTGTGTGCTCATTGTCATACACTCCAGTAAAGTGTGCCAAGCAGCGATTGATATGCTTTGAAACCTTTTAAATGGTATTTCTTAAGCGTTTTAGTGTTTGTACGTTTTGTGTTGAATTATGTGAAAACTATGCGACAGACATTTCCTAGCATTCAGTGTTGTGCTTGTGCTTTTCAAAATCCAATTAAAAAACTTATGGATCTACTTTTCTCTGTACATTGGTAAATTTGTAGATGTAAATTTGTTGTCATTTTTTATTGCAAAGCCAACATTTCTATAATAAAACCACTGAAGAGATGTATAAATTGCTACAGTACTTAAATCCAGCTTCATTAGAATAGTTTTTCGATGGTTGTGTATAAAATGTATATAGATTACAGTATATGAACATCAAATCATTCCAACTAAATATTTTAGTTGAATTTTAGATTGTAATTCTGTATATATGCTGTAGCACAATAGTCCCATTCCAAACCTTATTTCCACCCCAACAATATCTTGTCTACTCGTAACCCGATTGGGGTTTTCTATATAAATAGTATCCGCACTTTGTGGAAATTTAGTGCTTTAAATTACCACCGTTTCTGTCATTCTCATTTGTTCTTTCTCGTTCCTAATCTGTTCTGTCAATCTACTATTATCTTCTTCGCTAAACCAATCACCTACCTTTTATTTTGAAAACTCTCCCCAAACTCCAAATTTGTGTATGGGGTATGTTGCGTCAACTTGAGGATATTCTATATTTTCTGCAAAATTGTCACTAGGCTCTTCTATGGTATTATTATTAAGCAATTTAGGCATTTTATATGTATGTATTTTGTTAATATTTTATAATGATGTTTATATTCTATTTTGTTTTTGTAAACGGGGGTTCAGTAAATTAGAGTACAGCCTCAATGTCCCCTGCATGGGATGCCTTTGTTGTAAAGTGACTGGCTGGTGGAGTGTCTTCAGTGTTACCATTAGGGTTGTTTCAGCAGACCTTTTTTACAGATCAGAGGCGAGTCCTCTTTCAACCAAGTTGTGGTCCTGATTTGGTTCTTTGCAGTCTCCTACATCGCACACCAATACCCTGGTCCACCTCCCCCATCATCATGTATTTGTATTGGAAAGCGTGGTTTAATTATGGTGAAATTCTTTTAGATACGTTTTATAGTGCATTTTATTGGTAACAAGTTTTGCAATGTCATGATTATGTACAGTTTTCTATTAATCATCATTTTAATGTAGAAAAAATAAACATTCAGGAACAATTACGTATTGCATGTATTGTGAAGCAACAATTCTTGCGATTGGGAAATTAAATACATATCAGTTTCCACAAAGATCTGTTCTTGAGTTACTCTGAGTTCTTGCATGTAGAAAAAAGTGTATATTTGATGATGGTGTGCAAAAAAGGAAAGCTTCTATGTACCTTATGTTAATTCACCCAACCGTGCATATCTTTAGAAAAAAAAATTAAACAACTGTGAAGAAAAGAGAAAAAAACCATTGTTTTTAATCAAAACCATTTTTTTAAATCAAAGGAATGTAATATGGTGAATGATAACAATTATAATGACCAAAACAGTTCATCCAGCTGTGTAAAAATCAACACATATACACTTTTTAAAACTAAGAAATAATGGATACAAGAAAATGTGTAACAATCTGAATCAATATTTACAATATTCTATATGTACATCGACAGTCTAATCTGTGGACAAAAATATTTCATTAACAACAATAATTGGTAACCAGGAAAAAAAACACTGACAAAACAAAATTTGTGATACTTTTCCTCAATTCCTGAAACAGAGCAAACTATTAATTATCCATGTATGATCACTATATTCATTGTAACATATTAAAAAATTTCATTGATAACAAAATGAGAACAATGTTTATCAGGACCATTTGTATCAATAATCCTTGATAATGTTACCCTGTAGTCATCATCACCATCGTTATAAACATCACAATCGCGGTAATCATTGTAAGCATTATCACCATCATAGTAAAGTAATTCGCACCGGTTTATATTTGTCAAATTCACCCAGGTAAGTACTTAACAATTATAATGCAACAAGAATGAAATCTTCAACAATTTAGAGGGTACTCTTATATATAGTAGAGGAATCCATGCTAGACAGTGCTCTACACCACCAAATCATGGAGACAAGCCAATCTTGTCGAATTTGATGTGTAATTTCATCATGTGGTACTGAATGGTCAATCCTGTCCAAAATGTTGATTTTCAGAGTTCAAATAACACTACCTAACAAAATCTTCATTCTCTTTCATCACTGTCAACATAAATAATTATTAATGAGCATTATGACCATCTTTACCTTACTGCCCTGATCCATACAGCCAGTTCTTGATGATGTTCTTTTCTTGCTGGCGAGCTGCTTTCACGTCAGTGGGGTCGCCAGGGTTAGACGCTCGCAGGTCAAGATGGTGGGCGCCACTAGGAATCTGAATAGCAATTAGAGACGGGGACAGAGACTGCAGAACTCCTCCACTTGACCACGGATCCAGCAGGCCATTGCTGCAACGAGGAAAATATGTTTACAAAGAGTTTACAGCAAAAACTAACTGCATGTCTATGTTGCTGAACCTGGATTAAAGGGTGTTGAATGAGCCAGACGCTGAATTGTCTGGGCTGGAAATCTCCCATAGAAAGAACAAACAAAAACAAAACAACAAAAAAAAGGCTTGCAACTGTATTTATTTGCTTTTGCAGTGTATACTACATGCTAAGATAAATCCAAGCTCTGTTCCATGCAATGTTAAATATATGTACCATATGTCCTAGGGTTCTATCACGCTTATACTTGCTTCATCTTAGGAACATGTAAACAAAAACTTCAAAGCTAACACAATAATAAACCATGAATTAATTTCAATAAATATGTACACCTCATTGCTTGGAGCTATTTTTGATAACGGCCAAAAAAATTACAACAGTACCTCATTCAAAATTATGATCGAGTTATTATTTCAGAGCACGATAGATATATTAACAAGTACATCTAAAGGGTGCCCAACCCCTAATTAATATAAATATCTATCACATCCACTAGGAGGATTCAATTAATTGTTTTTCTTTCATATTCATCTACATTCCAAGTTGCTCAAACAATCAAGATCGAGTTGGTAATTGTTAAAGAAGTGTGGGAAGAGACAAGTAATGCCAGGAAAAAATATCACCTGAATATGATGTTGGAAGCTGTGGTGATGTTCTTGCCCCAGTAGCTAAGTGATATCCAGTTTTCTCTAGGCATAACACCCCATCGCTGCTTACACTCCAAAGCGTAACTGTTATAATTCCAGGGTATGTTGTAGAACATGTTGCTGCCATTTGAACACATAGGCATCACCATCTCTGTACAAGCCTGAAAGATAAACAAGCACTTAATTACACAATTAGCAGACCTGCCTACTCTCCCGCTTTTGGCGGGAGACTCACGCTTTTGACATGTCACAAAATACATATTATTCAATCTTTATTGTTTGCAAACACGTCCTGGTCATAGTCCCATTGTTATTATATAATGTCTCCCGCTTTTACTCTGATTGGGGTAGGCAGGTCTGAATTAGGTAAGAAAATACTTCCATCATCACACTTTAAATTAGAATCTACATTCTAAAAGTGATACAACAAATACCTCAATAACTGTACATTCTTAAAATTAATATAGCAAATCACTTAAATAACTCTTAAAACAAAACCGACCTGAAAGTCCCATCCTTTGTCACCAAGGTAACTAGTTGCCTGCTTTGAAATGTTTAGACATGGTGTCTGGCCTGTATAGTTGAAGTACATATTGACACCCTGTGCTATGGCCATAATCAGATCCTTGCCATTCAGAGGTTTAGAAAGATACTTGCAGAATTCCTGAAATGAAAAGCAGGTAAGCTTGTGATTTTTCCAGATATGCAAAATATATGGCCTTACCAAAACATACTGACAGCCAAAATACTTAAAAACAATGGTTCCAGGTAAACGTTTTGGCAGACATAATTAATACGAAGGCAGACAGAGAAAGAGAGCATGCAATGATTCAATCAAGAATCTACTAAACACAGACCTTTACGGGCCATGCTGGCAATGGTTCGAGAAAAGAGGCCTTGTATGGATAGTCCACGATAGCCAAATCCGTATATACACCCACAAGCCATGACATCAAGTCTGATAAATCATATTTGTTTTCTAGAGGCGTACACAGACCAAACGCCTTGCTGAGAAAGTCCAAGTCTTCCGCTGTTCAGATAAAGGAATACAATTGGGAAAATAAGAGAAAATTAGATATTGAGATTAGCTGTCTGTATGTGTAACGTACTCGCAGACAATGTCACAGTAATGACTATATCCACAACATTTGTTCTGTAGAGCGCTGGTTGGTTCCACAAAATAATTTGTGGTGAATTAATCATAGCTGGAGCCCAATAGTCATTGATCATGTTCACTGTAATAATGCCTGCAAAAAGGACCTGGCTGGCAAGCAGGCATGTGAAGACTATTTATTCAAGATAAATAAATTAGGTTTTTGTATAAATTAAAATGAAATAGAGAGAACTGCATGTGTTTTAACCCACACCTTTACTGGCCATGAAGGAAGTGGCTCCAGAAAGGACGCAGGATAAGGATAGTTAACCATGGCCAGATAGAAGTAAATGTCAGGCAGCCAGTGTAGTAGATCCAACAGATCGTATTTATTGTGCAGTTGGCTGCACAGTCCAAAGGCGTTGCTGATAAATTCTAGCCCACCAACTGTCAAATAAAAGATTGGTGAAACAAATTTCTCATTTCTCATTTTATCATTTGGAAAACTGGACCACATTTTGGTTGCATTTATTTAAAAAAGTTTCATTTATATCTAGATGCTTCTTCATTTCTTGTTAAAAAAAATGTTTACATTTCTCTTACACTGAACATTCTTCTGTTATTTGATCAACTCACTAGCACCATTAACTCAGCAGTTTGAAGTAAAACTCTCTTTAAGTCAATCTATTCTAAAAGTAATTATCATAAATCTTGGTGTAAACCTTTGCAAGTACAGCATAAAATTAAAAATTACCTTCTTTTTTTTTTTGTACTAACAAAATGTGTAAATTGTCATTATTTCCAAATAAATCATATAAATAAATTGACTTTTAACAAAAATTCCTCAGCACAACAAATTACTATTTCAGTACAGAATGACAATGAAATAATATCGGCACTGCAGAAACACACTTTGTGATAACAGCAGCTTGGTGAAAAGGTTTGGTGTAAGAGAAGGGAAGGGGGAAGTGGAAGGGTGAGATTTAGCATCTTACCAGTTCATACGCAAGACTGACAAAGGAATGTAGGTAGCATTTAGTTGCTATTCCATATTCTAGCAACTTTTTAATCTTTATGAGCTTATAAACTGAAGTGCAGTTTCTATGATTCCAGTACACATTTCTCTGAATAAGAAGTGACTTCAATCATATCTAGTTGAACAAATGTTGTGGCTATAGTTTTCAAATGACATTATTCAGCTAAGAATGTGAAACATTTTAGAAATCAACACATCAAACTGTGATCCTAAAACAACAACAAAAATGGCAGCACATAAACAAAAAAAGAAAGTATCTAATACTACAGAATGTACAAAATTATCATAGGTAAGTGAAATAATTTCAATAATAAAATGTTCTAAGTTAAATTCAAACCATTACATTTAAAAAACAAAAACAAGAACATCATTTTTATTGCAAGCATCTTCATCAGAAACATTAACCGCTACCCAGAGTCACAAAAAGCAACTGAAAATATTTGTTGTTATTTATGACAGTATTGAGAGTGGTTAGGATGGTACTACAAACAAAAACAGCACACGGAATAAATTCACAGAGCAAGCAGAAAACTGTGTACATGTCATCAATGGTACATATTCTGTAGGGCTGGGAGAGGGAGGTGAGGGTAAGGGTTTAAATTCAGATCTCTAACCTGACCCTTCACCAACAGCCGACAGAGCATACCAGCCTTCCTTCAAATTATCAGCGCAGACTCTTGAAGTCTCAGCATAAATATCTGAAACTTTCTGATAATATCTGGAGCAATCACTCAGTCCAGAAAACTGCCAAATGGGAGCAGATGCTGCTAGTGCTCTAGAGAAAAGAAGAAAAGTGTTACACTGCAGCAAGCCAAAACAATGTAGCAATATGTTTTTACTTTCCAAATGTTATCTACTGTTAAAATCTCCAGTTGCTTTTTGTGAAATCTGCCTCAGAAAGAAATCTTGCAAACTATTCAATACAACCACATGACTGTGTTGTTAACTAGTTATATATATGGCTGAAGACTCACGGTAACAATCAGTTATTGCCACCCACGAAACCTGAATGTTGTCGACACACTGCCGAGATCCAGTAAGAAATGTCTTCTCTACAATGTTATAAAACGAGTCACAAGGGGTCAGATCTTGAAACTGCCAAATGGGAGCTGAGCCTGCAAGGGTTCTGCAAATGGAATAATAACAATTTCTGGTGATTTAAAAAAAAAAGTTTCGTTATCATGTACCACTATTCAAAACTACCTTCTTTTTTGTGTGGACACTTTGTCCCATTTTCATGGGGAAACTGAAGTACTATTTAATTGATAATTTAGTTGAATTCACTTTACATATGAAATATATCAACATAGAATACACATGGCACTCCTCACAAAACATTGAAAGCTGAACACATTTTGATTTATGTGCAGCATTTACAAACACTTTATTTCGTTCATGAATTAATGTGATAACATGAATATATCCCTAGCATTGGGATGGCAGTATACTGTATTTGTGTCCTTGATTCAGGGCCAAGTCCACTGCTTTTTACTACATAAATTAAATTACAACAAAAGCGCCTAAATAGTATACAGTATTATGGTTATTACATAGATAGCTGTGATACTTCCAATGGGTCAATCTCGTAATACTGTGTGTTACGATTGAGACACATTCCATAGATCCTATAATTTTGTTTTGCAAAGCATGCAACGATAGCGTGTATTTACCTTTGATTTGATTTTGCACAGTTGCTACAAGAAACTTTGTATAATGTTTATAATTTTCATCGGTCAATATTGCTGAGAATTTTCTGGAATTACTTGTTTATTAATGATCGAAGCTTCCAGATATTACGGGTAAAAGCTGGTCGAATCATCTAGATTCGTAAAAATTATGTGACATAAAACAGTGCATAGTTCCGGTGACAAATTTTATTTTGATTGGATGTTATTGCATCTTGCTGGAATGTTTGAAATTTTTCTCGATTGCAGAGAGGCTATAAGTAATGCATTGTCTGCTTGTAGGCCTAGGGATGATTTTTGAAGTTATTTTCGGAAAGCGATATTGTGTGCAGTTGTTGATGTTTGCTAAATAAAGTTGAACAACTTTATACAACAACTCATGCCTTGCTGCTGAGTGAACAGCCTGAGTGGATGAACGAATTCGAGTTACACATGTCAAGATTCAAGCATCGGGGCTGAATCAACAACAGATTAAAAAAATGTGTAACACTGAGCTAACATGAAAACATTTAACTCACCCTTGTACCAAGTTAGGGTACTTCAGCCTCATCCAGGTAGCAAGCATGCCACCATATGATCCTCCAAAAGCGATCACTGGGCTGTTTGCTGCTCCAGGAACCGTCTGCTTCACATATCTAATGAGCTCAGCAAAGTCAGCCAGGGCTTGTTCTGAAGTCAAATAGTTCAGCGTGGATGCATTCTAAGTAAATAAAAAAACAGAAGAATGTTCACAATTATACTTCATATCTTGAATCCAGTTCAATGAAAAAAGATAATGAGATTGATGGAAAAAAATGAATATTCTTCAAACATTTCTTTCTCCCCTTCCACAGAGTATTATTACAATTAGGAAGAAAGGAACCGTTCAAATATAATTATATAACTTTTTCATTTTCCAACCCAAATTTATTCATACTTAATTGCATACATGAACACTGCACACTAAATGTTGGACTGTTAGTTTTATTACACCAAACAACAGTATCTTTAAACAACATGGTTAGTCCCATATATTCTAAAGAATCCTATCCTATAACTCTGAGATCGTTGGGGCACCACAGATGATTGTTTAACCAGCATACTCCATCTTTCTCTGTCCTCAGCAACTTTGATGGCTTCGATCAATGTCAAGCCAGTCCATTCTCAAATGTTGTCCTCCCACTTCTTTTTCGGTCTCCATCTTCTTCTACCTACTTGCAATGTGCCTTGCACAATGGTCTTTGCAAGGCCTGATGATCTGGTGACGTGGCCATATCATCGGAGTTTCCGTTTCTTCACCACTGTGAGCAGGTCATCGTGTTGTCCAATGGCTTGTGTGATGGTCTGTCGGACTTTGTCGTTGGTGATGTGCTGGGGAAATGCCCAGAAGTCATCTGTAGCGCCTCATCTCCATGCCTTGTATTCTTCAATGTAGATCTGCTGTGATGGTCCATGTTTCACAAGCTTATTGGAAGATGGAGATGACAAGGGAACACAGAATCCATTAAAAAATTAACCTTTTTATATTATCAATGAATAACATAATAAGCTTATCTTGACTTTATCATACCAAACTTATATTTTTTATAAAGGCAGAGGGCAGAAAATGGCAATTCAAGAGAAAAAAAAGTTCTGTCAATCCCAGAAAACTGCAGGTGACATACTGTGTAAGATTCGTCCCCAAAGGGCAAGGTTTCGCCATAATAACGATGTTCAGCAAAAATCAGCAAAGCTTTAAACTCAGGAGCTATTTCCCACATAAATCCCTGCAAAAACACAAAGCACATGACAGTTTAGTTACAATTTCTAAAGAAAAAAAGCACTTAACAGATTAACTCTTCACTCCTCTCTTAGAAATTAACATGTGCATGTTATAAAATAATAAATTTATTAAATCATTTTGGTGGGTTAAAAAATAGGTAAACTGATCCTTCCTTCAAGAGCAACTGAAAAATACGAAAGTTTCTAGCAAGAATTGAAAGATGCAGGTAGAAAGATGCGCAAAAATATATATATATTGTATATTACTAAAACAAAACACCATAGTACTTCTCCATCACTACTAAAAGTACTATGTTGAAGTAGTAGGCAAAAAATTATCCTCGAAGGCAAAATGTAATGAGAGATAGAAAATGGTTACATTCACCAACCTTTTACCATTCTGAGGATTCCCTAGAATTCTAGCTGTATTATGTAATATGCAAAGATGAAGAAGAAAATGCACATCATGAACATTCCACCCCCTCCCCCTCCCACCCCAATTTCTTTTTTAGTCGGATATGCAAATGGAACAGTGTTTATTTAATAACCAAACTCTGCATAACTTACAAAGAAATAATTAACAATTTTGCGTTGATGTACTTAAGTTTTATCTTATGCATGTATTTGTATTTGCTATGTAACAATATCGTTGATAAGATTCCAGAATCGGAACTCACAGTATTGTTGCAAAACCATGCAATGTCACCTTCATTGCCAGTGTAGAAAAAGATGGGGCCATTGTCATTGTTCCAAAACTGGTTTGCCAGAAGGTAACGTTGGTTAAAAAAATTGTCTTCATTAAAGCCAAAGTGATCAATCTGTAAAAGAGAATACAAAAATATTCAAGTCTTATAATTTATATAAAAAGTAAAATAAAAAATAAAAACCTGTAACAAATAAGGTTTAACAGTTTATACTTTCATTTCAAATTCAAGAATTCATGCAAATAATTCCTGGATCTGGATTTCCATCTTATAACCTAGATCGAAGGTCAGCCTTAGAAGCCAATTCTACTTGTTAACGCTGATCTGTGTTCATTTGTTTTCTGCAGGACAATGTGTGTGTGTGTGTGTGTGTGTGTGGGTGTGTGTGTGTGTGTGTGTGTGTGTGTGTGTTTGCTATCAGTGATTGTGTGTTTGTGTCCTTAAAAAAAATATGCGCAAAAAGGCAAGGTCAGTTATTATTCCTATATATGCAAGAACCCAGGTAATAAGCAAACATTACCTAGGAATATATTATGAACAATGTGAATGATACACTGTTCAAAACAAACCATTTTTAGATTCGTCTGATGACAGGCTCTGAAAACTCTGAAATCTCTTCTTTCGTCTTCGTAACTTTCAATACCACTATACCTACTAATTAGTCTAAACTCTAATAGTGATAGTAAAAGTAAGAAAAAAATGTCAGAGCCATGGTCCGATACTCACTTTTTGTTTCATATACATTGTTGTGTAGCTGTACTGGCTGGGCAGAGGACTGTGTATTTTTGAATTAAAAGCAGAATGAAATCTCGGGCGTGAAAATGCGTGACAGCCGCAGAAGGCAATGCCCCAAAACGTAAAAATCACAGTTTTCAGTAAGCCTGCCATTTTGAACAACAAAAAGTCATGTGATAACCTACTAAAATAATGCATAATTAAAAAAAAAAAATCATGTGACAAGTCATGTGGCTGGTTAATAGAAACAGAATGCGTTCCGTGTGGAAACGAACATGAAAAAGAATGAGATACAAATATCAATCTTTTATAAACACTAAATAACCCAAAAACAAAAAAAGTGTTTGAAATGGTTCTATCTAACTACGAAATAGATCGATCTGTTTTTGTTTGTTTTCGTTTACTTTCCTGGCTTTTAACATAGTCTAGAGAGAGGGGAGGCTAGCAGGAAGAAAAAATCTTTTGAAAAGAAAATCAAGTTGTGTATTGAAACAGACGACGCACAGGGTGATCTACATCTACAAATCAAAATGAACACGTTTCTTTCACGATTAAACACAATATTTGCCTTCACGCTGAGCGTGATGGCTACGCTAACATTTTTGTGTTTCCTCTCTACGGCATTCAACGGTCATTTCAGCACGGTGGACATCAACACAGCCAGAGTAACAGTGTAAGTGCAGATGTAAACCCATATGCCAGCTGCCTATTTTTGTGTTAACAGTAACACTTTAAACTTAAAGATGACGTGGTTACTGTTTTTCAGTTTTGGTCATCTATTTTCACTAAAGTTATTTCATGTTTGATGTTTTTTTTCTGGTACTCATTGTGAATACCCTCATTGTCGATACTAAATGTTTCGATGACTTTGTTTATAGAAGAACATTATACATAGCTTCATTTGCTTATCAATATCAAGTATAGAAAATGGTCGGTCTTGAAATCTTCTTCAACAAAAAAAATTGAAAAATACAGCTTCAGTCATCACAGACAGGCACAAATTATATAACTTCACTTCACAAACACACACAGTTGTATGTCTAATATCACCTAAATTTGTGAACAGGCATTACTTTAAAGATTGATTGATTGATTGACGCACATTTGTGCATACACACACACATACACATGTAGCCTACTATCTGCAGGAATAAAACGAGCAGAGCTAAATTTAATGCTGGAAACCTTATACCTATTCAATATCTCATGTAATGTTTATACTGCGTTTGCTAGTGTGCAACAAACTTGCGCCCCTTTGTATTTTTGTTCATGACATTAATTTCATATTTTGAGATGTCATTGTGGAAAGAAAATTAATATTTTTACACATACACACACACACATACACTTAAGAGAACTTGCTATATAAAGTCCTTGATATGTGATTTACTGTGATTTTCTTTTTCATCTTTCAGGAAAAATGTTCCAGATTATTCAGCAGACAGAGAAAAGAGTGATCTAGGACTTGTCACTTTTGATATGTATGCAGATATCCTTTGATAATAATAGTGATACTCACAAACATAACAGTTTCTGTTTGAATTTGTAAAGCAATATATGTAGCACAATAGTGTAGTGGTGTGGACACCCACTAGCAATGTTTCATGTTAAACATCATCGGGGGTGGGCGGGTCTGTTAGTACTTGGACGGGTGACCATGCTTGGAAGACATCCGTGAACTGACACAAAAATATTGAAACAAACTCATGACACACCCCAGTCCATGAAGCTGTGAATGGGTACCTGGAACTCTTTAGAACCGGGAAAGGTAAAGCAGAGATGGAGGGAAGAGAACACTGCCCTCATTAAGCTGACCTAGACCAGAAGGAGGTCCCAAATTTTTCCCTCCACAACTACCAAAAGGTTACAGGGACACCTTTACCTTTTATATTTTGTGTAAAGTGTGTGCATTTGACAGAGGTTTATTGTTTTCTTCCAGATGAGAAGATAATACCATGTATGATAATGCTTTGTATGTGTTTTTGCGCATTAACTGCTTTTAGTTATACAAGTGTGCCAGTGGTACTACAAGTGCGCATGTACTGTAACTTTCTTGTTAAAGGGAGAAAGTTTGCTAGAATGATTTATATATAATAAACAATTTAAATGAGTCATTATTCCTTGACCTTCTCACATCTGACTCCCTTGTTCAACTGGAACGTGAAACAGCTTTTTCTTTATTTGACAGCTGAATACAAGACAGCAGACCATGTAAGTATAAATGATGCAAGTATCATGAGTATCATGAGCTAAGCTGCATTTGATGTTTTCTTGTATAGCGCAATCCTTCATTGGTGTAGTCAGTAATCATAGTAGTTTAGCTTTGCCTTGATGGGTATATAATACATCATATGAAACATATTGTAACAATATATCTTTTGATTGAGTACAGTTATCAAAGAAGTCAAGGGAGTTGGGGTAGAAGTATGGGGTTCCATTGTTTTGGAAGAAGATTGTTGAAAGAAGGAAGATTGGAAGAGATGCATAAAAATAGACTTTAACATGATTCTGGGGTAACTTGTTCACTTTAGATAGTATGATCATAAAAAGTTTTTTTTCCCACATAATTGAGGTGAAATCTCTTTGATAGTCAATGAACAACAAAACAATCTGAGGCAGTAATGAGTATTCAAAACCACTTCAAAAGGCCTATGGGACCCCAGTTTGTGTCACACAGGACAACACAGGCACACTGTTGTTTACCCTGCTTATCCAGGACAATGCCTAGAAGCGTATGTTAGGGCTTTTGCTATAGGTATGTATGTGTGTATCATTGGTTCCCATAGGCCTCAAAACTGGCAGTCAACATTGATGCACCGATTAAAATGTCTGAGGGTCATTTCAAAATTTTTAAGGGTCAAATCAAAATTGATCAAACAGACAATTACTTACACACAGAAATGTGCCATCTTTTACCAGACTACTAGTACTTGCTTGGGCAAGGCTTACACTTGATTCATCATCAGTCTCAGACTGAGTCTCGGACCGAGTCCTTGTCAGGCAAAGGTATAGCGCCATGTTTACGCAAAATAATGGCAAGGGGAACAACTCTTCAAAACTATGTCAGTGGAAGTATAAAATCGTCGTCTACTGTGCACTGGTGTCTGTGGACGTTAAGCAAAAATAAACAAACAAATACCAATTCAATAGTGATACCGATCATTGCTGTAAGTTCACGAAAAATGACTGTATTTTTATGCGTAAATTATGCGCTGCAGTGCATTATGGGGAACTCTGGTGTATTCTACGGTGTTTTTAATTGTGTGCACCATTGGATATTTTATTATACAATTTGGGCATTTTGATCTAGGGTTCATTTTCACTTTTCTGTTCTGTTTGATATTTGTTAATTTGTTGTGTATCGTTACAGAACTTGAATCAAGTGGTGTTGTGGGACAAAATCATTGTGAGAGGAGAGAATGCCATCTTGAACCTGAAAAATGCCAATACTAAGTACTACTTCTGGGACTACGGAAATGGGCTCAAGTATGTTGATCAAATAATATTTGTATTGATGAAATACTGTATTGCTACTTTTTTTTTCTTCTTGGTAATGTGAGAAATCCATTTGCAGATAACAGCTCACATGTTTTGGGAAATCTGAATCAAGCGCATTACTCTTCACCCGATGCCGCACTTCACTTTACATAACCAACAATGCGGGTATTTCCACGACCCATGCGTTTTATAGACTATATTCTTCAATTGATGATACGGGTCTTCCACGTTTTATAGGGCCCTTGAGCTGTTTATTCTGCAGCTGATGATGCAGATCTTCCATGACCTATACTCTATAACAGAAAGAGAGTGTCATATTATGCATTTCCAAGTTGTTTCTGACAGAAATGGCAGCCAAAGGAGAGCGTGTGACTCATTCTACTCTTCTTGGGTTGAGCAGCCACAATCAAAATGTGTAATCATTTGCTGCTGTAAGTTGTTACTAGGTGGTTGCTATGTTTGGGGTGGGTGGGTACATATATAACTATATGTGATGGAGTTGCTGGACTTCGCATGCTCATTTCAGCCACATCAAACTAAGGCATGAGTACCAGCCCTAGCACCGCCTAATGACAGCAGGGTCAGGGTCGCTGGTTTCTTTAGTGGAAAGTGCATTCTAGTCCATGATGGAGCGGGGGAAGAAGGACAACTTCCTGCAGTCTGTCCTGCACTGAATCAGTCGGAACTGCTGGTCATAACCTCTGCGGCTGTGGGCAGACACATGCTGTAGCTTGCTGAGGTTTACCTGAACTTATCCATTTCTGATTTTCCTCAGCATGCACAATCTGGCTTTCTTTCGTAGGGACTTGAGAGTGGACCATACCGGACAGTCGATTATAGCGCTCAGACGAGAGATGTTGTGGTAGCGGTTCAGAATGAAGCGTGCAGACTGTCACTGTATTGCCTCGTTCTTCTCAATGGTCCTTTGAATGCGAGGATCCTATACTGAGCTGGCGTAGTCCAGAAGGGGCTGGGCAAAGACCATGTACGCCTTTTCCTGCAGTTCGGTGGAAGCTATCTTCAGATTCTGCCGCAGGAATCCGAGAGTTTTGCTGGCCTTGGCAGCGATGGCATCAACATGTTGGTCAAAGCTGATCTTCTTCTGGGGTGTGACTCCTAAGTACTTTTTTGATGCTATCATATCCTGCATGTGATAGCGCAGTTGATAGGAGCCTGGCCTGGGTGGAACTGCATGTCCCAGCTTGCCTCCCATTCCACCAAGCGTGTTGTAGCTGTGATTGGTCTTCCTGGCAAGCGTTGGTTCTGTAGACAGCAGTGTTGTCAGCAGACGGTTTAGGCAGTGATAAAAGGGTGTCTAGGAGGTCATTGATAGGCCAGGAAGAGGCAAGGACCTAATACTTAGTTTTGGGGCACTCCGGACCTCAGTGTAGCCTGACTGGACGCCTTCAACAATTGTCTGATGCTTCTCTGACAGGAAGCTCTATCCATGGGAAGATGTTGCCCCGGATCCCATAACGTTGCAGTTTGTGGAGGAGCAAGCTATGGTTGACTCGGTCAAAGGCCTTGGCTAAGTCCATGACAAGCATATCTTTTTAGAGGCCTTCCATTTTGTCGACCATCTCATCCACTAATTCAGTGAGCTGCGTCTCGCAGGAGCGTTGTTTTCTAAACCCGTGTTGTGGTGGGCAAAGGATGTTGTTTCTCTCAAAGTTGTTACCTATGTAACATGATTTCATTTGTTAACCAAAAATAAAATCTGTGCCTACATTACTAGTTGGTCTGCATTTACCACTGAACTGAATTTGCTGTCATTTTGACAAAATTAATCTCAAGATGTATCAGCGACAAAGTGAAACTGAAGTTGCACTGACACGTGCAAAACAGACACAGACAGGTACACAAACAATCTTCGAGGTGTGCCGAGTGTGCAGGAAGTAGTATGCCCAAATATGTGCACTTCTGGTGGATTGTGTTTGTATTTGTGTGTGTGTGTGTGTGCAGAGCTTATTCTAGGGCGCGGGATGCGCGGGATCACGCACAAAAAGTTTTTTTTCCCGCAAAGAAATTCGATGAGCGCGTTCGCGATCCCGCGGAGATTGGAAATATCCCGCTACATGTCTTGATCGAAGCGGGCTTTACTGTGACGTTTCTGTCGTCTGCTAGGGCGTAGCGGACACTGGAGTTTGTTTGTTTGTTTGTTTGTTTGTAGATTATAGTCACACGACACTTTTGCATATAGTTAAAGCATGGAGTTAAACGGAAGTTGCTCTCTTGTATATGCGATGTGTCTCAAATTTTCATTGGCCGATGCTATTCTTTTTGACCAATCACCTTTCTTCTGAGTGTGGCATCCATGAACCTGACCGGTTGGAACTGGTTTACAATCAGGTTCCAGAATGGCTTCGAAAAAGCGCACGCTTTTCGACTTCGAATTCAGTGGAGGAACTGTGAAGAAAACATTCACACTGTTTTCCCATGACTGATCTTCTAAAATAGCAGAGCTTTTATGCAACAGTTGTGAAAGCAAGGTTACAGATACCAGTTTGTGATATATTTTGTCTGCGATTTGTGTGTACTTACTGTTTGGAGAGAATGCGACACTTGACTGTTTCACAGTTTATCCGGGAACATCACGGGAGAAAACCGATATGGATATTTGTTTGTGCATATATATGCCGAGAAGACGCCCCCACTGTTTTGGTCAGAGGGGGGGCCTAATCCCCCCCTTTTTTTCAAGGAAGGGGGGCCTGCCCCCACTTCTTCAAATTCCTAGAATAAGCTCTGTGTGTGTGTGAGAGAGAGAGAGAGTTAGTTAGTTATTAATTGTTTATAGGGTCCAGCAGACTGCAAAGAGCCGAATCAGGACCACAAAATCAGGATCACAACTTGGTTGAAAGAGGATTAACTCCTGATACAAACAACCCTAGTGGTAACACTGAAGGCACTCCACCAGCCGGTCACTATACAAGAAAGGCATTCCACGCAGGGGATGCTGAGGAGCTATACTCTCTAGTTTATCGAATTCCCGTTTACAAAAACAAAATAGAAGATAAACATCATAAACTATTAACAAAACACGCACATATAAAATGCCCACAGTCGGTTTGATCAGCAGAACACCACCCTGGTCACCGTCACGCTCCCCCGACCCTGCCTCTCCACTGCCCCCGCCCTTCATCATTGAAGAATGAGAGGTGAGGCGGCTGTTTAGCCGGCAGAACTGCAGGAAGGCGGCTTGCCCTGACGAGGTGTCGTGCTCCACCCTCCGCCACTGCTCCCATCAACTTGCCCCCATCTTCACCTCCCTTTTCAACTCTTCTCTTGAACTGTCCACTGCCCCCTTCTGCTTCAAGACTTCTACCATCATCTTCGTCCCGAAGAAGGCTAAGGTGGCGTCCCTCAATGACTACAGACCAGTGGCGCTGACCTCCATGGTGATGAAAGTGCTGGAAAGAGTAGTCCTCCGGCACCTGCAGGCTCTCACCACGGAGAGGATGGAGCATCTACAGTTCGCCTATCGCGCCAAACAGTCTGTGGATGACGCCGTCACCTTGGCTCTGCACTTCATCCTCCAACACCTCGAGTCCCCTGACCACTAAGCTCGACTTCTGCTTATCGACTTCAGCAGTGCCTTCAACACTGTCATCCCCCAGAAACTCTTCGACAAGCTCTGCTCCTTCGATCTTCCTCTCTCCACCTGTCACTGGCTCTTGAACTTTCTTCTCTATCGCCCTCAGACTGTCAAGATCGGCTCCAACCTTTCCAAAACCCTCATTCTTAACACGGGCACGCCGCAAGGCAGTGTCCTCTCACCTCTCCTCTACTGCCTCTTCACAAATGACTGTGTGTCCCATGCTGACAGTGTTCAGCTCGTGAAGTTCGCCGATGACACCACGGTCAAGGGCATCATCTCCAACAGCGACGAAACAACATACCACCAGGAAGTCGACCACTTGGTGTCGTAGTGTGAAGACAACAACCTCGAACTGAACACCTCCAAGACTGTCGAGATGATTGTGGACTACCGCAGGAACCAGGACCCCAAAGATCCGCTGCTCATCAATGGACAAGCCATCGAGACAGTGGACTCGTTCAAGTTCCTGGATTCCCTCATCTCCGACGACCTCAGCTGGAGTGCCAACATTGACACCATCGTGAAGCAGGCCCATCAATGACTGTACTTCCTAAGACAGCTGAGGAAGTTTGGCCTTTCCAGAGACATTCTCCTCCAGTTCTACTGGGCCATGGTGGAGAGCGTCCTAACGTTTTCCATCACGGTCTGGTTCGGAAGAGCAACGCAGCTCGACAAAGACCGGCTGGAGCAGGTCATGTGCACTGCAGGCAGGATTGTCGGCTGTGAGCTCCCTTCTCTGGCCTCCATCTACTCAACCCGCTCTTTCAAAAGAGCAGGCAAGATCATCTCTGACCTTTCCCACCCTGCCTACCCCCTGTTGGAACTTCTCCCCTCTGGCCGCCGCTTTCGATCCTTCAGATCCCACACTTCCCGCTTTAAAGATTCCTTTTACCCTCAAACTGTAAGATCTCTAAACGCCCCATCCTCCTCCCACCGGCTGCGCAGCTGCTGATCCCCCTGCCATGTGCACGCCTGCTCCTTCCTACATACATCTAGATACTACAGTGACTGTTATAATCCAGAATGTATTTGTGATCACTTTAGACTAGTCATTTGTGTTTTACTATATCTATCTGTTTATGCATTTCAGTATGCTATGGAATACCATGTAATAATGATGCTCTCACTGTGAGAGTGTGTGTATGTGTGTGTGTTAAGTATTGGTATAGGCGATGACTGTGTGCGAGCTTTTGGGTATGTTTGTGCGAGTGTATGTGGTTGTGCATGCATGTGTGTATTGTGTATGTAGGTATGTGTGTATGCATGCGTGTGTGTAAGAGAAAGAGAGAAAGAAAGAGAGAGAAGTTGTTAAATATAAAACATTCTGCCAGTGTCCAACACCAAATAATATTCCGATTGTTCTATCTACTACATGTCATTTGGCGAAATAAATTCCTGTTGTGATAAAAACGAACACCAAAACACCTAAACTAGAATATTTCGTGTAAATTGTTACACTTCATCAGCTACACACAAACAAAACGAAAAGAACACGATGGGAAAAATGACGTAAAAGAACTGATGACACATATGATGACGCAAAACAAGTCACACATCTCTCTCTCTCTCTCTCTCTCTCTCTCTCTGTCTCTCGCTCTCTCTCTCACCACTTTATACACATACATTACTATCATCAGGAGTGAAGTTAACACCACAAACATATTAAGGTTCACAGCTATCAACAGAAGCAAGCCGCTAGCAAGACAGGGTGGAGAACAACTGAATCAAGAAATCTCTGAAATCCGGCCGGGGCCCAGGGGCCAAGCCCCGGTATTCGCCCCCTAGAAGAAAATGAATTTATGCAATTTTGAAAGTAATTTAGGGCCTCTCCTAAAAGCAAAAAGTAAACATGAATAGAAACAAACAAAAAAAAGAATGTTTTATGCACATGTCTTTCAAAAAAGTTAAGAATCTTGATTTGTAGGCCTAACAAATTTTGAGGTCCACAACTGTTACACACAAACTCCACATTTCCAATTTTATTGGGCACACGTTTGTCTATTTTTTTAGCTGTAAACAGGCAAGAATTTTTATAATTTTAGAGATATTTAGGGGTACTTAGTAAAAACACCACATCTTAGGTATTAGTGACTAGTGTATAGATTTAAATGAAATAAAATGCAAAATGATCCGAAATAAATTCTATTTTTACCTTTTTATACTTCTCTTGTCATGTCTTGGTTTTTATTACTCCATGTGTATACCAAAAAAAAAGTTTTAAAAAGTCCAAACAAGCCCCCTCTTCTTCACTTTCATGCCAGTCTGAAAGATCGTATGCATGCACACTACTGACACTAATTGTCTGATGTCAGTACCGATCTCTTCCTCCGACTCCAAGTCCATTTCTCTCACTTTAATGTCTGATAAATGGAAGCCTGTAAACTCCCCTTCATCAGTCGAAGAATCCAAACTATACCTTTTAGGCACACACACACAAAAATTTGAAAAAAAAAACGCTTCACAGAGAAAACTTGTGGAAATGCAGTCGAATGTTTTCACAACAGAATAAACCGGAAGTCAATTGCCAGAAGTCTCGCAATCTTTCAAACAACGCGAGAATATAACCACATGGTTGATACGGACGCTTTTGGACGTTTTGCCTGTTTAGACCTTCGGCCGCTTTTGGCCGTTATGCCCAGTAAAGGGTTACCCCTCAGCTTTTCACACTCGGAACTCAATATTTTTTTCTCGGAAATGCAAATGCCTTCCGCGGAAATCCGCGGATTCGCGGAAAATTCTCCACCCTGGCAAGAGTTAGTCATTGTTTATAGGGTCCAGCGGACTGTAAAGAGCCGAATCAGGACCACAGCGTTATCAAGAAGAGCACACTCACTTGTAAAACCAGCTATGCAGTCAGTCAGTCAAAAACATTTAGTCCGTCGGGAATGTTCGTCTGTAACTGGTGTCGCCAGAATTTCTCTCTCCGCCTGCGTAACACCACATAATCATCATGATGAATTTGTTCGATCGCTGTGCATCTCATGTCCTTGATTGATCCTACATTGCTAAATAATATCATAACAAGCCATAGTGACCATTTGGTAGTAGAAAGCGTCCAATATTCCCAAGCTGATCCAACAGATCTCATACACAAATGAGGAGTTTTGGAAGAGTTTTCAAAAGAAAAGATGTGTGACTGGTCTAACAAAGTAGTATAGAAGATTGATAGACAGAGTAGGAATGAGATAGAACAAAGGAGAAAGACAGCTGCAGTTGGAATTTAAAGCACTAAATTTTCCAAAAAGTGGGGATACTATTTATACAGAAACCCAAGGCAAACCTACAGGGGGAGGGGGAGGGAAGGAGGGTGTGAGAGTGTGTATGTATATAGAGCCCTTTCTCTCTTTTTCACTCAAACACATACACACGAACGCACACAAAAACTTGTTTACACAGCGTTATTATGACTTTTATGAAACGCCACAGAAGTTGTGTTGACAATGCAAATGGGTCATATTTCGTCCATTTTATTAAGTTCTTTTAAGTGTTCTAACACTAACCCTAACACAACCCTTAACCAATCTTTTGATGTCAAAACGAGGGCAGTCAAAACAAGGTATGTAGATGTTCACTAGTTTGTCCAAATAACGCGTGTAAATCAAGTCCACAACACACAAATCTGTATTCATGGCAGATTTGGGTGGGTTTGCACAAAATATGGTAATCGGAAACCGTTCGTTTTTTTTTAAGAAATAGTGCAAAATAATCAAAACATTTCAAAATGAGATTTTTTTAAAAAGGCTCTTTTCGTCTTCATACCCGAACCCTTATACTTCAGAAAACATTCCGTCCCGGGGAAACAGTCCCATGCAATACAAGAGCACTCCCTTGTACTTAGAAAAAAATGGGGCGCGAGCTAAATACCCCATTTTGTGCATAAAAAGGCAAGGTTAGCACCCAATATGCCCATAAATACTTGCCCAAACACACGCCCGCACTCACCCACCCACCCATCATCCATACACCAGAAGTGCACCTATTTTGGCATACTACTTCCTCCGTACTGTGCTTACCTAGAAGATTGTGTACCTGTCTGTGTCAGTTTAGCACGCACACAGCTGCGATAGAAAAGAAATGCCGACCTCGACTGTACTGCCTTCATAAACTCCGTTCTTTGAACATCAGCCGACCCATTTTCTTCTTTTTATCGCTGTTTTATTGAATCAGTTTTGACTTTTGGTTTTATCTGCTGATTTGGAGGGCTAAGTGTAAAGAATAAGAGGGTGCTTCACAGATTGGTGAGAGTGTGTGCGAGAGTGACGGGTAAAATACAAAACAGTTTAAGAGAACTGCATGAATACCGTGTGGTGAGGAAGGCGGGAGTGGTTATGAAAGACACTTCCATGTTTTATCAAAGTATTATCAAATGTTGCCCTCTGGTCGCAGACTGCGTGTGCCTAAATGTTCTCTTGTAAGAACAAAAAACAGTTTTATTCCAAAATCTATTGAGGTTTTAAATAAGCGCTAAGTAATATTTTTGTATATAAGATTTTGATGTTTGTGATGATGTTTCAGATGTCATTTAATACTGGAAATTTACTATAGATGTAGTCTACTGTGTACTTGTTTTATCTATGTATGTATTGTTTTAATATTTCATACCAATCAGCAATTGTATGTCGTAATTTCTCTGTTCAGATAATAAAGTATTCTTGAACTTGAACTTGAACTTGTAGTGGCAGTGCATATACTTGTAGAACTAAGCACACAGTATACATGGAGTATAAACATAGACAAGAGCAAAGTGCATTAAAGACGCGAATTGAATACAAATTTATTGCCATATCCCTTTCATTATAACGATTGCAACCAAAAGCAAAATAAAAAGTAAACACCACAAAAGCAAAATCAAGACACCAATAAATTCCAACAATGCAGTGTGAAAACAAATTTGAATTGATAAAACTTGGAAATAACAGCATAAGTTTAACCTTGTACACATTCCATATTTGCGGCGGTCGGAAGAGTGGCAGCGACCTGATGTTCCAACATTACTACTACTATAACTACAAGCCCCTAATGGCCTGCCTTAATTGGAAGGTTCGTGGAAGGTTTGTGGAGGTTCAAAAACTTTTTTTCAAGGATCTCGGATCCCGAACCTAGGTTCCTGAACATTTTTTTGTCCAAAAGGTTAAGCAACATAGATTAAGGATCTCAGAACCTTAAAAAAAAAAAAAAAAAAAAAAAAAAAAAAAAAACGTTTTTGAACCTTTCCGAACTTTCCAGTTAAGATATGCCATAAAAAAAGTATATGACTCGCATTAGGCCTACACTGCTGTGCAGCTGCACACTAAATTCTTCATTTTGTTGAGTGCCAGACTGACCGCTTGACCCCAGCCATTCCTGGAATTCCTCAGTGAAAGCAGCAGTAGAGCTCTCTTAGCTAAGATACGGTTTGCTACTATGAGGGTGGCGCAGTAGTGTAGTGGTTTTGGGCTTCCATGTTAACTGACATCGGGACAGGTTAGTACTTGGATGAGTGACAATTCATGGAAGGCAACCACCAAACAACACAATAACAAAAAAAAAAAAGAATGAAACAAGTGCACAACACACTCCAGTCCATCCAAATGGGAATGGGTACCTGGATCTGTTTAGACCCAGGGAAAGTTTTTTGATTAGATTAAAGCCCTTTTGTGTACTGGTACATACTTAAAAGATTGACACATATCTCGAAGATCCTTGATTTGTGTTCAGTAGTTTAGAAAAAGTCATTGATTTTTAGTGTCTCTGGATCCTGGACGACCCACAGTCAATGGCTAAGGGTATCAGTGAGTTAAAAATTAAAATAAAACCTTCAAACACTTCTACTACTTTAACTTTTACTGCTTTTATAGGACAATCTACCTACAGAGTCTTGTTGGTCATTCTGCCATTCTGAGACATACACTCATCCTCTCTATCAGGGGCATTTAGTGTTGGACCTTTGGATGAGAGTATAAACCAAGGTCTAGTCTGTGCGCACATGCGTTCCATCGCATGGACTTTAAAAAACTTGATGCTCATGTCTTGGATGAATAAATACAAGCACAAATACACACAGCACGCACTATGTCCCTTCTCCCCATCGCTGGTTGCCCAGGATTGTGCTTAGCCTCTGGTCATCAGTCTATGCCCCCAAAGGTCAGTCTATGCCCCCAAAGGTTGCAGGTCTCTTTGCGACTTGAGTTAGATCCTGTATTGACCAGCACCTTGAGCAGCTCTTGAGATGGAAAAGTGCTATATAAATATTGATTAAATTAAAAAAAATAATAACCTTATTAGTGCAGCATGTTTCCTCAATAGATTAAAATTGTGCCTGCCATTTGTTTGTTCAGTTCCACTTGAGTCCCCACTGTATAATTGCTATTATTTGATGAATTTATGTTTACAACATTTGATTGCAGTTTATTCTGTCTGTGATTTCAGAGGAAACAACAATGTAACACTGTCACTGAGTTGGAATATTATCCCAAATGCTGGAACACTACCTAAGGTCGTTGGAGACGGTCGTCACCGCATTCAGTTTCCCAATGAATATTCTTCTGGAAGGTTCTAATCTGCATACCTGTTGAATCATATTTTCACTGTTGACGGAATCTTATCTTTATTTGAATCATTCTGAATTGTTTGCCTTATGTATCTAACTTTTTGAAAGTTATTATCTTATTTATTTTACATCACCGATTTTGGGAGTACTTTTTTTTAAATTAATAAGCATATTCAACTTTTTATGTTCCTGTTTCATCTTTCAAGATTTCAGCAGCAAAGATGTTCTAGGTAGTTTTCATTGTTGTTTAAATCAAATGTTGAAGTACTGTTTATTGTTAACTGATAATGATGTGAACTATTGTTTGTTGTGGATGTATGTTGGTCATTTTTCTATTTACCTTTTGAGGTTTTTATGTATATTTTAAAGTTTGACTGTCATTTATGGTACAAAAGGTTGATATTCAGTGTGTTCATTACCGTTGTAAAAAGAGGATATTTGAGAGACCTGAACAGAGCAGAAAGTATACATAAATGAATGCTTGTTATCAGTATGTGCTGTCGTGAATGAAACATGTTAAAATGGTTTGGGGATTTGTTCTTCGATCATCAATTCTATGTCAAAATGTTTTTTTTCAAATATAAATGGAAAAAACGGTTCAACTTAAGAATTTCTGTAATTCCTTTTTTTTTTTATTAAAAAAAAGATTTTGAAAGGCTAAAATGTTTCAAATGTTTTAAAATAATAAAATTACATTTTTAGTGTCTGAATAAATCTTTGTTGGTATTAGCCTTTTTTATATAATAATTAGCATTTGTAAGGCGCCTACCCTGCGGATTTAGGCGCGCACACACCAACATTCATCTAATCATACATTCATGTTTTATATATAATACTAGACAGCATACAAACGCACGCACACACACAGGAACACACAAAACAAGAATACTAAATGAAATAAGAATGTAAATTATGTAAAGCGATGCTGAAAGAGAAAGGTTTTCATGTTGCTTTTAAAACGTCGAATTAAAGGAGAGTGTCCGACATCGGAGGGAAGAGAATTCCAGAGCTGAGGTCCATAGACAGTGTGTGCAAGTGCAGTAATAATTGTATCAACATTCTCTATTCTGCTTAAAGTTTCACACTAACATAGCATACAATAAAAGCAAACAAAACCATAAGAGCAAACAGTAATATTTCATGTATTTTTGTTCACACAAATTATTTGCTGACCAAATCAATTGCGATAATAATTGTGTGTTTACCAAATCGCATTATTAAGTTATAGTGCAGTTTCCATTTTCTGTTAAACGGGTTTCAACTACCACAACTACATCATTAACAGGAAATGCATTCCTTTTAGAATACATGTACTAAAATGTAATTCAAGTTTCTCAAAACTCAAGATCTGCTGTAATTATTCTAAGAGAATGCTACTCTTTATTACCGAGTGTTCTTTCAAGGTTCATTATAATAATAAAATGATGACACATAGAGATAGCATCTGATAAATGAGAATACCACAACCAGTTACGTAAAGATAGTGCCATTATATGACTTGCCACTACAATCAGAACGTGTGCAGCATGTACATAGGAATACAATGTTTCAACTGTACTATGAATGGACAGAATCCACTCAAACAAGATTACAGTGTTTTAGAGAACATGTTCAAGGTCTGAAATATTTGTTAATACGCAAGTGCTTACAAAAATCATCTTGTCTTTTCTCGGGGTTCTTTTACTTTTTACTGAATGAAATGATTAACAAATTCGACAAATTGAGTTTATCTTTTTTATCAAAATATCGCCAAACATTTGGCGTTTAGATTACTTTTGATATATAAATCTAGTAACTATACTGCCTGCAAGAACACGCTAAACAAGTACAGAACAATTCAGTCGAATAAGCCTGGCATGTATTTAGAAGAGCATGAAGTTAACACGAAATAACATGACATGATTGACAAGATTGTAACAGAAAGAATTTATAGAAGTCAAACATGCATGATTATTATATATGTTGATCTTCTGCCAAAAAATGTACTTCAAACATTTTTTTTAATAAACAAAACTAACGTACATATGTTGGGAATTACAATAAAACTAATTAAATGTGCCATCACAAGTGCCCTGCAATGAATGATTCAAGTCGCATGCAAAATATACTATGTTATTGATGGGACATAATAAAACATGCTTTCTCCTGTCATTCTTTGGGTTTCTAAGGGGGGGAGGTTTAGTAATTGTAGGGTCCAGCAGACTGCAAACAGCTGAATCAGGACCACAACTTGGTTGAAAGAGAGCTCACCCCTGATTCCTATAACAACCCTAATGGCAATACTTTATGAAGGCACTCTACCAGCCGGTCACTTTACAATAAAGGCATCCCATGCAGGGGACGTTATACCCTAATTTATCGAACCCCCATTTACAAAAACAAAATAGAATATAAACATGATATAATATTAACATACATATGTATAAAATGCCTTCATTACTAAATAATAATACCATAGAAAGCCTTAGTGACCATTTGACAGAAAGCATCCAATATCCCCAAGCTGGCCCAAGAGAACCGACCCATACACAAATGATGAATTTTGGGAGAGTTTTCAAGAAAAAAGGTAGGCTACTGGTCTAGCGAAGAAGATATTAGATTAATAGAACAGATTAGGAACGAGAAAGAACAAATGAGAATGACAGAAATAGTGGTAATTAAAAGCACTAAATTTCCACAAAGATGTCTATAGAGAACCCCGGCACCTCAACGGAGGTTCTAAAGGAGGGATTGGATGGGAAGTTCTATAGATCAGGCTGCCATTGCAAAGGTTATCTGTTCCCTCTGCATGTACAACTGACAGCTTTTGCATTACTTGATTGTATGAGGTAGAAATACAATAACTAATATGCAAAGAATATAAAACATACACTAAAATAATAGCTTTCTAGTTCTAAGTAAGGCAATTTTACACTTGATCTATTTTCAAAGAACAGTAAATTATTATTTTTAGAACACTAAAAGCACACAACTTTTATAGACTTTTACCTTTTTGGGGGGAGAAGGGGGAAAAGACAGGGTGGGAGCTTTAAATTTTTTTTTCGGTAACTGCTCAACACAATTGCGTTAACTCAAAAATACTGGTTTGTTGGTCCTAATCCTTTGTACACATACTATTTTCAGTAAGATAAGTGTACTGCTACAGACTGAACTGTGTGATTACAGATCAAGAAAAACGTTCACTGGGATATAATACAAGATAATAAGATTTATTTTACTTGCGCTAAAATTTATAAACATGAACAATTGCATGCAAAATTCCATCCATTTTATCATTTAACTGTATGGCATACCTAAACACCAACACACACGTATCTAAAAAAACCAAAACAAATACCTAAACACATCCACTCATGCAAATACACAAATGTGTGAAAATACTGAGCTCAACACAATCATAAACGGAGAAGTTTCAAACATGAAATTTTCAGAACGCCATTAATTCTACAAAAATTCTACCTTTGTTTACATTGACAATGGTTGTAGTATCACAGAAACTAGCATTACATAATTATTGCCGTATACAAAACAATAACGGCACAAAAGCATAAAAGTAAAGGGAAATGAACTCGAAAGGAGATAGAAAACAGGTAGCTGAACTTTATACAAAATAAATGCATATTAACTGCTTATTCACATCACTACTGAGAAGAGAAAAGATCAAAGGGGTGGGGGTGATAATTAAACTCATTCACCTGAGTTGCATTTTCATTGTTTACATAAACCATAGTACATAGAAAATCATTGTACCTCGTACTTCATTAAAGATTGAAATAAACGTCTGCTGGTCCTGAAATAGAATATTAAGAAAATGCCATTTCTATGGGGTTTAATAAAAAATGATTTTCATTATCCAGGTCAAGAGGAGACTATGTACATGGTAAATTATTAAGTATAGTACCTGCAACATAATAAAAAATACATTTCACACATGTTCCTAACCACATCACTTGAACCAATTCTTCAAAAACAAATAAAAAATAATTTAATTTAATTTACAACATCTGAATACTTACAGGGTTTTACTTGTGTGTAATAATACATTTGACGAAGCTTTCTATAACTGCACAAATTTACTTTAGTCAATTAGTACAAACAAAATATCACAACTTTCTATTTTAAAAAAAAAGCTCTTAAAACTTTATTATAAAAGAAACATTCTAAAATTGTGTTATAAATATTTGTGACCCACAATACTGTATAGAATTCACCGAGAAGGCAACCAAAATGTCAACCTCATGAGTGATGAATTTTATCAAAAAAAAGTTTTTTAAATTTTGTTTAGAGATATAGTAAGTAAAGTGTTATAATCGAAGATTCTTTAATATTTTCCAATTATTTCTTTTGACCGTAACAGTTCTAGGGGCAAAGTATACAAGGCAGATGATAAGAGGTAACATTTAACATTTTTAAACGAAGAAAGTGCTCTGATAAATTAAACTCGATGACGATGCAAGACATGTCACAATTTATGACAAAGCAAAAGTTCTTAAATCTACAGTGCAACACTGCCTCCTTCAAAAATTATTTTTACGGGAGGAAATTCCATGACCAATCAATGCACCATTGTGTAACTGGCACACAATAAAGGGGAAGATAGAGGCGTTGATGTCACACAGTATGTGCACACATGTATATACTTCAACAATCTTAGGCATAAAGGCATGACACACATTAGAAGTACATTATTCATAGTAATTATCAAGAAGAACCATTATTTTTCATTTCATTGAAATAAATCAATGATTTGCATATCATATGCCAAGCTTATTGAGATTATTAACAAAGGTTTTGACCAAATCTAAGATAAATTTGGTCAATAACTCAATATTTGATTTAGTGCTTTCCCATATTACACTGAACACTAAATACTTCATTGAGAATTTCAAATATTATAAGATTGTAAAGCAACCAAACTGCTTTCAGATGGTTTTGCTTTGACTGCATCAGTGAACATGAACACTTGGCACACAACCACTCCCATCCTTCTTCAAAAAGGCCTAAGAACCTAAATTTATTTTCTTCATGTCTTAGATTTTTTTTCCAGATCATTTAGTCCATTATCCTTTAAATTCCTTGTTCAAAATAACAACACACACCAAATAATCATTTTCACTTTATTGCAACAGAATATTTTACCCAACAACATCCCTCCAACAATGCAAAACCAGACATAAATTTAACACAGACGTACTATTTTATGTCCACAAACTTCTGCCAGCTTCATGAAAACAATCCGCTGTCCTCCCACCTTTCCAATAAAACTATTTACAGAAATTTACAGACATAATATGGCTTTAGAGAACAACAGCACACACTTTAGAGAAGAAAAACATCCAATCATTCATGTACAGAATACAATCATTCATTGCAACTGTATGTTAGAAATAACATGCCATAAACACTCCCCCACATTATAAATTTGATGGGACACATACTATAGTCTTACAACCTTTCCTTTTTATCTCTTCAAGTTCTTTACTGTGCACAAAAAGATGCAACAACAGCAGGAAAGCTGATTTTATGTTTCAATCACACAAACAAAACAAAGCACAATCATTCTTTCAAACTTCAGTCATTAACACCTTTCTCTGATTAAAAGTGAGGAGAGCCAACGTGGTCTAGAAAATCTTAAAACTTAATTGCAGAGACTGAAACAACTTGAAAGCTGCAGGGTATTTGTAGGAAATCCACGTACGTAATCTCATCAGTCTTTTTGCATTTGAAAGTCGGGCTGTACTGTGCGTTTCTCACTCTCTAGACTGGTAGAAAAGAATGTAGCCAGACTCTGAGTTCTTTTGCATGTCTGAGGGAATCCCATAAAATTCTTCTATCTGACTGGCATCAATTTTCTGCAACAGAAAAATACAAAAATAAATGCAGTTGGAAAAAACTCATTGGATGGGAAAAAAATACTTAAGCAATCATCATGAACACTATATCTTAAATATACAGGACTTCGGAATTTTTTTTACTTCACCACCAATATGATAGAATCTTACATTATCACCAACATAAATTTGTTGCATTATGTGTAGCATCATAAACATTAAACTTATCAATGAATTAAATAAGAACAGATGATAAGAAAAAACTCACATCAACAATATCATCATCAAACAGAAGCCAAAAGCCATGACTCTTGACAATGCTGATGTAGTGGCCACGGTTAGGCCCAGACCCACAATGCACCACCACTGCCACCAAGTCATACAGACGTTCTGGGTTGAAAGCATCATCAGACTGTAAGCAAAGACACTAATCAAGACAAACTTTCTCAAACAATAAGTAACACCTTTTTCACCACAAAACAACATTCTTCAACCATAAATAAACATACAATCTCTCTCTCCTCCCTCATATAAAAATATTCAGAAAAACTTACCAAATATGTTTCTCTTCATAAAACAGCATGCACAAAAATATATCACTACAGGCGTTCTATTAAAGTTTACTGTTACATGGGTCCAACTGGCCAAAAGTAAAAAAACTGAAAGGCCGGGGTCCAGGGGCCGCCTAGGGCCCGGCGGGGTTCAGGGGCAGCGCCCCTATGAGAGGCCCAGGGGGGCAAAGCACCCCCGGAAAAAAACACGACTTTTTAGCATTTGAAGAGTTAAT
The DNA here is from genome assembly GCA_036898135.1 of Oncomelania hupensis. NCBI lineage: Eukaryota > Metazoa > Mollusca > Gastropoda > Littorinimorpha > Pomatiopsidae > Oncomelania > Oncomelania hupensis. Next base: position 30,733,681 of record CM072518.1, on the reverse strand, counting down.
TTTCGAATAGATTGAAAAGGCTCTCTTTCAATCTGAACAAAAGGAACAGCGTCACGCTCGTTAGGAAAAAAAGGTTAAAAAAAAGTTTCATTTTAAAAGACAAAATGTTGCTTTAAAATGTTACTAAATTTAAAACTACACACAGTATCTCAACTACTTCTAAACTGCTAAATGCTGTTGGCAGAATTATTCGTTGTTGTTGTTGTTGTTTGTAGATTATAGTCACACGACACTTTCGCATATAGGTGACTACTGGACCGATTTATACTGACACCAGCGGGCCAGTTGTTGGTAAAGGGGAAAATAATATGATCACACGTTGACCAATCCGGGATTCTAACCAGCGACCTTTCGGTTACTAGCAAGACGCTCTTATCAACTGAGCTACCCGGCCCCTCAAGAGAATTATTCAAGCAGCCTAGGCCTTTTATTTATGAAGTTTCTTATGTCACTGGATGCTTGAGGGCAGCTCTCTTAGGATAAGTTTTTCTAGAAGCTGTAGCACTCTGGGCATTGCTGTTTCTAGAGGCATCAGCAGCACTATTGGCAGATGTAGCAGCAGTACTGTTGGCAGATGTAGCACCAACACTGTTAGCAGATGTAGCAGCAGTACTGTTGGCAGATGTAGCACCAACACTGTTAGCAAATGTAGCAGCAGTACTGTTGGCAGATGTGACCAAGTCTCCTTCCTTCATCCAAGGCATTTTTTTCTAAGATGAATTCTTGGTAACTTCGTATTGAATCAAATTGTGCGGCAAAATATCTACGGGGTTTACACAATTGCACAGCACGGGCTGTTTCCGTTTCCTGTCAGCAAAGAAAGATTGCCTTTTTTAAAAAGAGTGTTTTCCGTACTCTTCTCGGTTTTTCTATATTACGGTCTTTTTTTTTTTTTTTAAAATACAAAATTTCCGTTTTAATAGATTTTTAAAATACGGTTTCCGTCTGGAAAAGGAAAAAGTTGGACCCCTGCTGTTATCTTGTTCCCTGAGATTGTTAGTTCATGAAGTTATTTGTATCCATGCTGATATTGATTGTTGGTGATTAGCACTTTTGCACACTAAAGCAACTGAGGTATGTGAAAGTCACTTTCATTCTGATTCAACTCCCTTTTAAAAAAGCTTCCAACAAAAGCAGCACCAGCACAAGTGGATCACTTACTGTATTGAAAAGCCTCAGCTCAAGTGGAAAGACAACTCGGTAGGAAACTTTGATGTAGCGGTTCAAATGCTCCATATACTTGAAACGCTTTAGATGTAACGCCAAGATCTGTGGCAACTTTTTCACCCGCATCCTGCAACAACAAAAAAAGACACAACGATATTTTTCTCTAAAAGAAAAGGTAAGAGAATCATTACCATTACATAAATATATGTACATTAAAAATATGACAAATAAATTATGCATTGTTTAGTTCACTAAATCATTGAATAAAATAAAGTCACCAACTTTACACAAGAATGCCTACCAAACCACATGTAAAGCAAGTGATGTAATAAGAGTAACTGACCGCTTTTGAGCCTCTTGTTTAGAGCAGCAGACCTCACAATAATATTTGTGTTCTGCACATAGTGTCTCCGTATTGCTGAAGCCCCGCAAGCAACTAGTAATAGAGGTGTTTTGTTCAACATCCACTGACAGATCGAGGAAGTCCTCATCCTTGCTGCTCACCTGCACAATGTTAAGAACCAAAGAAAAAAAAGTTGAGTTTCAAACAGCAAAAAAAATATATCAAGTACCACAAAGATCAAGTACTTAAAAATAACATCAACATATTAAGATTTATAAAAATGTAAGTCATTTGATCCTGTCACTAGACTTTTTCGAAAGACATGGTTTTCATTCAGTTGTACTTTTACACAGATTATATAAAATTTCCATCCAATTACCAGGAAAACTATGACTAAAGTACAAGATGAGCTTAGCTATAATCATACAATATTTTTTTAAAGGCAGATTACTAATACAAAATGCTAAGTATGTGCATAGCAAACCACAAACCGTTTCACAGTTGAGGCAGCGTGTTTCGTTAGTAAGTGTTCCTTGGAAGATCTCATGTACCCACGTGGGGTCTGGCTTGGTGGTGGTGGTGGCATTTGTGTTGTCTTGACCCTGAGTCACAGCACCCTTAGTATTGGCAGCCTTCTTCTCCGCTACAACATTAGAAAAGTAAATAAGTGAAAATACACTCACATGCACTTAACAAATCCCAAACCTTCTTTAACTCCTTGAACGTAAAGATCTATACAATTTGAGGCAATGGTTTTGAGGAGGGAAAAAATAACACAAGGACAGAAAATATCTACAAATTAAGCTGAAGAATTACAATGGTTCTTGGGCACCTGTGTTGGATCTGGACTTTAAACAATTGGAGCATTGGAGCAATGTGTACTGCTGCAAACAACCAGATTTATTTTGTTCTTTGTTTCTCACTTGTAACTATGAAGAACAAAAAAATAAATTAAAATAAATTAAAGATACAAATTCCCACCTTGAAGCAAGTCAGCCACAGTGTTGAGCAGATAGTTGAGGAATTCATGGGCATCTTGCTGCATGTAGTTGTCAAACAGTTCTGTAATACAAATATTGTCTTAAGTAGTCTTGTATTTACATGAACCAATTTTGTAATGCACGTGCACATGGAAGAAATACACACAGAATTATATGGCTATATGATGATCACTACCATTACCAGAATTTCTATCACTATTGTGATTTCTTGCCCAGGCCGGGGCGTTGTGTTGTGTCCTTGGGAAAGACACTTTACTCCCATTTCCTACTCCTTCGGATGAGAGTATAAACTGAGGTATAATCTGTGTCGCATACATTCCATCATAACGGACTTTAAAGATCCTGACACTCATGTCCTAGATGGGTGAGTGCCGGTGACAAGAACACACCCAGCGTGCACTTAGGTCCTTCTCCCCTGTCCCTGGCTACCCAGGATTGTGCTAAGTTGTCTGGAGCGTTATTACGATGAGCCCAAAGGTTGCAAGTTGGCGCCTCGGGCGTCTTGAGTTAGATCCTGTATTGGCCAGCGCCTGAAGTCGCCAAAGCATGGCGAAATATGTGCGCTATACAAATCCTCGATAATAAATAAATAAAGAATAAATTGTCATCACCATACTGTTATTGTTGATGATGATGATCACTATCATCATCTTCCACTATAACAATATGGACGTTTGCTCCTTAAGTCAACAAGCACCAAACTTTTGAAAAAAACAAAAAACACTTTCAACTACAATGTCAACATGCTATAGAGAGAGAAAGAAAGAGTGAGAGAGAGAGAAAGAGAAAGACGAGAGGAAGAGAGAGAGAGAGATTAGATTAGATATTCAATGTTTATAGGGTCCAGCGGACTGCTACGAGCCAAATCAGGACAACAGTAGAGAGAGAGAGTGAGAGAGATAATGTGTACATATTTATATAATAAAATGTGCATATTTAAATAACTTACCATTTTCCTTTCTCAGCCTGGTGATGAACTTCTTTGGTGCGATGGTGCCAACCTTCTTCTTCTGTGTGGCAATGGTGTAGAAGAGATCAGCCAAACATGTCAGCAGCGACTCTTTCTTCTGGTTCTTCTGCTGCTGCTTGTACTGCAACACCTTCTCCCGGAAACCACGGCAGAAGTACAGTGCTTGCAGCACCGAGTTGCAGTAACACGTGTTACCAAACTGCACATGTACAGTATGGTAATCAAACACAAGTTACTGTCAGTTTCATGCTTATGCATAATAACATAATAAAAACTCTACTATTACGATTAATAAGAATAATAATTTATTTTATGATGTGCAAAGCCAAATGAATATCAAGTTGCGGCTTTGTTTAAATTGCTCTCATAAATGACACATGTTAAAAAATTATTGAAAATTATGCAACTGATGTTACAATAAATTACATGTTATAAATAAAGTCTGCTTTGGTGCTTCGTAATTTCTCTTCCAGTCATAAATGTAACTGAATGAACATTAAAGTTTAACAACTATACCCACTACTGTTGGTGATTTGGCAGACTGATTGTCGCGAAACGAAACGCTCGCGAGTATTTTATTTTCCAAGTGCAAATTTATATATATAGAGTGCCTGTGGTAAAGTTAGGAATATGACGTCAGTTTTGCTAGGTGTCAATCGCCATTTTTTGTATTCTTGAAAAAGAATAAAATGAACGACTTTTATTGATAATTCTTTTGTGTGAAAGATGGTGATTATTTCTAATAATAAAGTTTTAGGGAAAGCAAAGAGGTTGTAAACTATTAATTTTATAAAATATAATATTTGAGGTGATAGTTACTTTTTGCGTTGTGATGTTTTCATTGGCTGTTCTGGTGGTAAAAATGTGGTAGCCTAGGTGAATTGGAATTGAGGCAGAATCGGTTAGAAAAACTGTCGGAAGATCAGTTGGGAGGAAGATCTAGACTGGACAGGGAGGATTTTAGTTTTACCCAAGCTCCGAGGCAACTTGTTCTATGGGATGCCAACAACAGTTTAGCTTGATGCTGAATGATGTCTGACGTGGCTGGGCAAGGAAAATGAGTTGTTCCTCAGCGTTTGATCAGTTTTAGCTGAATTCTGGCACCGCAGGGTAAATAATTTGATTTTCTTCATTCAAGATAGTTTCCCTAGGAGATTGATAAGTGAGATAATTTGTTCATTTGTATGCATTTGTTTTCCAGAGAAAGATAGTTGGTTCATCTGAATGCAGTTGGTTTTCAGGGGACTGATGTGTTGATTAATCATAATGTGTTTTTCCAAGCAGAACCGGACGTGGAGGAGTTTAAGTTTGTATAAAAATATTTTTCATGCAAATATCTAAGACTAGTTTTGTTCGGCAGTTTTTTTTTTTTTTTGTTTTATTCGTCTTGGGTTTCCGTGACGATCTCATCTTCGAGACTGCACTGGATTCTTCTTTGATGCCTTGTTCATGATCGGGTTGACTGATTCTACGATGGGACTGTACGTCAACAATGGCTACAGAAGTCACTGGTGGGTCACGGACAGCCATTAGATCTAACGGCGACATCGACGTTAAGTTCTAGCTCTGATAAACTTTTCCTCCAACTCAACTTAAATCAGGTTTCTTCATTTGCCAACGATTTCAACGAGGACAAAAATTTGAGATAAGTGTCGAAGTAAAGAAAAGAACTTATTTTCGGTAACCACGACGGAAAGTATCGTCAAAACATCATTCCGATTTCGATAAAAAAATAACGGAATATAATAAAATAATCGAACTTGGAAAAACGTGTTACGTGTATGTGAAGTGTTGGAAAGAAATGGTGTACTCTAGGTTTTTTTATTGAAATAAAACCACATTCTGGGGTAAGTCATGAAAGTCAAGGAAGTCCTTCATCAGTAGTGATCACCCGGTAACACCAGATTTGCGACAGTGATTTTAAGGGGTAAACCTAATCAACTGTGAACCACTAGAGTAATCATATCTCTCATCATACTATGAATAGTGATACTATGATTTACAGCAAAAAATTTCCAGTTTTATCTTGCCCACAACAGGACCATCACGGCATCAGTGTGCCAGTGTGCTTCACCACTGAGTTGAGGTGGTGGGACAATTCATAAAATATTTTAATGTCATGAGTATTTCAATAAGATGATTTTTTTTAACAAAAATATTCAAATATATCCAAGGATTGGTTTTATTTTTTTTCAAGAAACATTAATTCATTGTACTTGGGAACAACAATACTTTTCTTAAAATGCACTATTTCAAATTACTTACATTGACGAGCCCAAAGTAATGTTCATTAGCTGGAAACTGCTCTGATCCAATTTCCTTCTCCAATTGGGAAGCATTAGCTCCCTAAGAAAGTTAAAGCAAAAACAACATTATAATATTATATTTTACACAATGTATATTGAAAAATTAGATCTGCTCTAGGACAAGAAATATTATAGACTGTCTTGCACTGGTCAATTGAAAATGTGATTCTCCTTGCCATTCATTTAAGGTACACTATGTTTATGTACTAGAAGGATGTAAATGCTTCGCATATATAGAGAGGACCTTGAGAAGAATGTGAGTTTGTTATCACTACTGTGCATCTCAAAATATAGAACATTAGTTCACAAAAGTTCCCAGAAACATCCCAGTAGGTTACTTCAGCTAATGATGTAAACAAACTAATAATAATAATAATAATAATAATAATAATAATAATAATAATAATAATAATAATAATAAAGCTTTGCAATAAACACAAGAACCGAACAGTAGTAAAGTGAACATAATACAACATTTTAATCAGTGTCAGAAGTTTTATAAACATCTTCCTGCTAACAAGCAAACAAAAGCATACGACGAAATACATACACTACAGCATTGATCACAAAAGACGCGATAGTTGTACAATCGTTTGGCAAGTGGGACACCAATTTTCAGTTTACAAATACATGTAATTAGCAACCTTGAAATGCAAAGTACTAAGTGCCTACCATATCTCCAGCTACACAGCACGCCCCAAACCTCGGGGTAATCGTCGCTATTTTTGCAGTCTATTGTGTTACTCAATCGGTAATGATTGACGAAGCATCTGGACGGCCATATTGTTTTGAAGTAGGAATGACGGGAAATTTATCGCATAAAATTGATACACTGTTATTATTGTTATTTATTTTTAAAAAATTCTTTCACATTTATTGCTAGTCAATCAGATTTACTGAAAAAAGAAAGTCTAAACATAAAAAGGAAAGAATATTGAAATCTCTTGCTAGGTTCGAGACCTGACATACTTCCTTTCTAGCCGCCATTGTGAAAAAAGTAAGAAGGGGTGCTCACGTGTTGAAGTATATTTTAAAAAATATTTTTGCACTGTTGTAACAATAGTGTATGATCTGTTGCTATTGATTTACTACTATATGTCTATTGATTTAATCTTAAACATTACTTTGAGATTTGTTATTACATTTTACTGGATATGTGGTTAATTTAGCCCGTAGTCTTTAAGTTGTAGAATGGTTAGGTGCCACACCGTGCATGGCGGTGCTCTCTTCTGTCCTGAGTTTTGAGCCACGAGATATTTTATCCATACTGCCATCTACCAAGTTTGCATGATTGTATTGTACAGTTTAAAATATTTTAAAATAATTTTTTGTGCCGTTTTATAATGGTTTCTTATAATTTTGTTACTTAAACTTTTGTTAATTATTATTAATTTTTTTTTATACCGGACTGTTGGCCTTTTTTTTTTTTTTTGAACTCTTACCAGATTGGAGACTCTCAAAATTTCCAAAAGGAATCTTTAAATTTTGATAACTGAGAGTCCCATGCTTTTTTTTTGGGAGGGTGAGGAAACACTGTTTATATGATTGAGTTTGTACTAAATAAAATACTTCAGTATTAAAGTTTTGTGGGTTGCAGTTGTGAATTTATGAGGCTAACAAATGATTTGTTTTTTGTTCTTCTAGGCAGCAAAATGACAAACCCAAAAGGATACCGCCGCGGAACGCGGTATATGTTCTCTCGTGCCTTCAGAAGGAAGGGTGTTACTCATCTGTCCACGTACATGAAAGTTTACAAGCGTGGAGATATTGTTGATGTTAAGGTACAAGACTTTGTTTAAAATGATTGAAAAATATTTTTACGATTTTAAAATGTCTTTTACGAATTGCAGTATTGTTGAATTTAAATTGATAAAATAATTGAGATAAATTATTGCTTTACCGTTAAATAAATTTAAGACTGAAGTAAGTTTTGATGTGGCAGGTGGTGGTTTAAAATCTTTACAGTAGATATATTCGTTTTTCATATAGCCATTGTAGCCAGTGTACTGTTTGACAAGCGGAGAAATGCATGGAGCAAGCAAAAGTAGCATAGTTGAGAGAAAAATGCCTGAAATATTGCTTGTAAGTTGTATTTGTCATTTTGCTCTTTTACTACTAAGAGCAACGTGGTGAGCAGTCGTGTTTAGTTCCATTTTCTATGTCAACAAATTTTATTGAAAAAAATTACTTTATGTTCGCAGGGTGATGGTGCCATCCAGAAAGGTATGCCTTTCAAACACTACCACGGTAAAACTGGTCGTGTCTTCAACGTTACAAAGCATGCTGTCGGTGTGGTTGTCAACAAGAGAGTTGGGTAAGTTGCTAAATGTTCTATGACCTCCTGAATTACAAGGTAAATGTGTCAGTATCCAGATTGGACAGAAATGGAGGATTATGTAAAAATGTTTAGTTTACCCAAAACTCTGCTAGACCCAACAGTTGAAGGAATGAAACGTTTATCTTGAGGTGAAATTATAATTTTTCTGTGGTTTCGAAAGGTGAAAAGATAGCGAACTTTAAATAAAGTATTTGTATTGTGTTTTTGTGTAGACAATATTGTACGATTTGTTTCTGTCACTCCTTTTAATTTCAAGTCCTTGCTTTTTGCCTTGTGTTTGCGTTTATCTTTTTATTCCTGTTTCTGCCCGGTTTGTGGTGCATTTATGTGGTCGCTTGTATTTCCTTACATTCATTATTAGTTGCGTTTTTGTTCTTTCTGTTGATTCTTCTATTATATTGATTACTCTTGTTATTGTAACTTAATATTACCACAGTCATTTTATTAGACAAAATTGCTTCAAAATTATCGAAGAACACTATTTTACATACTGCAATAGGCAATTGAGATGCAGTTAATTTTTCAAGGCGGTTTAGTATCTGATCCTAATCACATTCTTGTTTCATTGAAAATGGACAGGGCTATGTTAATTTTAGTACTTATTTTCTATTTAAATGGTGTTATGTCTTTGGTATGTCGGGATACATGTTCTTAACATGTGTTTTTAAATCAAATGTAAAGCGCTGTGAGCCTGAGTATAGCTTGGAAAACTGCTATTTAATTTCATTTTATTATTATTACCTCATTTGAAATTATGACATCTTTGTGCTTTCAGAAACCGTGTCATCCCCAAGAAGATCAACCTGCGCATTGAGCATGTGAAGCACTCCAACTGCCGCCTGGACTTCTTGAAACGCGTCAAGGAAAACGAGTTGAAAAAGAAGGAAGCCAAGGAGAAGGGTGTGCTTGTGCAGTGCAAGAGACAGGTCAGTTCCCACTTTGTTATATTTTCAGACTTTATTTCAAAATAATTCAATATAATTAAGAATCACTGAACTGAATTTAGTTAAAATTTAATGGGAATTATATTGCCATTTATTTTTATTTACCTTTATGCATGGTTTTTGTTTTTTGTGTGAGTAATATATTTTGTGCTTGTGGCTATATCACGTGTTCATGGTTTGTGTTGGGATGTTGCAGCCCAAGGCACCAAGAGAAGGTCACTTTGTATCTACAAAATACAACAAGCCACAGTGGATCCAGCCCATCCCCTATGAAATCATTGCTTGATCTACCTGTCAATAAATGCTGCAAATAATAAATTAATTCAGTGTATTTTTGTTGGTGAGACTGCTTTCTGACTAGACTTGCATGAATTTGTGTCTTGATCTTGAATTACCCTGGGGGACCTAGCAAAATAATATCACAAACAATTGACACAATCAAAAATAAATTCTATAAACATATATAAAATTTTTTTTGCTGTGAAACTGAAAGGAAATGCAAGAAAAACAGCAGGAAATATGGGAGGTAATTATTTTTTTCATGAAGTCACCTGGCAATCGTTAATTTCTTGAATCTCGGTGCCTGGCAAAATGCTTCACAATTGGGAGATGTATGTTTTGGCGCTTAAAATATTGTTTACACACATTGTTGATCTCATCTAGCTACTGTTGATATTCCCAGTTGAGCACCTTGGCCTGGGCCTTCCTTCAAGCTTTAGTATAAAAGTGAGAGATGGTGTATGTTGTGATGCATAAAACTAGTTGTCTATTTATTGTAGTAGGATTAATACCGATTTCCAGGCCTTTATTTCATTCTTTTGAAATATAGAACTAAAGGTATTTTAATATAGCCCCTTCAGTCATTCACGTCATATAGTCTCGGCATAAAGAGGTCAGAAGACATATAAGCTATATATTAAAAATATTAGTGTGTAAATTAAAAAAATTTTTTACAATATTAAAAAAAATGGAGAATAAAAACTAGATCAGATTTATTATTTGAGGTCGGATAATTTGATGCATGAAATGATTAGTAGAGGGATCGATGTTAATTTTTGTTTGGTTCCATCTGACACTCCCTCTGTCGTGTACTGTATTGCAAAATGAGGAGGTACAAATGTTAATTCCATGAATAATTGTAATCATGTATCTAGTTATGAACTCGTCTCATAAATAGAAATACTTTTAAAAAGATGGACAAAATATTTTATCACGTCAAAAAAATATTGCAGATATTGTATATAAAGTGCGGTTGGATTTGTGGTTAACAAAATATGTAAAAGATATTAATTGTATATTTATATTTCAATAACCAGTTTCTGTACAAAATTTATTGAGTGTACATCATTGTACACAGAGAAGATTGTAATGCTAAAAAACACTATCATATTAGTAATATATTGTACAATCAAGCAGCAATGGAAACAACAGCAAGTATTCTTTTAAGTCTTATCCTATCCTATCCCGTAACAGGAAAGTCGTTGGGGCACCACAGTACTCCATCTTTCTCTGTCCTCAGCAACCCTCAAAGCTTCGCTCAGTGTTAAGCCAGTCCATTCTCAAATGTTCTCTAACTCTTTTTCTGTCTCCCTCTTCTTCTACCGCCTTTCAGGATGGTCTTTGCCAGGCCTGGTGACATGACCATACCATTGGAGTTTCCGTTTCTTCACCACTGTGAACATGTTGTGGTGTCCAATGGCTTGTGTGATGGTCTGTCAGACTTCGTCGTTGATGTGCTGGGAATAGAAAATGCCCAGAAGTCTTCTGTAGCACCTCTTCTCCATGCTTTGTATTCTTCATTGTAGGTCTGTTGTGAGGGTCCATTTTTCGCAAGCATATAGGAAGATGGATGGTTGAGCCCAATGTCGACAGCTCTTCAAAGAGGATCATGGAGAGGTTTCTGCTCCACTCTAAATTCGAAAGCGAAACTGTCAAAGGTTTGGAAAGTGGTCCGCAAACTTAAAAATAAAAGTAACAAACCGGTCAGCCCATGCCTTAATGTGCATAGGGGACATAACCTAACTAAACTAGTAGCTGATCTTTTGGCCTCTTCTTTTGCAGCAAATTCTTCCTCTGAAAACTATTCTGTCTCTTTTCAAACTATTAAAACACGTAAAGAAAAACAACGGTTAAATTTTACCTCTGATAATTCTGAAGACTACAACATTTCGTTCTCATTAGTTGAGCTTGACGATGCCATTAACAAAAGAGCAGATTCGGCAGTTGGACCGGATGATGTGCATTATCAATTTCTACGACATTTAACAAGGTACTCACAGTCTCAACTGCTGGACATCTTCAATCAGATTTGGATCACTGGCACCTTTCCTCCCTCTTGGAGAAAGGCCATTATTGTACTCATTCCTAAACCTGGTAAAGACCATACTTATCCAACAAACTACAGACCAATAGCCTTAACGTCCTGCTTATGCAAGACACTAGAAAGAATGGTTTATTCTCGTTTACTGTGGTATCTCAAAACAAATAATATAATTATCCAACAATCGGTGTTTTTTTTCGAAGTGGTCGAAGTACTGTTGATCACCTGGTGCCACTGGAAACTTTTATCCGTAAAGCGTTTGTCCAGGGTGAACATGTTGTAGCCATCATGTTTGATTTGGAAAAAGCGTACGATACCACATGGAAATGCAGCATTCTTTCAGATTTGCAATAAATGGAATTGAAGGGACATTTACCCCTTTTTATATCCAATTTCCTAACGGATAGAATTTTTCAGGTTAAGGTTGGGGGATTTTTATCAGATGTAAGGGAACAGGAGATAGGGGGTGTAATAATAATAATAATAATACAGGATGCTATAGGCGCCTTACCCCAAATCATTCAGGCTCAAAGCGCGGCGACCTATACCAACATACACGCTCACCTGTCTCATCCACCCTCACACATACCAAACACACATCCATCACTCAAACAGGTGGTGTAAAGGCAGGGACATTGCTATTAGAAGACGGAAAGAAAATCGAATTTTTATTTTTGAAATTTTTTATATTGACTGCGTCCTGTACCATTATTGAAGGGAGGGAGGAAACCGGAGTGCCCGGAGAAAACCCTCTGGGTGTCCCAGGGTAGTATCTTGTCTTCCTTGCTGTTTAATATTAAAATAAATAATATTGTTTGTTCAATTAAATGGGGAATTGACAATTCTTTGTTTGTTGATGATTTTGCATTAGTAGCCAAAGGTAAAACCTTGGCATCTGCAGAACGTCAGCTACAGTTATGTGTCAATGCCGTTGAAGACTGGGTATTACAAAATGGTATCAAATTTTCGGAAGCAAAAACCGAATGTATTCACTTTTCCAAGCACCGGGGAATTATTCAAGATCCTAATATTACTATCAATAAAACTCCAATAAAGACAAGTTAAATTTTTGGGTGTTATTTTTTATCAAAGGTTATCCTTCCTTCCTCATCTCAAAGATTTGAAAACTAAATGTCAACAGGCCTGCAACTTGCTCAAGATTATCAGTTGTACAGACTGGGGAGCTGACAAGAAAACTTTATTGTTGTTATACCGTTCTTTAATTAGATCCAAGTTAAACTATGGTTGCATTGTTTATGGTTCTGCTAGAAAGTCTTATTTTAAAATGTTAGATCCAGTTGCTCATCAGGCACTACACATTGCTCTGGGTGCGTTTCGCACCTGCCCTTGTGAAAGCCTTTACGTGGAAGCTAATGAACCTCCGCTGGAGCTGAGACATACAAAATTGGCATTGAATTACTATTTAAAATTAAAAACTGATCCCATGAATCCCGTTTATGACTGTGTTCTCAACCCAGATTTTGTTAAAAAAATTTTAATCCAAACCTAATGCAATTCTTTTGTTTGGCATCAGAATGCAGGGTCATTTGGAAAAAGAGGCATTGATGTTGCTTCGATCAACGATGATGAGCTTCGGACTGAAGCTCCTCCATGGAAATTACGTGCCCCAAACATTAATTGGCAATTGTCCGTTTTCCTCAAGAACAATACATCTGAAACCGTCTATAACCAACTTTATTTAGAACAGTGTGCTTTATACCCAGGATATGAAAAACATTTTACAGACGGGTCAAAGAAAGGAGACTCAATTGCTGCTGCGTCGGTCTCTGGGAGACACTTAGACCAGCCTTTGCAACAGCGTTTACCTGATTTTTGTTCTGTTTATACAGCTGAGCTCAAGGCTATTCATCTAGCTCTGAAACAGGTTTATCAATCCAAAAGAACCTTGTTTTTAATGATGTCTTATTCATTGTCAGCACTTCAGGCTCTTTCCACGAGAAAGATATCACACCCTTTTTTGGCAGAGATGCTGATCCATGACCTCCATACACAACTTGTTTCTGAGGGTAAAAAGTTAGTTTTTATGTGGGTACCTGGTCACATGGGCATCGGCGGCAATATTGCAGTGGACAAAGCTGCTAAAGAAGCTCTGCATCTCGATTTCCCTTCAGAGATTTTCCAGTTTGTTCCTTACTCTGACATGCGTTGTATGACTGGATCTTTTTGTAAACGGCTGTGGCAGACTGACTGGTCTAACCATATCAATAACAAATTATTTCAAATTCTTCTCGATTTGTCAGCTTCTTTGCCTAACTTTGCATCCACTCGCAAAGAAGAAATAGTTTTGTCTCGCCTTCATATTGGGCATACTTATGTCACCCACAGTTTCCTTTTAAAAGGAGAAGAACCACCATGGTGCTTTGCATGTGATAAATCCTTTTCTGTTCGCCATTTCATGTCTGATTGTGCTGATCTGCTTGATGAAAGAGAAAGATATTTTGGTTCAATACCTTTCAAAGAGATTTTTAAAGTCTGCAATGGTCAACACCTGTTTTAATTTTTACATGATGTTGGTTTGTTTTATCGCATATAAATCTTGTCACCTTGTTTTGTGTTTTAGTGATTTGATTGAAGAAATAGAACATACTTTTAATACATCAGATTTAAAGACGATTTTTCAAGAGGTTGAGTGTTAGAGTCTGTTTGTAAGGCTTGTTTTTAAGATTTGAACTTTTAGAATAACGTTTCTCTGGTCCTGATTTGGCTCAGAAGAGTCTGCTGGACCTAAAGCAATAACCATGTCATGTCATAGGAAGATGGAGATGACAAGAGAGCAACAACCTTGCGTTGGAGTGTAGACTGATGGTCCGGTGTTTCCAAATGGACTTCAACCTTTTCATGGCTACATGCAGTTGTTAGCTCTATCCAGCCAATCCATCAATGTCATCCGCAAAATCTATAAGCAGACTGTGCCTTCATAATCTGCAAGGACATCTGACATTATGCGTTATAGGTAGATGCTGAAAAGTGTTGGAGAGAGTATGCATCCTTGACACACGCCGAATTTGTTGTTCTGGACCAGTTCCCGATGGCACTGCTGTGGAGGAAAAATAAAGCAGACAAAACTAATTGCTCAACAAAATTAAAACAAGATGAAGGAAAAGAAAAACAAACTTTTTTGTCAGCCTTTGGCTTTGAGTGCTCGGTAAGAGAAGAAAAAGGTGAGCCGCAACCGGGCCCAGCTGAAGAAACTCAAACTGATGAAAAGACTTTCCACACAGTGTTTATTACGTATGTTGGTGTACCCCCTAAAAAACTGAAAGGGGGTATAAAAACCTGCTTATGTTTGCAATGAGGGTATGAAAACCCCCACATGTTTTGGTTGAGGGTATAAATACCCCTAGCTTAAAAACTTTCTCCATCATTGTTCTTCTCGTAGAATTGGGAGGATTTCTTCTTGTTCTCTGTTCTTGGGATATGCTAGAACTGATGTGTCGCCGTTTGGTCCTATCCTATCCTGTCCCGTAATCCGAAGGTCGTAGGGGCACCACAGATGATCGTTTAACCAGCATACTCCATCTTTCTCTGTCCTCAGCAGCCCTGATGGCTTCGCCCAGTGTCAAACCAGTCCATTCTCGAATGTTGTCCTCCCAGCTCTTTTTCGGTCTCCCTCTTCTTCTACCTCCTTGCACTATGCCTTGCAGAATAGTCTTTGCAAGGCCTGATGATCTGGTGACGTGGCCATACCATCGAAGTTTCCGTTTCTTCACCACTGTGAGCAGGTCATCGTGTTGTCCAATGGCTTGTGTGATGGTCTGTCGGACTTCGTCGTTGGTGATGTGTTGGGTATAGGAAATGCCCAGAAGTCTTCTGTAGCACCTCATCTCCATGCTTTGTATTCTTTTTGGAGATCTGCTATGAGGGTCCATGCTTCGCAAGCATATAGGAAGATGGAGATGACAAGGGAGCGCAGCAGTCTTACTTTGGAATGTAGACTGATGGTCCTGTCTTTCCAAATGGGCTTCAACCTTGTCAGGGCAGTAGTTGTTTGTGCGATCCTGGAGAGGACTTCCTGTCGGGACCCATTGTCTGATACAATGGCTCCTAAATATTTGAAGCTATGCACTGTGTTGAGGGATTGGCCTTGGACTTTGATGTCCTTGTTGATGCCATTGGTGTTGTTGGTTTTTTGTTTTCAATGGCTATTTAAAAAAAAAAGTTTTGAACTTATGTTAAAAAATGAACATTTTTTGCAATAAACATGTTATCCTGTATTAAATTTAGGGAAATTTTTGTTTGTTTGTTTTGAAAAAATGCTGTGTTGTTGCTAGTATGTATACCCGGGGATTTTTTTTAAATTTGATTTGGGATTTCCACTTCCAGATTTCACTTTCTGTCATAATAGGCTAACTTGGGCAAATGTCCAGTATTGCCTTAACACTTGTGAATAAATACTGTGTGTTTTTATGTAGCCTGATGTGTTAAAAAAGTAATGCCACGCTCAAGACAACCACAGGAAATCTTTCAAACGTCGCCATTATTCCGCGTGTTTGTGTCTATGTGGCCTCGTGGCTAATTTTCGTGACGTAGCAAGTCTTGACCTTGGCCCGCGACCTTGAGTTCTAAACGCTACGCTATTAGCCATCCCAACAAGGTCCTTCTGAAAATAATACTCAACAGGTTGAAACCCCAAGTTGAACAAATCATAGCTGAAGAACAAACTGGATTCAGGGCAGGAAGAAGTACCACCTAGCAGATTTTCAACATCAGAATAATCTGAGCGAAATACCTACAACACCAACAACATCTAAATCATGTGTTTGTAGACTTCAAGAAAGCGTTTGACCGAGTCTGGCATGCAGCTCTGTGGGCAACCATGAGAGTGTACAACATCAGACCTAAAATTATTGAAGTCCTCAAATGCCTGCATAACAAGGCTACCAGTGCAGTCCTCCACAACAGCGCCATCGGAAACTGGTTCAGAACAACAATCGGTGTGCGTCAAGGACGCCTACTCTCTCCAACACTCTTCAACATCTTTCTAAAGCGCATCATATTAGATGCCCTTGCATATCACGAGTGCACAGTCAGTATAGGGGTAGAGCAATTTCCAACCTTCATTTTGCGGATAACATTGATGGATTGGCTGGAGAGGAACAAGAACTTGAAAAGCTGGTACAAAGGCTTGACACCACTTCAAGATCTTTAGGAATGAAAATAAGTGCGAAGAAGACCAAAATAATGACCAGCAACCTCAATGGCATTGACATGGACTCAAAATCCAAGGCCAATCCCTCAATACAGCGTATAGCTACAAATATTTAGGGCCATTTTATCAAAGAATGGGTCCCGACAGGAAGTCCTCTCCAGGATCGCACAAACAACTGCTGCCCTGACAAGGTAGAAGCCCATTTGGAAAGACATGACCATCAGTCTACATTCCAAGGTAAGGCTGCTGCGTTCCCTTGTTATCTCCATCTTCCAGTCCGTTTGCGAAACATGGACCCTCACAGCAGATCTACAACGAAGAATACAAAGCATGGAGATGATCGAAGTGCTACAGAAGACTTCTGGGCATTTCCTATACCCAGCACATCACCAACAACGCAGTCCGACAGACCATCACACAAGCCATTGGACAACATGATGACATGCTCACAGTGGTGAAGAAATCGAAACTCCGATGGTATGTCTACGTCACCAGAGCATTAGGCATCGCATAGACCATCCTGCAATGCACGGTGCAAGAAGGCAGAAGAAGATGGGGACATAAAAAAAGGACAACATTCGAGAATAGA
This sequence comes from Oncomelania hupensis, assembly GCA_036898135.1. Taxonomy (NCBI): domain Eukaryota; kingdom Metazoa; phylum Mollusca; class Gastropoda; order Littorinimorpha; family Pomatiopsidae; genus Oncomelania; species Oncomelania hupensis. The sequence continues at coordinate 30,716,533 of CM072518.1, read as the reverse complement.
CTGGCTTGACACTGAGCGAAGCCATGCATGAGGGTTGCTGAGGACAGAAAGATGGGAGTACGCGCTGGTTAAACGATTATCGGTGGTGCCCTAACGACTTTCGAGTTACCGGTTTGGATAGGATATGAAGCTTGTGTGTGCGTTATAATTTCCTTGTTCTCGAACCCTTGCAATCCTAAATTAATATGAATGATAATTTATGCAACAAGTTCTAGAATCACTTCATTTGACTAAAGTTTACTATAGCCGATAGTGTTCCATGATTATGTTGTGCCGGTCAGGAAAGTTGTTTGTTTGAAGATATTTTTGGAACCTCCGGTTTACCGTTAGGGTATGGTTTACAGAACATATACTTAACAATTCAATAGGTCTGACTAAGTGGCTCACACCCGAGGAAATTTATAATAATAATGCGTGTCACATCAAAGCCAATTCTTTATGGAGCGTACCCAGGATCTTGTACTACAGAAAAAAAAACATATTTCTCTTGTCAACAATTTCAAGCATACAGTTACTAATAAGTAGTGCACGGAAGAAGAATCAACCGCAAGCAAATTTGTGTATTGTATGTAGTTCGTCAAGAAGGAAAGTTTGCTTTGGAATGATTAATTTGCACAATCTACACATGATCAACATAGAAAACCCCTTTGTTGCACAAAGCCGGATTTCCCAATGTGCCAGACTCATGATCACTGAGTGTTTGCTGTTCATTTTCGCTGCCGCTTATCGAGATAACGTTTGATATTTCCGATTTGTGTGGAAGCTGAAGGTAGTAGCATACGTGCACATGTACGGTCATCAGGATCAATGTCCTTTTTGGAAGCAGAGACAATAAGACTTAGTTGCCAACTCAGTAGGCAATGAATCCAATTCTCCGAACGACTGTGATATACTTCTTTTATATGATAAATCCGTGCCAAACCAGTGTGGTGCTCCTCTAAGACTAGAACATTATAAGGTAGCCTAATCCCTTATTACACTTAAAATTTATGTAAGGGTTCCGGATTTACGCTTTTATACGTCCCAGCTTGTTCCCATAGATTATCCTTGATGAGATAAGCCCTAAATTATTTCCATAGACTACACGATCCACGTTGAGAACTTTGAAGAAATACCGAATGTTCGAATCCATTTTTTTAACAATAAAAATTCGGATTACGTAGCCTTCTCTGTACATACATAAAATGGTTGACGCCGTGTGGCTATTGACTTTTGTCAACTTTCAACACATAGACTACGTCTAGGTCTACTACAACCTTATGATACAAGTCAATTGTTCCATGCTGTGCCTGCCAATATTTAAATACAAGTAGATCACACTTAAAATATGACAATGGACGGTATACATATGATATGATATAGAAAGCTAGAGCATAGTGATTGACTGTTTCAACTATTTAATTCAACCTTAATTTTCTCATGCTTTCATCTTCAAACTGGAGATGTAATGTAATGACGCTGTTATGTACGAATCAGGCATGCAACTGCAGTAAGACTGGGTTATATTGCTTTAGCTTATTAAAGAAGAAATAAAAGGTTGCAAAAGAAGTTGTTAACAACGATGACATCGACGACGACGACAATGATGATGATGAAACTATAGGAGTCAGTCGGTATGAGAAGTAATTTAACTGAACTTCTGTAGAAGATATTGCACCTTTTACAAGGCCGAGGGGAAACGTCATGCTACATTATGTTACAAGTGTCTTCTGACATGCCGTTATTACCCTGGAAGACCATTAAACGGATAGCCTACTTAGCACCACTCTGACATTCCACCCGAACAATCATCTTTGTTTCGCACGAGTGATTTGATAAACTGATAGACGTGGATTTTTTGGTGTGTGTGTGTGTTGTTTTTTATTTTTATTTATTTTTTTATTTTTTATTTTTTTTTGGGGGGGGTTGTTTTGTTTTTTAATACAATGAGTTCAATTGAGAAATTGCATTGTTATTGCATGAAAAGATGATATACTGATCAATCGTTGCTCAAAACGACCGCTGAGCTTTGATTTTTAAGCGCCTTTTCCTTCTTAAGTAAACAAACAACTGTGTCTACTGTACACACGTTCTACTAAACCTTCTACGCGCACAGTCCAGGGGTTTTTATTTTATGTTTTATTTGCAGGAAGTTTTATATACTTGGCATTATTTTTAATCTCTTAGCTCTCTTCTGAGGGGGGAGAAGGGGGGCATTATTTAATGCGTATACTTGATATAATGATGCCAGAGGTACAATTATACGGCCTACTCAGTAGACTAAGAAAGAATAGCCTGACCTTGGCACTGTACCTCTGTACAAGTGCATGCAAACTTTACCCATGTTAGAACATTAATTGTCTCCGTCTAGTTAAACCTCCCTTCCCTGCCAGTCATTAATATTCCTTTCAGGACTTGTCAGTCACAATCAGCTGCTTGGCTTTGTGCACTATTGGCTGTGTGAGAATCCATTTGCACACTTGGCACATAACCTCCATGATTTGCTCTAATTGTCGGTTATAATTAAGTAACACCTTTAGTCAGATCATTCGCGATTTCATAGGTTAGGGAAGATTTAAAGTTGCGGCAGAAACGAAACTGCTTCTTACATTTCATGTGAATTGTCTTGCTTACGTATAGATAGATAGATAGATAGATAGATAGATAGATAGATAGATAGATAGATAGATAGATAGATAGATAGATAGATAGATAGATAGACACACAGAGAGAGAGAGAGAGAGAGAGAGAGAGAGAGAGAGAGAGAGAATTAGTTATTTAATTATGTTGTTGTTTTGCATGTGGACGTGGCTGTGTTTGTATTCGTTTGAGATGAAGTTGAAACATTCCTTTAAAAAAAAACAATTAATATAGAAAGACATTATAAATGTAATAATATTAATCGTAATCATCATTATCAGCCTCCTCCTCCTCATCATCATCATTATCATCATCATAAGGAAATAGTGCTGATGTTTATTGATTCTTCAGACCGAAAGACGCATTTAAAGCAGATTTTGCATAATAAACTTTGTGACTAATCGAATGTTAATTAGCTTAATTCTAGTAACTGATTTTTTTAAATTATTATTCGTTCTTAACCCATTCTGCAATTTAATGCCAAATCTTCATTTGACACTCTCACTTATTTGTACACATATTTGTATGGTAGCGCGTACAATGTAATCATTACCCGCTGCTTAGTTAATAGCGGTGCCAGACAAGGTCTTACATGCAATCAAAGGGTCGGGTCCGCCCTTGCAATCACATTGTGTACATTTCTCACACCTATTGCAGGCATCCATGCATCGTCAGCGTGACGTCCAACCTTCATTCGCAGACCTTAGAAAGTTATCAGCTTGCCATTACCGTCTCCACCCACCCACTCACAAATCACTTTTGTATTTGCGGCTTGATTTGTAGATTATAATTTCTTCTGTGATACGTTTGAACTCTTTTGTAATGTAAGTGTATGATTTAGCCATTAAACCCCGCAACACTACCGTTAGTTTCGTTGGCTTTTATTGTCGATACAAATTTCACCATAAAAAAACAATATGCAGTAAGACTTTTTGTAAGTTGGTCTTGTAAAATAAAGTTAAATTAGCTCCATCAATGGAGTTCGGTACAGTTAACAAGGAAAGGTAGGGAACAAGGGGATTGGGGGGGAGGGAGGGATGGGGGAAGGGTTTTAGTCTATTAGTGAAAGGAGTCTACTAGAGTGTGATACTGAACTGCCGAATTCTGGCTTCTAGTTCTGCAAACAAAATGATACAGTGTGCGACCAAAGAGCTTATTACGGAAAGAGGGGGAACTTCCAGTACGTCATACACAAAAATGCGAGACGCTCTCACGGATTATTTCCCTTTGCTCGGGCTGGCTATATTTCAAAATCTGCTATATGAATGATCTGTGTGTGGTAACTTATTGAGCCTATGCCATAGCAAAAGAACATTTTTATGGCAACGTTTGCAAAAACCAAACTTTTAACCATCATTATTATTAACATTCCGCTACTGCTGTCTGTTTTTTTTTGTTTATGTTTACTTATTGACATTTAGTAGGTGCTTTTATGCTGCTTATGTGTGTATGTCATAGGTTCGTTTACTGCCCTGGAATTTATTATTTTTTAATCAACAACAGATATTTTAAAATTAAAATATGCATGACAGACTGTTTCATTTATCTGAAACTGTGTAAATCTGTAATCGTGAGAGAGAGAGAGAGAGAGAGAGGTTGGGGGAAGAGAGAGCTCTGTCATTCAATCAATTAATCACAATAAATCTCAATAACAAAATGTTTCACTAATAGTGTGAATTTAATTTATATCAGGTGTCCCCCTACCCCCCAACCCTCTCACCTCCCACATCACTGGCTTAATAACATCAGTCACTTCAGGATCAACGGTTTCTTTTCTCTCACATCTCAGTTACAGATTCTCCAGAAGAAGTGAAATCTTTCTGACGAGGTGAAATATTTCTGTTATAATAATAATAATAATAATAACGGATTTTTATATAGCGGGTACTCCAGCCTATGACCAGACTCACCACGCTTTACATAGTCATTACATATAAGTACATGCACTCGATAAAACATCGCTTTCGCTACAATACACCAAAAGACAGAACAGTAAGGGTACAAATTATTTACACTTATGTACACAGATTACAATTTACAACTATGTACACAAATGACAGAAAAGACAAATAGAATAGCAAAATCATATTCACAGCTATTTATATGCCCGGTTGGGCCCAGGAGGAAAAACAGTATAAATATGTACAGCCGTGTATACACTTACGGATCAGACAGAGACAAAGAGGAGAGAATGGCAGCGGGATACAGATCATTCTGAATAGTGAAGTTTGAAGAGGTGGGTTTTGAGGGCCTTTTTGAATGCTTGTGTTGATTGTATGTTGCGGATATGGGAGGGAAGGGAGTTCCACTGCTTAGGTGCGGAGTAAGCGAATGCACGTTGGCCGTATGTCTTAGTGCGGGTGACGGGAACCTTGAGTGTGCGAGTGTCGGCAGAAGATCTTAAAGTGCGTGAAGGGGAGTAGACAGACAGTAGATCAGCAAGGTAGGAGGGACAAGAATCTGTGAAGAAGTTGTGACAGAGAACAGAGAGTTTGTACTCTATGCGTGCTTGCACAGGAAGCCAGTGAAGGGAATGTAGTAGAGGTGTGATGTGATCGCGTTTCTTTCATGCCGTTACACTTGGATGTAGTAGCAGTAGTAGTAGTAGTAGTAGTAGTAGTAGTAGTAGTAGTAGTAGTATCTGACATCTACTTGCAATTTCCCTTTCTTTGTCTCTTGGAAATTTGAAAAAGGGCTTGCCATCACAACTTTTCTTGTATCTGCCATTATGGCAATTGACGGCTGTGCAAAAGTCACCGCCCTGTTTCACTCGGTCGCCTTTTGACTTTCTGCCACGAGCCATTTTCAGCATGTCAACAAGGGCGCATAACTCGTACCTTTCGTCTCGCGGTTTTGTACCAAGTTCCCCCTCTTTCTATCATTAAGCTCTTTGGTGCGACCTTGATTTCAAGGGACACGATTCCTCAGTGTGACGTTCTGCTTGTCGCTAAGGGCGATCTTCACGCTTGTCAGATATCAGTGTGCGACACAGAGACGATAGAAGAGCACGGCTACGTCTGCTTCGGCTTTGCTTCCAGAAATTAACCGCTTTTTTTTTTCTTTTTTCTTTTTTTTAAATAACTATCGTCTGAAGGCTTATTAGTGACTGACCTGTCTGATACGCCGCTGTTGCTTTCAGTATTTATGAAACTCTTTATTTCTGGCGAAGAAAAAAAAAGCACAATAGACCTATATATGGTTTGTTAAATTAATCTAAATGTATGCCAAAAACTGAGGACTTTTCATAAAGTCACACTAAGATTTGTTTATCATTCTATCATTATATTTTGGCTTTATTAGTATGCAGTTATAAACTGAAATTGAGTGCTCCTCAGAAAGTCAGTTGTTACTGAATTTGTGTCCGCCCAAACTAAAGCCATAAAGTCGCTGCCCTATATAGTTCAACGGTTCTGCCGACAGCAATGACAAAAATTGCAGCAATTTTTGTTTTCTTTCCAGTGTCGTCCCCTTTCAATGCAGCCTACTTTCAGATGGTCAACTGCGCCATATGATGGACAACCGCAATATCGATTAATGATTGATTGGTCTTGGGTCAGTGACTTAGCAGATTTTTTATACTTCCATAAGCAAAGCGGACTGACTTGTGTTCTCTGTAACGAACACAGCGGCAAATGACTGTCCTCTTTGAGAGAAAAGAATCCGGTTGTTTTAATCGTTTGACTTGTGAAATTCGACGAAAACCTTCAGCCTCAGGTACGCATAGACTTACTGACTGATGCACGGGGAAGGGGGAGGAATGGGGGGGGGGGGGTGTGTCGCATGGAAACATAGTCATAGTTAAAGAGTCATAGTTAAAGACAATTCTTCATATCTACATAGGAGGTGGTGAAACATTGTGCTCACGACCACCCCACACGGTGAATCAGGCGAAGCAACCAGAACAATGCACTCTACAGTTTTCTCTGTCAGACGACTGGCTCTGGTGGTTCCTGATACTCTGTGTGTCCGTTCTCCAACACCAGTGTTGGTCTGCATTACTCAGCATTCTGAATAGACTGAACTACACTTCATTCATTAGGTAAATGAACCTCCCCGGACACAGTGCGTATAGGGGACAATGTACACTTCACTGGCTTCATTGCCTTTTTATCTAGACTGTAAAGTGAGGGGAGGGTTCCAGATTGCGGCAGGTTGGTCTTTTTGATGCCACTGAAGAACTGAACGTTTGGCGTGTCACAAGATAGTTGAACATTAGAAATCAGTCGCCGGCAATTATACTACCAGTTCACCGGCTGCGAAGTTCGTGATCTAAACGACACAAGAAAAAGGTTGTGTCGGTAAGTTCATTTCTTTATTGTTGACAAAGTAAATTATTTGTTAAATATCGATGATAATGGCTTTAGGACATTTTTTTTTTAATTTTAAATAATCTATTTCTTACAATATTTATTTGTGATACTTATATGTTACTGTACTGCTTAACGTGGTCCTGATTCGGCTCTTTGCAGTCCGCTGGATCCTGTAAGCAACGAATAACTAAGTACTGCTTAACACTGGTTTAAAAATCGTTCGAATTTATTTTGGTGTAGTTTGTGCATATGCAGTGGTTATTGTGACACAAAATTAAAAATTTTTCTTCTTCTTTCACTTTCTAGCTTTTTCTTCTTCTTCTTTTGTATCGTTTGTTTTTCTAATCCTACTTCTCTTAAAAATCGTTTTTTTGTATTTTATTTTCTGTCCTTTCCCCTCTCATTCTGCCTCTCCAAAAGTATTTGAGCTATGAATATGGCATTTCTATGTATTGGAGAATTTTCGTGAAATATTGATTAAATTAGGAAGTTATTTTTGTTGTTGTTGATGTTGTTGTTACTGTATTGAGTGGTGTGTATGTGTGCGTAAATATAGTCATATATGTTAGTATGCATAGCATTGATGCGTTCTGCGGATAAAAGTAATTCAATGTTAAGTATATTGTTGTTATTTTGGGTAGCACTTATTTAAGCCTTGTGCTTTTGTGCGCCCTGATGTTTTTCCTTGTATTAATATCTGGTTTGTTGTTGAATAAACTTATGTTAAAACAAGTATATTGTGATTTCCATGATCTTCGGTACTTTTGCCCTTAATTTCAATAATTAATGCATGTTCTCACCAAAAATCAAATCAACCCATTCCTTCCTTTTTCGTGACGTCATGTTTCCTTTCCCCTTCGATAGAACTAATTAAGATGGGAATGGAGAGAGAAAGAGAGAGACCGACCGACAGACAGAGTCACGATGGCAATAAAAGGGGAATTCCGCTTCGGTGGTGACGTAAAAGATGACGTCACGGAGGGGTCTACGAACTGTCACCATATCTTGATTGATGTACCTGTGCACCGTGCAACCTCCAACAAGCTGACTGAGTCCCATTTTTAACAGCGTGATAAGCGCAGATTACGATAGATTTCTAGGATTTTCTATAGTCCTGTTTGAATTAGACTACAATAAAGTTTCGAACACTCGACAGGGCCGGATCAAGGTAAGTAGAAGGGGGGGGGGGGGGGGGTTCCAAGTAGAAGGGGGGGGGGGGGGGGGGGGGTTTCCAAGTGATGGTATTGGGCCGGACGGAAGGTGGGAAAATTTTGCTATGTTCGTAAATTGCACCATTCATCACACATTCTGGTGGGTTGGTTGGTTTTTGAGTTTAATGTCCCATATTGGCTGGTCATCTAATAAATAAACTAATTAAAGCTTAAAAAACTACATATATATATATATATATATATATATATATATATATATATATATATATATATATATATATATATATATATATATATATATATATATATATATATATATATATATATATATATATATATATATATATATATATATATATATATATTTTTTTTTTCTTTCTGAGGTACATCGGATGGCCAGGGGAGGGGTTCCGGAACCCAGATCCGGCCCTGCTCGACAGTATTGCTTACAGTGGGTCTGAGGTCGAGATCAAAATTCCGCAACAAAACTTATAAAATGCCTCATTCATGCTAAGTGATGATTATGTGCTTATTCATACATTTTGTGTGTGTCTAATACGTAACTTGTGAAATCGAATCTAAACTTCGTGTCCGAACGTTTAAAAGGTCGCTTGCTATATACCTCTAAATGGTTTATTTCCCTTAGAATAGAGCTCAGGGAAATTGCACAAGTTAGGTAACTGTAGCTTTATAGCAAGCAAACGTTTTCTTGCAGACCTACATAGCCTGGGTGCTATCTAATGCTTTGCCATAAAGCTACAGGCACTCAATTTATGTAATGCCATTGTGAATAGAGGCGGAGGCGCCCAACAAATTAACCCAGCGGTTCGTGACGAACATGTTCAAGGCGTTGTTGTCAACTAACCAAGCGGGAGTATTGTGTGTCTGTAGTAGTGAGTGCCGCGTAATGACTGTATCAATGATTCTTTTACTAGATTGGCGCCGTGATTTTATCAAGGAACCCAATGTCTTTTTTTAAGCTGCTTACACGCCCATCAGAGAGCGTTCGCTTCAATACTGTGCATTGAAAAAAGTTTTCTATGATCATAATCTCTAGCGTAGAGGTTTAGAAAATATTACCTTAGTATCACTTTTGTCCCAGATAAGAACTGACGAAACAACGAAGGTCGTGGGGATTATATCTCTAACATGCTCACGTGTCCGGGGACTTTAATCTATGAAATGAATAAACGAAGGTCGTGGGGTACATTGCCAGTCACACACTTTAGTTTGATAATGGATCTTGATTTCAGCCTGAAATAAATCTAGCTGACATCAAGCTCGAGTCCCACGTTAAAGTTAAGAATGATGTAGGAAAGTACAAATACCCGCTCATCCATTAGATTGACTTCCTTAATTATTCATCATCATCGTCGACGTCGTCGTCGTCATCATCATCAGTTTGTTTTTCTTCTTCTTCTTCTTCTTCTTCTTCTTCTTCTTCTTCTTCTTCTTCTTCTTCATCATCACCATCATCATCATCATCATCATCATCATCATCATCATCATCATCATCATCATCATCATCATCATCATTCTTCAACCTCTCTATCACTCACACACAACATACACACTCACTCTCTTTTTTTTCTCCCCCTCTCTCCTAGCCTCTCTCTCTCTTTCTCTCTCTCATAGCCTCTCTCTCTCCCCCTCTCCCCCCCCCTCTCTCTCTCTCTCTCTCTCTCTCTCTCTCTCTTGCTCCTGTTGTGTTTAGTGATGAACAAATTTCCTCTGAAACTATTGAGATTTCTCTTACTTTGTCAATATATTACATAATATCGCGACTGTGATTCTTACTTCATTAGATTGATTTGGAGTGGGTTGTAATGTATTTTTCAGCTAAGCCGTTTTTTTTTCTTCTTAGAGTTGACCATTAAATTGAAATCACCAGGGCTGTTATTAAGTCTGTCAGTGCCCTGCGTGACCGGTATTTAAAACCCACTCGGCTTGTTGTGTTTACAGCTTTCACGCATTCATTAATGCGAGCAATTAACGTTGGCATGTCCAGTTGTTGACTGGTAATCGGACGTCATTAAGCCTTTGGTCAGTTGGTCAAGCTTTGTACTATTATATTTTTAAGGATGTGTGTTAAAGAAATAATGGTCAAGAACATATACTCTGCCTGGTCATCCCTCTCACAGGCCACTCCTGACTACCAACCCACCCAACTCTGCTTTTAAAGAGAAGTTTACTGGTATACATTACCTTCCCTAATTTTATGTCGGCTCTTCCCAGTTTGTGGTTTAATTTTTTTTAAAATAATATATTATGTTGATGTTCTCTGCTGTTATGCAAATGAGAACAACAGTATGTAGTGAACATCAAATATATGTGCTCAGTGTTCTCTTCATCTCCTACGTTGTTGCTAAACACACTTGCATAGCACGATTTCTCCTGGTTATGATAGCACGATCAGTGCGCTCCGAACAAAAAAAAATGACGGAAAATTAAGAAGAGGGGGAAAAAACTGTGTCAATTTGTCAAACAGATTTTCACTTCCTCGTCATCACTACCACCATGTAGCTTCTTTCCTCTGTTTATATAACCATACCTCGCCCCGTAAGCAAACAAATGTTTCTCTTTTAAGACTTTGTTCTAGATTTAATTACTTATACACCAACACCAGAACTCTTTTTAGAAACCTATATAGGGTTAATGGTCATACCAAAATAAACAAGCTCAAGTTGCAGTTAGGTACGGTGATATATCTACCTCCTTTGTTTGATGACAGGTACGCAATCTATCATGAAAATGTCAATTACAGCGATGAATTTATACTTTTCTGACTGTGCTCTTTCACACAACACCGTCAATGGACATTATTTCTGTCCCGAATCAAGCGGATTGCACGTCATAGATGTATAATTAAAATTATTCCTAACAGTTAACTGCGACCAATCATTATAGTACTCACTGCAATTATTGTCTTCAAATGCTTTATTCACTTTGACTATCCCTTTCAAAAAAGCGCGACGTGCGTATGCGAAGATATGACCAAGCTCACTCTTAAGTTGTACCGATTTGAGGTCAATTACCTATATCTTTGGGTAGAAATGTTTGTGCTTTGAACATCTTGTCCTTCTAACGGTTTAAATCTGACGTCAATTATTCCTTCCTGTTCATGGTGCTCAGGGTTTTATTTATACTGTCATATGGATCCTTGTTGATGCGCAGTTTTTATAATCCAACCAATATGTGGGTTGTCTGAATGGGAAGCTTATCAACAAAGATAGATATCACAACCCGCTTGTCACACTGGTTCACCCCCCATAAGTGGTGCCCGACTTCTTCTTCTTCTTTATTAAATTAAAGTCCCTGGACACATAAGGGACGGGTGCCCGACAGGATTGACATCTCTGTTATATTCCTTGGACTCTGTACTAATCGGATTCGGCAGCAACGGGGAGGGAGAGGAAGAGAGGAGAGAGACACACAGAGAGGGGTGAATTGGAAAAGATTGGTAAATGTAAGGAATTGATTTATAAAAATAAGCTTCATATAAATAAATTAATACATATTCCCTCAGTATCAATTGGAACAAAGCCCGGGCCATAGAATTAGTATATCTCTGTGATGTTTTGTAACGGTGTCTGCTTTGGACAATACCTTTTTGATCTTTGTGGAAGAAGAGCTGATAATTCGAAGGGTGATAAACAGTCTGACTCTGGTTGGAATGTGAGTGGACAGTGAACAAGCAAATGCTGGTTACTCACGTGGTAGGATGCTAACTGTCGGTAGCACTAACTAGTAGTAGGAATATCTTATATAGGTTGACAGCATTCGCCTTCTCCTCCTCGTCGTCGTCGTCATCAGCATCTTCGTCGTCGTCATTGTGAACGTTTCAGATAGTTACTATTCTTCATTGTGTGTTTATCAGTTTATAGTCCCCTCTCTTCCCGTAAGGATTTTCAGAGAGGAGACTCTGAATGTCTTCATTGTATTGTTTGTTAAGGCAGCTTAACTGCCAGGAACCGATTCGTGCCTTTCAGATCTACGTATGACGACCTTGTGAATCTGTCAGAAGGATTGGGAGGATGCCGTGGTAGTAGGATGATGATAACATGATGTGTATTAGCCTACTATTATTTATATTGTACTGACGTTAGAGATCCAAACGATCGAACGATACCAAGTATATGAAACAAGCACGCTCCACTCTACCCAGCTGTGAATGTGTACCTGGTTCTGTTATAGAATCGGGGAAGGTAAGGTAGCGAAGGAGAGAAGATGGGCACGCCCCCGTGAAGCTGGGTCAGAGAAAAGATAGGTCCCCAACGACCGAAGGGTTATTGGAAGACCTCTACCACCTTCACCGTTTATTAGTCTGCTGTGTTGTGATCCATTCTTCCTGGGTAAAGGCATTCAGTCATTGGTCTACTCGGTTGTAATCCATTCCTTCTGGGTAAAGACACTTGACGTTAAGTTGAGCTTGGGGGGATGTTTGTTCTCGCTCTTGTAATGATCTAGGCTCTTTATCAGATGTTAGGAAATCCTTTAAAATAAAGTGAGTCTATCGCTTTCTTAAAAATAAATTGAGTCTTCATAGTTTTGTCAATCATACTCTTGTCCTCTTCTCACTCTCTCTCTCTCTCTCTTTCTCTCTCTCTCTCTCTCTCTCTCTCTCTCTCTCTCTCTCTCTCTCTCTCTCTCTCTCTCTCTCTCTCTCCCTTTATCTTTGTTTTTAAATGAAAGTCTCACTAGCTTACTGTTCGATCGATATTTTTTGCCTCAATTCAATCAACATGTAGTCTGTCTGTTTCGGTGACGTTCTCTGTTTCATCTGCAAAATTCTATCTGCTTAAAGAGACGTGTTGTACGAAAGCTGGTTGAGGGTTTTGCTCCCTATGACAATGGGATAGGCTCTACGCATACAAGATCTGTTTCACATACACACGCATTCACGCAGACATACTAAAAGCATTCAAACACACACACACACACACACACACACACACACACACACACACAAGCACACAGAGTTTTGACAAACACACACACACACATAAACACAGAGGTTTGCCTGGTGTTATGAAAACAGTGGCCTAAGGTAAATATAGATCTATAGGCTCTTGCCCTCACTCCATCGACGACTTATTTATAGGGGTACTCTAAAGGAATGCTGATTTAGCATACGGCATTGTTTCTGGACATAAACTAAACATAAATCGCAGGTAAGTAATATGCACTTGTACTATTTTATTGTTTTACTGCACAAAGCCACTGGTGTGACCTGGCTTTAACCGTAAGATCACGGTGGAGACACGTTACACCGAATAAACATACCCAGACGTTTGTTAGTCCGATTTTGTACCCAGGACATCGACGTGGCGTGTGGATATACTCTCATAAATTAGATTATCCCATGCATTTCGTCTAGCATCAAGCTATAACCGCATAAACTACTAAATGCCTGCCATTTGGTAGTATAATTTTAACCGAGATAAATCTAATTTTGTAGGCGAGAAAATCGAAAGTACCGCATCTTTCACTCGAGTACTCAGTCATTAGCCTAACCTTTTCTCCGGAAAACATGAAATGTAGGCTGCTTACAGACCAAAATTACGTACATGAAACAAAGAAGAAATCATAACAATTTATCAGAGTAAATGTTATATTTGTAACCCTAAGGAAAGTTGGGTTAATTGAGGAATGTTTGTGTCTCGTTTTAGGTCCCCAGAATTACCTTGTTACGACGGGTCCCTCAATAATACTTGAAAAATCTGGGGCGCATAACACTGAGCACATGTGTATTATGGGATACTGTATGTGTACTATGGGCGAGATCAAATGCGAGCGCAAATGCGCGCGTTTGCTATATCTCGCCTCCCATAGTGTACCCTTTTATTTTGTTCTGTACTTCTTCACGATAGATCTAGTCATTATGCCCTTTTTCTATAAAGTTAAAGAGAGTGTACAAAATACAGTTTTAGTGGATATCGATCCAATGGACTGCGTTTTTGTAGTGTAGCACTTTTCTCTCCAACATAGTCGCATGTTCGCTGAAATCAAGTTTTCTTGAGTGATTGTGCTTTAACAACAGGCCTAAATTCGTCTACAAACAGAACAAAACACTGGTAAGTGCAGAAAACATTCACAATCATAACTGAACTAATCTATTTTTAATACGCTTCTGATTCTTTTTTGTAATAACATTTTAGCCAGCATACTTCACACCGCTTTCACCTTCTGAGTGCATAATCGGGCGTATCAGCCGTCTGGGTACAAATATAGGGCGTAACGCGTTTCCACCGTGTATAGGTGCTTAGTTGTTATCCCCTTGCACTGATAGCTGTGCAGGTCTTTGATAAGACCGGTTATTTTCTATTTAATGTGATTGACGTGCCGTTCTCTATTGTTTGGATCCATTTTGTTCTTACAACAACAAAAAATCACAGCCATATTTTTTGGTATCAGTGACGGTTCTTGGATTTATTGCTTGGTGATATAAGCGCCTCTCTCACCATCTATCTCTGTGCCTTACCATTTGTTTTTTTTGATTATTCAAAGGGTACTTGAATTTATGGTTTTGGAGCGACCTGTTCGTGACCTATCTGTCTCCGTAAGTTTTTCAATAAATTTTCATAATGGATGGTTAGGCGTGTTTACTGGAGGTCGACAAGGTCAGATTCCGTCATTAGCTGATTCATTGGGCGGTTTGCCTTTCAGACCACAGGAGCCCGTTATCTGGATGCAATAGCGTCTCTCGGCCCGCTGGTATACTAGCAAATAATAGTACATAAGGGGACGCGCTCTATAGAGAGATGCAGTCGAATCCCTATACGGGCGCCTGTGCAACAAACACTTCGTCTGTACTGCAATCTACGATTTTATCATCATCATCATCATCATCATCATCATCATCATCATCATCATCATCATCATCATCATCATCATCATCATCATACGCTGAACTATTTTCTTGTATGTGAGAAAACACAAGAGAGGAGTGAGAATGGAGATGCGGGAAGAGAGCGTGGGAAATGGTATCGCTTCAATCTGTTCCTGTGGGGAACCGGAAGTGCGTCAAAGCGACTGTGTTTCTTTCACCGCTCTTCCGGAGTGTTCTGGGCAGCCGAAATTTGAGCAGAGCAAGGACAAAGAATTGTGCACAAACGACCAAAACTTAATGGAAGAAGAGAGTGCGCGCGTGCATACGTGCACGCCTGTGTATTTTGTGTGTGTGAGTGTGCTGTGTGCGTGTGTAAGAGAGAGAGAGAGAGGGGAAGAGAGAGAGAGAGAGAGAGTTGTAATATACCGGAGAAATAATAATAATTATAACAGGAGGCGGGTGAGAAGAAAAAGACTTTTATTTTGAAAAAAAAAAAACCATTAATATTTAGAGAGAGACAGTGAGAGAGAGAGAGAGATGGGTTTTTGTGCACAATCAAGGGATTAGTGTGGGGTGGGGAGCGGGTTATGAGAGGAGTAGTGATCCCTACTTAGCGGAATGTTTTCACAAACCTAGTTTTTATCGTTAATTTTCATCGTTAATTCACCAAACACTGAAATAGACATAACAATAAATGTATTAATATAAATTAATTTATTAATTAATAAACACACAAGCACACACACAATTTTACAAACAAACAAACATATATATAAGACTACAAACTAGTAAATAAATGACTTAAACGGAATGAAGGAGAAAAAAGCCTTGATTTTAAATTGACCATCGATCGGCCAAAAAATAAATCTTAAAAGCCAGAGAAAATCCGACAAAAGAGGAATTAGTGTCAAAAACGTTTCCTCTTTAAGCCACTGTAAGTCACAATATCAAGATAAGGCCATGTCCAATCTATCATTGCATTTTATTTCAGTTTATAGATAATCGATAAATGTATACCAAACTGTGTTCGATTATCTCTTAACACACACACGCACACACACCCTCCCACACACACCCACACACACAAATACTCACGCTTTCAACACCTCCATCCCCACCCCTCCTCCAAAGCTTGGGACCAACTTTGAGATTAATTTCCGATCATTTACTGATTCATCGGGGCGATTTAGCACTTAATCGATATTGCGTCATTACAGGCAGCCCATTGCTCGCCACAATGCATGAGCATGCCTGCCACAAGAGCAAATGAATGCAAGATCGATTCCAGCAATCTGGTACATTCGTTTGAAAATTGAAACGTCGAACCCTAACATCAGTATTCGGAATTTTTTACTTTGTGATCTTATTTGGGAGGTGGGGAGGGGGGGATGAGAGGTTGGATGGGCTGTGTATGTGCAGTCTGACATCTACTATATTGTTTTCTAAAACCTCTATATAAACATGTCTCTTTTTCCACCAACTCCTGCAGTATTTTATTTTTCTCTTGAAACACGCGATCGTAATAACCCCCAAACAGCGTCTTTGAAATAAGTACTATCTATACCTTGACAGTTTGTCTTAATAAAGACAGATTAAACAATGTTTAAAAAAAATTATTTCCTCTCAAAAATTGTATGACTATATAAAACAGAAATACTTTTTTGAAAAGTGTACTACTTAATTACAACCAATCAATTGATTTGATTTCACACAAACCCCATGAAACAATATCAAATGGATCCAAACAAAAACTTGCACGCAGTGGCTTTCACAAGAGTATAAAACTATTAACACTTTGTATAATTTTATGTAACACATTCGATGTGAAATATTGACAAAATTTGGACAGAAAGACACCTGGGATCCTGTGGCCATTGCGCCATGTCCTGTTAATGCTGTTAGGCAGGGTGCCATTAGCGCTAGCTTTTTGACCAACATTTTCAATAAATCAGGGAACTGCACGCATATCATTTACAATGTGAACGGTCAGATGTGTTAATGTTGTCGTTATTGATATCATTGGCATGTTCACGTGATCATTGTGCTTATTATTGTGGTTGCGGCGCTGTCGCTGTTAAAAGATCAATGTTACTTTAAGCATAACATCCGGGTTTTGTGGCATTGTTTCGTATTATAACGTACAATTATTGACAAAAACACAAAATAGATTCATAAATACCTTTTAATAAAACCATAGCCTACTTTGGCATTTAGCTTACCATAAAACTTAGTTTCGCATTTACCTTCTCTTACCCAAAATTATAATTTAAAATTTATATTTTTAAAAATATTAATTCATTATAATTACGTACTACGTCCTATGAGCTGAGAAAGACAGTGCGTTTATAGCGATAAACGTCGGTTTTATTTCCGAGTATTGATTTGACTGAAAGCAGATTTTGCCAATATTCATAACACACTATAATTATTAAATTAATTAAGTTACTTTTTGTAAACTACTGCTAATTGTGCTATTTGCTTCTGCACACAAGACCAGATACCTGACAATCTTCAGTACTATATTAAACTCTCGTCAATGTCACTGTGCCAAAATTGTTGTCTATTCCTACTTGCTGATAACGAACAAATTAAAATTAAAAGAAAGGGACCAGTGAACCACGAGAATCTGACCAAGATGACTGATCTATATTTTGTAGGACAATCACTTTACACCTATGAAGAGTCACATTGAAACAGTAAACATGCAATCGATCAAAACCGCGTTATGTGCTCTCACAGTCAAACAGACCACAGGCGCATTAGCCAAGAAGAATGGACCCTCGGCAAGAATTTTGTGGATTGCCGATAGCGAACGGGTAGCGCAGTAGTACGTATAAATTCTTGCCGAGGGTCCATTCTTCTTGGTTTATGCACCTTTGAACAGACCAACATACTAATATTTACCACTTAGTTCAATCCTTATCCACTCACCCACCGACCCAAGATTTATATAAAACAAATATGACTGCAAGCGCTTTGTCTTAAAGCTTATTGTCGTTTTTCGGCTCCGTGCGACTGACGCTATTCGCTTCACATTCAAATCAAAGTGCAGCAACAACAGGGTCATACATTGCTTTATGGGTGTTTGCCTTGGACCAGCAGAGGAGTGAGGTACATGTACCAGGAACTACTTAAATATATTGTGAAACAATCAGTCTTTCATGTTGGTAATAAAGTGCACTGATCCTCACGGTAGAGCCGTCCAAACATTCTAGCTGGAAAGATAACAAAACTTCAACACCTTTTTAAACCATCCCATGCTTGACTCAAACCAATAAAGAGGCATTCAGATTTAAACACACATATACAAACACACACAAACACACACACACACACAAACACACACACGTACACCTCCACCACCACCACCACCACCATCACCTCCACCACCACAACAACAAAAACAAACAACTTGACCTAATATTGATTACTGGATATTGTCTTTCCTACTTTCTTATCGTTAATGAATAAAGACTAAAAATAAAACAATATGCTTTCAACCATCCATCTCACACACACATTCACACGCGCGCGCATGCGACCCTCAAACAGAAAAACAAAGATATAAAAAGAAAAAACCCATCTTTATTTGAAATAAAACATATTCAGAATGTATATCAGAATGAATTAAATAATATTAATGTATACATACAAATTAATTGACTTGAGTTATCAGAAGAAAAAAAACAAATATGATCTTATTTAATAAAGGAACTGGTCCAAAACTGTTACCGAAATGTTATATTGGTAGTAAAGGATTGCAGTACGTAAATGAAGTTAAGTTTCTTGGCGTGTATTTTACAGCTAATTCAAGTTGGAAAAAACATGTACATTATATGTTACCAAAGGCTATTAAAAGTTAAAATATAATAAAGATTATAAGTCATCAAAAATGGGGACAAGATACACAAAAATTGATTCACCTGTTGTGTATGCTTGTTAGATCTAAATTAACATGTGGCCAAGAAATATACCTATCTGCCCCAAAATACTTATTAAAATTACTTCAAAGTATGGATATCAAAGCAATTGAAATGGCTATTGGTGTTCCAAAACACACAAAAACAACTGATGCTTATAAAGCTGCAGGTGCAGGTGATTGGAGAAAACTATAATGTGCAAAATATTTATTGAGGGCATCTGCAGTTGACAATTTCACAGATTCAGAGTTACATATGCGCTCTGATTTCCATTTTTCCAAAAGAGCACAGAGTATTAATTATTTACAGACTATATCAACATATAACTTACAAATGAGCTAATGAAGGAATCTCATTTAAATTGTATAATAGGTTCAAACATAATTTCACATATGCCTATTCCTAATTGGGAACTTCAATTGGCAAATTTTGACATAAACTATTCTGAATTAGGAAAACATGAAAATGACATTTTATTAGCAGCAGAAATGCAAAGGAACGTTTCTATGAAAAATATTATTCTCACTTACAAATTTATACTGATGGTTCTGTTTTAGAATCAGATGAAACAGGAGCAGGTTACGTTATATCTGCTTTAAAAGTTAACGAGGATTATTTCTTAAGGAAAGCGCATTCAACATTTACTGCAGAACTTATTGCTATACTTAGGGCATTGAATAAAATCATTAGTTTACACACTGACTTTTAAAATATATTTTTTTATGATGACTCTAAATCAGTTTTACAAATTTGGGATTCAAATTATAATAAAGAAAGATGTTATATTATATATAAAATTGAATATCTTATTCATAGTTTAATCATTCATGGGACAAATTCAAAGTTCAAATTTCCTGGATACCATCTCGTAGCGGATTAGATCATAATAACTGGGCTGACAGGATTGCAAAAAAGGGGCAAAAACGATAGTACTGTTATTCTGCTCGGTATACCATTATCAAAATAGGAAGCATATATTATAGTTGAAAAATATAAAAAATAAAATTCCTTTCATTAAATTATATAATGGAAGGTTACACTCCTCGCGGACTGTTATCAGTTTAGGATATCGTATTGCTTTGAACTCGGAGAGGACAAATTACTGTAAGGAAGTTGCTTGCATTTGCAAACAAGTAATTTCTATTAATCATCTCATTTTTAACTGCAGTGCAATCGCGCAATATATTCCACAACATATTCGAAATGTTCAGGATACAAATAGATCTATTAATTATTGGATAACAATTGCAAAATCATTAATATACAGTCCTGTTGGATGTTTTTTGGTAAAAGTCAGTCAGTACAGATTATTAATAGGTCTAGAGGATTTTTCTGTGAAACATAAATTCAGAACATTGACTATTATAGGCCTATATATATGAGACATAATGGTCCTGATTCGGCTCTTTCAGCCCGCTAGATCCTATAAACAATGACTAACTAACAAAATATGCGATATAGTTAAGATTATTTTACAAGGATTGTTTTGTAGTTATATTGGACGTCATTTGTATGAGTTATAATTATTTCACAATTTTAATAGTTTAATTGTTCAGTTTTGTTTATTTTGTTGAATTTCTTTCTCCCTTCATTATGACCATTCCTTATTTGTTTAATATTTTCCCCCTGCTCCCATCAAGTCTAAAATCACTTAGGTGAAAATAAATTAAAGACAACAAAATTAAGATAACACAAAAAAGATAAAACAAACGAAAATGCTAGCAATTTTCTGTTCTAATCCAAGAAAAAGAACTGGAATCGAGATGGAGATTTCGGCTCTCTATGAATTCAGAAAACAAGCGGTGTGTGTGTGTGTGTTTGTGTGTGTGGGTGTGTGTGCGTGTGTGTGTGTGCGTGTGTGTGTGTGTCTGTCTGTCTGTCTGTCTGTCCGTCTGATGGTCGGTCGGTCAGTCCTGCGGTCAGTTTGACGTGCGGTCGATCTGTGTGTTGGTGTCTTTGTTTTTGGAAGGGTTCAACTTCTATTGAAGCTGTAGGGAACTTGTATGATTCAAATTACAAAATTCCATGATTTACTGTAACAAAGAAAGCGACAAGCAAGCAAACAAACACACTAAAACAGCATACACAAATACATATGTGACCAGAGAAACATAATGGCGCAGTACTTCATCCGATAGTCATTGCATTAATTCTTTAATTGTGAATTTCAGCATAAAGATATATTGACTTAGTGTCAGTTGTGAATTTTACACACCCACCATCACTACAACAGATATACAATAATAGTAACAACCATTTAGTTGCAATTGCATCATCATCATCAACAACAACAACAGCAACCACAGATGCAACAGCGACAACAACAGCAACCACCGATGCAACAGCGACAACAACACAGCAACAAAGAAAACGACATGTACGTGAAGAACAATTATGCGTATGTTGTGCGTGAGGGCAGTTACTGGAACACCCTTTAGTATAAGCAAAGACAATATTGTCTTTGGTATAAGTGCACCCAGTCAGTGCCTTTAGAAAAGATACATTCATGATTGTACCAATTCAGTGTACGTTATAGTTATTAGTTCTAACGTTGTTATCCTGTATCGGTATTTTTATGGTTGTTTGAGGTAAGTGCGTGCAAAAGCTGGTAAAACGCACAACAACAACAGCACTAATAATAATAATAATAATAATAATAATAATAATAATAATAATAATAATAATAATAATAATAATAATAATAATAATAATAATAACTCTTTATCCCCTCTCCTACCACGCCTCTCTCTCTCCCTCTATTTCTCTTTCATGCACACACACACACACACACACACACACACACAAACTCAGATCAATCACAATTCCACAAACAATTCCCATTTCTACCATCACTTAAGCTGGATGGGGATGGAGTAGGGAATATAACTGTTGATGTTTGGCCATATTATATGCATGACTCTGTGTTTTTTTCTGCTAACAAACATATGTCCTTTTCGTATGTATAATGCTTCGTAGAAAATAGAATTTGGAAGTAAGATTAGCCAACTGTATTCATAGACAGGCGCAACCAGCTTGTGCTGACACCATGCCAGTATTCTCACATGCATATATTGCAGCCGCTAACAAATGTCAATGCGCGTGTTAAGAGTTTCACAAAGATGTATTCAGTTGACGTCAGACCCCGGTTCTTTCTATTATTGTACCCCATAATAGATTTTGGTGACTCATTCCAACTTCAACCTTAACATACATCTTGTTTATATTTATCTTCTTATTTGTGTGTGCGTGTGTTGTTTTTGTTTTTAAATTCATTTGCTTATTTAACTTCGTACTTTGACATGCCCGTATTCTCACTAATTCATTCCCTGTGACTAAAGTTCAATGACTTGAGCAGTCTTTAAAGTTTAATCCATATTGATTTCTTAGCGCATGAACATTGAGGTTTAACGTCTACACCCACCATTGGCGATATGGCAGACGGGGAATTAGCGCATGCCACGGTCACTTCGACTTTATCCCCCTTTTCAGTCTAAGAACTTTCTCTGTATGTTAAGGGCATTAAACTATTTTGTGTTTCCCCTCCTTCCCTTTGCCCGGTCAATGCCCATTTTATCCGTTTGAGGTTGGGGAGTGGCGCGGGGCGGTGGAGATGGGAGGTTGGGGTGGGGATTTATGTTTAAAGCACAAAGTCGGATAATTCACAACAAAGAATGAGATAAATATAGTTTATTTTGAAACCTTAATGCACTTACGATTTCTTTAAGTTCTTGTGATCTTCAAGTCAGAAGACAGACTTGATGTAGCTTATATTGTAATGATTCAGACCTATACTCCCATTGATAATGGAGAGAACTATGGTCAGATAACAATGTTTCTGTGAAATGATCTGTACAAAGAAGGCACGACATAAAAGAAACTGTAGACGGGATCAATATTAGTCCAAATGTACTTGATTATCAGTCGACGAACATATAAGCTTACTTCTGGTGGCAGTTGCCAGGAACCATGTTTGTTTGTTATAATGTCTTTTTCACAGGAACGATTAAAAAAATGAAAATAAATTAAATAAATTAATTAAAAATCATAATTATGATCAAATATTATCAATTCTCATAGATACTAACTGAAGAAGCAATAAACATTTTCGCTCAACTAATGCATACATCAAAACTAATATTGCCCAAAGATATGAGATTATTAGGCAGACTATTACGCAATTGATTGCTTTCAAGTAAAACATGTTTCAAAGAAAACATTTTATTACTTATACATTTGATATTCTTATTATTTTTTTCCCTTTTGAATTTAGATATTTTATATAAGCCGTCGTCACTACAATCATTACAGCCAGGAACCATTGGAACGATGTTGGAGCATTTTTTTTGTTTAAAGATCAAGGCAATATTGTGACTTTCTTTTCGTGTCAGACAGTAATTTTAACTTTGACTTAAACCTGTTGGTCCAGTCCAGTCACCTGCGATCACAAAAGGTAAAAAATTCTACATTTGCTACGGCGGCGTTGCGATACAAATCGGGTCTTACGTCGTTCATGGATTATGCATGGAAAACTGGCTTGTGTTCCTCGCGTAAATTATCCTTTTTTTTTTTTTAAATAAGAAAGGAGGTATTTGTTCAATAATAACAATGCAGACTTATGTAGAAAAAGATGGGCGTTGGTTCTGCAGTAAATAATACCAGTAGGCCTAGAAGTAGACCAGTAGGTAAATAAGAAACTATTTATTGTCCAGAAGATTGCCATAGGTAATGTCAGGATTCTTCCCCGTCATTATCACCCATTTGCACTGAATGTCTCCATTCTTTCGGCACTACAATTATAATTACGTTTGTCATCTGGATAGTCGATCACGTCACGTCTGTCTCTTCTGCTCCTTTGACCGTTTTCACAGCTTTGCTTTTATTTATTTATTTATTTTTGTTCTTTTTTTTTCTTTTTTTTTTTGGGGGGGGGGGGGGAGAAGGAGGGGGGGATGGGAGGAGGGTGAGTGGTGGGTGGTTTTTGTCTGTTTGGCACCTGCGTTATTTGCGCCAATGTCTGACGCGCTTTTATTTATTTATTTATTTATTTATTTATTTATTTATTTATTTATTTATTTATTTATTTGTCTGTGTTGTGTTTCTATTCAAAACTGTAAATTTGTCACGTCTTATTCGTGCCACAATAAAAACAAAATAAGACTGTCGTTGTTTGTTTGTTGTTGGTGTCGTAGTTGCTGTTGTTGTTATTGTTTACCTGTGCAGAAACCTTTATAAAACAAAACACTTAAACACTCATTCATTTCTTCACTGTGACTGGTAAACCGGGTAGTAGACTAATACTACACGTCCGCATGCACGTTCCCCCAACGGTTGCTGCATACTTCCCACACCATCACCTCCACGTACACCCAGATATTCTCCTCCAGTTGGAAAAAAAAACACGAATAAGGTAGAGGACAGAAAACAAACACATTGAGGGATTAGTCCCAGGAACGAAAACGTAAACAGAATCGAGGACCCGCTAGTCCACAATAAAAAAGGGTCTTTTAACAGATTACCCAGTGTCATTACGTCACTCGCCTTGAATAGATTAAATCCCTACCTTTCAAGTACCGGCATTTATAAAGAAAAGTAATAAGCGAGAACCTTACAGCCTGGCACATTGTGGCCACTGAAGGTTTTCTTCAGTTGTTGTTTTTTTCCCCGTTCGGGTAGGTGGGTGTTTGGAGTCCACTCCTTTTAAGGTTTTCTTTCGATGAAACTTATGCTTAAAATCAACCGGATCTGAACTCTTCCTGCCCCTGTAGTCTATTGTTATAATTATAATTTGTGATGCGCTAGTTCCGATATGAACGAATTATTTACTTTTTTGTAGAGCGCTCTCCCTCCCTGGCGTCTGTATTGCTTAACAACTGAAAGGAGGAGGGGGGGGGAAGGAGGGAGGGAATAATACCAATAAATAAATCCTATCCTATCCCGTAACTCTGAGGTCGTTGGGGCACCACAAATGATCGTTTAACCAGCATACTCCATCTTTCCCTGTACTCAGCTACCCTCATGACTTCGCTCAATGTCAAGCCCAGTCCATTCTCGAATGTTGTCCTCCCACCTCTTTTTCGGTCTCCCTCTTCTTCTACCTCCTTGCACTGTGCCTTGCAGGAGGTAAATAATTACGCGTGATAAACCTTGTTTGGGTCTTGAATTCCAGGTTGTCTGTGTGGCAGTACCTACTTCATTGTATGAATTATGGGCGGTAAAAGGTGGTTGGAGTCAAGTCCCTGTCACTCAAGAGACAATATATTCCTGTGAAAGGCATTGGTTGTTTTGATTTCCCCCTTCCTACCCTACCTTAATCGCACTCATCTCTGTCTGTCTCTCTCTGTCTGTCTCTCTCTCCACTCCAGCCCTATCCTTAACCATCACCATCATTGCTTGCAGTAGTTTTATCCAAACTTAAAGAAAGTGTAAAGAGTTAAATTAGAAGAAATATATCTGATTTCCCACTCTGTTCCACGGTTTCTTATCCCTAATCCTCATGATACCACTCATCCATAAATTGAATTCGCAGCTGGGGAAGGTAAAGCAACAAACGAGCGAGCGGAGATGGGCACTGTTCTCATAAAGCTGGTCCTGAGAAAAGGGAGGTCCTAACTTTTTTTTTCTCTCTCCCCCCAAATACCGGAAAGGTTACTGGGGAATTTTTTAAAAAAACTTTATCTTTTACCATCAGTTTTCACTACCTTATTTACCCTCGTTGGGGTGCCGGGGATTTCAGTATAAATAGTATTTCCACTTTCTGGAAATTTAGTGCTTTAAATTCCCACTGTCGCTGTCTTTCTCATTTGCTCTTTCTCATTCCTGCTCTGTTCTATCAATCTGCTATACTATCGTCTTCTTCGCTAGACCAGTCTCCTACCTTTTTTCTTGAAAACTCTTCCTGGACAAGACTCCTTGTTTGTGTATGAGGTCTGTTGGATCAGCTTGGGACTATTGGACGCTTTCTGCCGGGTGGTCACTAGGGCTTCCTATGATGTTATTATTTAGCAATGTAGGCATTTTATATGTATGTGTTTTGTTGATAATTTATAATGATGTTTGTATTCTATTTTGTTTTTGTAAACGGGGGTTCGATAAGTTGGGGTGAAGCATCAGCCGTCCCCTGCGTGGGATGTCTTTATTGTAAAGTGACTGGCTGGTGGAGAACATTCAGTTTTCCCACTAGGGTTGTTTCAGCAGATCTTTTATGCGGATTGGAGGTTGTCCGGTCTTGATTTGGCTCGGAAGAGTCCACTGGACCTAAAGCAACAATTATGTAATGTAATGTAATGTAATGTACTACCTTATTTTTCCCTGTTCTGTCTGTCTTCTTCTTATTCTTCTCCACGTGCACTTGCACATCGAGTAGGCTTATGTCAAAGCCGGTACAGGTGTACGGTGAAACCGTTCAAAGCACACATGTTTGTCTTTTGAGGCCTGACATTGATACTTCAGCGTGGTCTCATCTGTCCATAGTGACAGTCCACCCCGCGCGCGCACTGTAGAAATCTCCTGTTGCCTCTCCTCTCCTCCACCAGACGCGGCAAGTTCCCCTTTGTCCCATATGGTTCTGTTGACAAAGGCGGCGCTGGCTTGAAATCGCAAGTGCTAGAAACTCGATATTCTTTCAGACGTGCCAGTGCCGAGTGAACGGAACGTGTTTCTTGGTTGGTTCCTCCGTATTGCTTTTTTAGACATTATGTAAGCTTGTGAGCATTGCAGAATACTCAGCAATAGTTTGGACAGTTAAAGTAGAAACTGGGGTTATTCATATCCGCATGAACACCTGGATACTGCTACAACAGAGGATACCGCGTAATAATTAATGTTTTAACTTTCGTAAGTTTTGTTTGTTTGTTTGTTTTAATTTAAAGAAGAGGAAGAAGATAATTTCATGTTAAATTTGCATATGGCATGCGAATATACCGAGTTTAATGATCAACTATGTTTTTACTTCTGCAGCCTTCAAGTTATTTAATGTTTTTAATGCTTTTAATGCTTTGAATGTTCTTCTTTTGGAATAGGTGTATTATTATATTATTAATTGTACCCTTGATACAACTTCATAATAGGTTTTTATTTATTTATTTACTCATTCATTAATTGCTTTAAATGTTGTATTTATTTAAGTATTTATTTATTGAATCCAGCACTTTTAAGGCTGTTATTTTTCTTATAATTTATTTTTATTGTGGTGTTACTCCCGCCCCGAACCCCCTCCTCATTCCTCCTTCCCCATCTCCTTTGCGCTCCTCACTCCATACCCCCACCCTCCTTACAGGTATTGTCATTTATTGTATTGTAACTGTCTTTCCTTCCTTCCTTCTTCTTTTCCAATTTGTTTTAATTCTTCCGCACCTGCTTGTATTATTTTGTGTTTATTTTCCTCTCCAGTTTTTCTGTTTCTATATTAATTTTCTTTCCTTTCTTCCTTTTGGACAAATTTTTAGATGTCTTATTTCCTCTTTCTTTCATTTTCTTTTTTTTCTCATCCTCCTTCTTGTTATTGTTGTTGTTGTTGTTGTTTGTTGTTGTTGTTGTTGTTGTTGTTGTTGTTGTTCTTCTTCTTCTTCTTCTTCTTCTTCTTCTTCTTCTTCTTCTTCACACCTTTCAGTGCCATAGTACTCGGGCCGCAAATGATCAGAGGTCATGAACCGGTCTATCGTAAATTTTTTTAGAAACAGAATTTAATGGTGTTTGCAATCCATTTAGCGCTCTTCGGCAACCGTTGAGTTGTTTGTACCTTAAGTCACAAGTGTTGATCAGTTTAACTGATTTTGCTGGATTAGATGTGATTCAAAACAAGTATTCTGAGAAGACGTGCTTATCGGAAGTTTACAGGCTTGCACACATAGCAGGATTATTATTTTTTCAATTTAACAGCTTTTTTTACAATAACAACGAAACAACAATAACAACATAGTTCGAAGTACTCTACAGTAGGAATGTTTTTTGTTGAACTTCGTGAATTTTTCTGAGTTTATTGTGTGATAAGCGGGAAAGGTATAGTATGTATCAAATCCTTGCCTTGTTCATCTCTTAGTTACATAATTATATAGGTTTTATTATTTATTAGTTTATTTAATTTGGTAGGGCATTCAATGTAAGCTTACTGTGCTAATTTTACGAGTATATTGGGGGAATGGGAGTGGGTTGGAGGAGGGATTAATAAAGATGTTTTAACTTGATGTTTGGTTGGTTGCTTGCTTTATTTATTTATTTTTTAAATTAACCAGTGTTTATATTCATTGTGTTACAGGTTTACGGTTGATCGACAGACGCAAAGAACGCTGGTGGCAAGCTTACACGCATCCTTCATTGGCTTATCGGACAGAAGTTAGTTGTTCAGACCATACGTCACACAACTTCAGCTGATCTTTCCTAACTCACATCTTTTTTTTTTTCTTCTTCGGGTTATACTTGCGACACGTACCCAATGACATCAGTTGCAACCATGGCTACCCTAAAGGTTTCTGGACGCGATTACAACCGACGCATGCCCACGTCACAGATCCACCAAAATTCCAAACACGACATGACGCGTGCCGTTGACCGCAAGTCCAAGGTCAAGGGTTCGACCTTGCTGTCCCTTGAAAGTCAAAAGGCCATGCTGATGGCCAAAGATAACACTGCTAGACAGAGGTGAGAGCAATTTGAAAGTTGCTTTTTAAAATAATGAAGTTGATTGAGGGGGAGGAAAAAGAGGGTAGCTGATGAGGTGGGGGGAAAGGGAAGGGAAGAAGGGTAGCTGGGAGAGGTGGGGGAGGGGGGAGGAGAGGTAAAGGGTGTGTGTACGTTATTTGGAGATTAATCTTCACTACGTTATCTTCTTCTTTTTCTCACTTAATTTACATTTCCATTTCCGTGTTTGAATTACGCGTAATACTTTGTGGCATACTTTTTACTTTCAGAAGATTAACGCAGGAGAAATTAAGAACTACAGCAGCTCCGGTTCCTCCTCGTCTGCCGCCGTTGCCATTGGCAACGACCGAAAGTGAATGTCACGACTGCAACGACAACGTCAATGAACCGGAGAACGTTGGTTTCGGCGCCTTGTTGAATAAAATCTCCACCACCCGTCTTCACGGAGACATCACTGACAAGAACTACACTCCCAGGCAGGCAAAAAAGGTAAACAATATATTTTTTAAATATAATTATGTAAGCCTATTTACTTTTAGTTTGGCTTATCAATAGATTCTGGCCACGTCGACTGAGCATAATGCAATGTTGTATTAATGTAATAATGCATCCCTTTTGTATTCACTTGGCACTAAAACATCTTGTATCTTCTATCTTGAGTTCAGAGTAATTTAATGGGCAACGGTTTGTGGGGTTTATGGTCAGTTTGCGGAGGAAAATGTTTTGAAAAAGTGGATCTGATTCCACTGGGAACAATTCCATGAATCATATTACTTAAGAATTTCTTATTCAATTTTGACTAACGTCACTTTGAAGGGGTTGACTGTAGTTGAAACGAACTGCTTAGGAGAAACCCGAATTTTGTACAATTCTTTCATACCTTCTTCCAGCGAGCCTTGCGCTTTGGCGACCGTCTGCACAACGCCATGGAGGTGGTGGAAATCGTCGTATACGGCAGCGACAACAACAACGACAAAGACAACAACAGCAACAACAACAATAACAACAAAAGCAAAAACGATGAGGACTGGGAAGATGACAGCGAGGACGAGGAAGAGGCGATGCAACGAGCTGTTGATGTAAGTTCTCACGAACGATGCCAAGCCTGGTTGGAGCTCCATTTCGATAATGATGATGCAAGCAGCCAGAGCAGCGCCGAGAGATGACGCCATCCCAAGTCATCTTTGTCTTCTGCGTGACGTCGTAAATCTATTTCGAGTGTTGTTGTTTTCGTTGGTCCTTTTTCTTCCACTGACCACACTCAGTCACTGCAACAATAAGTTATTGCAAGTTTCTTATAGACGTCATACGTCTCCTTGATTCGTCATGAGTTATACTGCTGCATCACTGACTTCTCTACGTCACAAGCCATGACACGTCACAATTTAGTCGTTGTAAACTATATTTGTTGTTGTTGTTTTGGTGTTTGTTTTAAATTAATAAAGATTCTACGACTTCATGTTAACTGTCGGCATGCTAGCAACAGTGACCCATGTTTATCAATGGGGCATAGACGGCGGTCAGCATTTCTGGGAGACCATAGCAACAGACGGCTATTGTTGAATCAGTCAAATGAACAATAATTATTTGTTTGAAGAACTGTCTAATATTCAGCTTTCAGAGGTTTCGAATATTTTCTGAGGTCGTATGCTCCAAAGGACAGATGGAGCAGCTGGGACAATGCTTAGTCGAATAATAATTATTAATCGATTTGTCATACACTATGCTGAAGTGGAATCATATTACCTGTGATGAGATGAAGATAATATTATTAAAATGTACTGGAGTTTATGTCAGAGATTATCTGAAAATGAGACTGAACATATAGATCTGGTAGTGCATTATAGTTTCATTCAAGAAGTTATGTGGTGTGTTAAATAGTCAACGTACTTTTTTATTTATTTCTTAGACATTGCAACTGTTTTTCGTTTTTCCTTCTTTTAAATCGCTTTCATCATCATCATCATCATCATCATCATCATCATCATCATCATCATCATCATCATCATCATCATCATCATCATCATCATCATCATCATCATCATCATCATCATCATCATCATCATCATAACCGTCCTCCTTCTCTTCCTCCTTTTTTCCCTCCTCCTTCTCTTCCTCCTCATCGTCGTCGTCGTCAGCAGTAGCAGCAACAGCTGCAGCATCAGTAATAGTCACAATTCTATGTTGGGTAGTCGTTGACGCCAAGTTTAATTCTCTTCATTATGAGTGTAATCGTGATTGTCTATATTCACTCTCCTCCAGTCTTGCATCACCCCTACATCACCTACACGACCTGGAACTCCCATCATCATATCGTCATTTAATCAGCAACATTATCATCATCATCATCATCATCATCATCATCATCATCATCATCATCATCATCATCATCATCATCATCATCATCCACCACCATCGTCATCATCATCACATAAATGCATTAATGTATTAATAACATGCGTGTTGTTCATCATCATCATCATCATCATCATCATCATCATCATCATCATCATCATCATCATCATCATCATCATCATCATCATCATTACCACCACCACCCTCATCAGCCACCACCATCGTCATCATCATCACATAAATGCATTAATGTATTCATAACATGCGTGTTGTTCATTACAATTGTAGACTGTATTTTAAATGTACACCCTCTGGATGTAATGTACTGGATCTGACGCAATAATCTGCTCCTCTGTCTCCTCGGCAACCTAGAATATTGTGCATTTAAATCGTTTGCCATTGTAACACAATGCGTAGCTGAGACAAGTAGAGGCGAGAGGCGAACGTAAGACTCGCTAGTCTCAGCTACCCAACGTGCCGGTGTTATTTATTTTGATACGGGACCTTCGACGCAATAAGGTGGTTTGGCCATGAGTGAATGATGATTGAATGACGTATAATGATTATGACGTATAATGATCTTGTAATTGTTCTTACTGAAGAGGTAACCTATAAAGGGAAAAGTGAAAGCCCCAGTTGAAAACCTGTCTTGACTTTGTCGCTGTCTTCCTCATTTACTCTTTCCCATTCCTGCTCTGTCCTATCACTCTGCTATACTATCTTCTTCTTCGCTAGATCAATAACCTACCTTTTTTCTTGAAAACTCTTCCTGGACAAGACTCCTTGTTTGTGTATGAGGTCTGTTGGATCAGCTTGGGAGTGTTGGACGCTTTCTGCCGGGTGGTCACTAGGGCTTCCTATGATGTTATTATTTAGCAATATAGGCATTTTATATGTATATGTTTTGTTGATAATTTATAATGATGTTTGTATTCTATTTTGTTTTTGTAACCGGGGGTTCGATTAGTTGGGGTAAAGCCTCAGCCGTCCCCTGCGTGGGATGTCTTTATTGTAAAGTGACTGGCCGGTGGAGGGCATTCAATTTTCCCACTAGGGTTGTTTCAGCAGATCTTTTATGCGGATCGGGGGTTGTCCGGTCCTGATTTGGCTCGGAAGAGTCCGCTGGACCTAAAGCAACAATCAATCAATCAATCAATACTGAAGAGGTTAATAGACAGTTCAGTACGCGGAATATCAGAGTTAATGTGAGGGGTAACATAGTAGTTTTGTGTTTGAGCGCTCGCTACGTTAAAACCTCGTCTGGCATGACGCTGGTTCGAGCCTAAACGGCGACGGAAAGATGCTAATCACAGGCGGGGTGGAATTCTGGTATCACTCTTTATAGGGTGTTTCATCGTGATTCATTTATGTGGAAGTCACAGATAATCAGTGTTGACGACTTTGCAGAATGGAAGTATAGTATATATGTATTATTGACTCATTCCCGTAAATTAGAGCTTCGTGTTAATCTGTAAGCATTGGAGCAGAAGCTTTGAAAGTTTCATCTATGTTGTGCAGATCTATATGTAGGCTACCATAAACATGGCGTTAAGTTAAGTTTCTATTGTAATAATTATTTTATTTTGTAGGTGAAAAATATTTTAGGTCTCCATGTAGGTCTTTATGTAGTTAAGTTTTTGATCTCTGGGATTTGTTTTTATTTTATCAATGAAACATGTATTCATTAAAAAAATAATTTCAGACTGGAGTCGTACTATCATTTTTCAATTAGGTACTGATTGTAACCAAATGGCAACATTGTTTTAATTATTGTCAAAGTTTCGTTTTTAGAACATTATTTCCACGTAAACTAATTTGTTTTTAGGATATAATGTTTTGTATTATTTAACACTATTAATAGGACACATGTTATTTCTTTGGTGGTAGGTCTAGGCTTTATCGAGTTGTTTATTTCATTATAATTTGTGAGCCATTATTGTGGTTATGTGGTGTCCATAGTAGTTTATAAAGGCGTATGTGTTGGAGAAATAAAAAAGATAAAGATAAACCAGAAAACGGACTTTTATGTTTCTTGACATTGGAGTGTAATCAGAAGTCTTCTTTTTTCGAACAGACCATGCTGGTGGTGGCGACGTTAGAGAAGACGACGATGACGACGACCACGAAGAAGAAGAAGAAGAAGAAGAAGAAGAAGATGAAGAAGAAGAAGAAGAAGAAGAAGAAGATGATGATGATGATGATGATGATGATGATGATGATGATGATGATGATGATGATGATGATGATGATGATGATGATGATGATGATGCACCCAATGTGTATTACCTCGATGATGATGATGATGATGATTATGATGATGATGATGATGATGAACCTGGAGGCTATATACGCGCTTTTCCCCAAATCAACAATCAGGCTCAAAGAGCGTCGATCTGTATCAACATACACGCTCACATGTTTCACCCACTCTCACATCTATAGGTAACAAACACACATCTATCACTCAAACATGTGGAGTAAAGGCAGGGAGATACTATTAGAAGACGGAGAGGAAATCCAATTTTAAGTTTTGTAATTTTGGTTAAACGATCATCTGTGGTGCCCCTACGACCTTCGGGTTATGGGATAGGATAGGATAGGATAGGAATTTTAGATTGACTGCATCCAATACCATTATTGAAGTTATAAGATGATAGCTGACAACAGTGCAGATGATGTTGACCACGACGACGATAATGATGATGATGACGATGATGATGATGAGTGGTGTCTCTTGTCTCTTGTAATGTGCAGAACAGCAGGTATTCTTCAATGAAAATATCTCACAGATGGTCTTCAAGAGATCTTAAAAGGAGAAAGCTTATGGAGATGGGGATGGGAATCGAGAATCAATCATACTTGGGTAAATTCAGTTACACTAGCCACCACATACGTAACAATAATGTCAATCAGTTAGTCAGTTAAAGACATACACCGTGATTAACTAGAGCACCAGTCAAGCAACCATTTTGTCAGTCAGCAATTTCGTGCGGTCTATTGCTATTGTTGTTGTTGTTGTTGTTGTTGTTGTGATGATGATGATGTTGTTGATGATGATGATGTGGATGATGATGATGATATGATATTGTTGTTGTGGATGAAATTTTTGTTGCTATTTCTTCTTCTTCTTCTTCTTCTTCTTCTTCTTCTTCTTCTTCTTCTTCTTCTTCTTCTTCTTCTTCTTCTTCTTCTTCTTCTTCTTCTTCTTCCTCGTATTCTTCTTCTTCAGCATTCTTCTTCTTCAGCATTCTAAATGTTATACACACACTCACTCACACACACGCACACACGCACACACACATACACGCACAAAAACACACTCACGCATGCACGCACAAACACATACACACATGTATTTATTTATTGCATGAAAGCTTAAATCACAAGAACATATATTCGGCAAGAAAAACTACAAAATAAAATTTCATAACCACCACAACAATGACTACAGTACAATCAATTATTTACGAAACGACGTTAGGTCTACATATCTAACAAAGTAATTACTAGACTATGGAATAACCTTTATAAAATATTATATATAATATATAGATGTTGCTAAATATTGCATTATTAACGTAAACAATTTCATTGTTTGGAGACAGAAATTTTCATTATTTAGAGGATTCGACGGTAAATGTCGTATTACAGTGGTAATTATGTGGTAGTGAGGTCCCGACAGGAAATCCTCTCCAGGATCGCACAAACAACTGCTGCGCTGACAAGGTTGAAGCCCATGTGGAGATGCAGGACCATCAGTCTACATTCCAAGGTAAGGTTGCTGCGCTCCTTTGTCATCTCCATCTTCCTATACGTTTGCGAAACATGGACCCTCACAGCAGACCTACAACGAAGAATACAAAGCATGCAGATGAGGTGCTACAGAAGATTTCTGGGCATTTCCTACACCCAGCACATCACCAACGACGAAGTCTAACAGACACAAGCCATTGGACAACACGATGACATGCTCACAGTGGTGAAGAAACGGAAACTCCGATGGTATGACCACGTCACCAGATCATCAGGCCTTGCAAAGATCATCCTGCAAGGCAGGGTGCAAGGAGGCAGAAAAAGAGGGAGACGGAAAAAGAGGTGGGAAGACAACATTCGAGAATGGACTGGCTTGATACTAAGCTAATCAATGAGGGTTGCTGAGGACAGAGAAATATTGAATTAAACGATCATCTGTGGTGCCCCAACGACCTTCGAGTTACGGGATAGGATAGGATATGTGGTTGTGATAAAGAAAATTGCAAAATTGTGATTTTACGCTGTTTTGCAATTTAACACGAGGCAACTGCTTTATTTCACTCTATTTGTAATTTGTTCACAACAGTATTAATACGAAACTGCAACTGTAACGCAACGGCTACGTTTGGGACTCAAGTCCCTTTTGACCGAGGGAGCGCTCAAGTCTATGAGCGTTGTAATCCGGGACCTCCCTAGATCTGAGGTGGGACCAAAACTTTACCGAACCCAGCCTTCTCGCGCGCCCGCCGGCTGCCGCTTTGGCCCAAGCCTGATTGGGTTTATTCATTATTTTTAATAAATTTTTAATCTTACCTGGACTCGTTTTTATTGATAAATATGGATAGACATTTTTTTTTAAAATAATTATTGTTTGTCTTTTTTTGATTAGATTTTTAACAATAAAGTTACAATTTTAACACTTTTTGATTCCTAATTTTTATACTGTAGACCCGACTCTGTTCCGTGCCATGGTCTGTCTCTATAAAAATTACCTACTTTCCTTATGTAAAAATAACCCGTACCCTACGCCCTTCCTATGGCCTTTGGCCCCCTCCCTTCCCACGATGTACGCTGTCGACTTTCGTGCCTTGTCGCCCCTCTTCAGGGGCGGATCTTGTTCTTGTGCCACTTGTGCACGTGCACACCCCCCCCCCCCCCCCTGGCGGTCAAAAAAAAAAAAAAAAAAGGGAGAAAAGGAGAAGAAAGAAGAGAAAAAAATTACTAATTCTCACTCACCACACAATTTTATGTACCTCCAAATTAGTTTTTTTGTGTGTGTGTGTGTGACCAAACTTGTACATGCATCAGGTCAGTTTTGAATAAAACTGATGTGAGTGGCTATTTCTTGTTTTATTTGCAGTAACTTTATCTGTCTTTGTATAAGTCTTTATGCAAGATGTTCTGCTATTGTAAATTTTATCATCAGAGTTTGCAGAGGGGTGTTTGTGTGTGTGTGGGAGGGGGGGGGGGCTAAAAGAGGACTTTTAGCACAAAACAATACTATTTTCAGTCCTTAAAATAATGCCCAAAATGCACCAGATTGCACAGATTTTAACCATTATTTTCAATTTTTTCTGGGGGCGCATGCCACCGGACCCCCCTAGTACACTTGCCTGCTTCGCAGGCTCGCGCTTGTGGCTACGCCACTTCGCATTAGCTGTGCACACCCCCTCAACAATGGAAAGATCCGCCCCTGCTCTTATTACCCCTGCTACTCCTCATCACCACAACACCGACGCTGCCAATCTACTGACTCAACGTTCTCTCCCCTCTGGTCGTCGCAGCCAAGGAGGTTCGCAGCAGCCTTGGCGCTCCTTCTTCATTTGACTCCATTCAGTAAAATGACTTCTTATTACAACGGCAATCCTTTATCCATGTCCCCTATACGCTCTGTGTCCGGGGACGTTAATCTATATACGTATTTATGTAAACGTGTAACGGCTTCGGAAAAGAGGGATCCATCATTATTTCTGTATTGGCACCATTGTCTTCAGAGTACTTCCGCCATGTTTCTTGTCATTTCTACCTGCAAATCCCTGGTAGTTTCGAATAAGCGGAAACTTTCAGTTTGAAATTAAAACATAATTCAACTCAAAAGAACAAACGTAAACACGGTCTCTACACAGTTATTGGGTAAATAAATACAAAAAGGAAGCTATTTTTTTCTTTCTTCTGACGGAGATATTAAAAAACTGAACACTCTTACACAAAACTAATTTTGACCTTTCCATTGTGTTCGGGACACTGATCTATTTAGTTCAGTGGTTGGTGGGGGGTTACAGGCGTTTTATGTTCGAATTTGTGGATTGATTTATGTTGAAATATAAATAATTAACACACAATTTGGATACACAAATTAATATTTGGACGTGCCTTGCCTTTAATTATAGAAAGCAGCAAAATTATAAAAACCAAGTTTCCAAACGAATCCTAGAATCCCCTAAATAATGAAAATTGCAGTCCCTAAACAATGAATTTATTGTTTACGTAAATAATGCATTATTTAACAGTAGCTTCTAAATAATACTTTAGTTTCCAAATTCTGCTAAATAATGTATTATATAGGTAAACAAATCATTATTTAGAAACGTTTCTAAGTAATGCATTATTTAATACAATCTGCTAAATAATGCATTATATAGATAAATAATTGTTTTGTTAAAAACAATGTCTTATTTACGTATATCATGATTTATTTTTTAAAACAATGTATTGTTTAGGTAAGTAATAAGTTATTTATGTAGAAAATATATTATTTAGAGAAATCTTACATTGTTAATAAACAAATGATTATTTAGAAAATATGCTTCTAAATAAATTTTTAATTAGCTGAAAGTGGTTAAAAAAAAATTGCAAATAAATATTTTATAAAAGAAATTCCATGCATACTTGACTGCATAGGTGAAGTTCTCTAGTAGGTTTTCCGTTGACGCCTTACTGTTCGCATGGGTACTTATTTAAACCGTTTTATTATAGCTAAGCTTATTTCTAAACAAACCTGACCGCGAGCGTCTTCCTTATTGCTGCAATCAGGAAGCTCACAGTTGGAAATTGCACTCATAAAAGGCAAATCTGCAAAACTAGAATTACAGTCTTGTCACCTGGATCTCGAATCAATAACGTGTCATCTTTGAACGAATGGACATTCCAGTTTACACTAGGTTTTCCCCAGTGTTGACTGGAGTTCCAATTCACCCTATGATGTATGAGAATTCCAATAAACATTAGTACGATTTCGAATCGCACTGGATTCCCATTCTTCCTGTTGCATATACTACATGTAGATTACATTACATTACATAATTGTTGCTTTAGTTCCAGCGGACTCTTCCGAGCCAAATCAGGACCGGACAACCCCCAATCCGCATAAAAGATCTGCTGAAACAACCCTAGTGGGAAAACTGAATGCCCTCCAGCAGCCAGTCACTTTACAATAAAGACATCCCACGCAGGGGACGCTGAGGCTGCACTCTAATTTATCGAACCCCCGTTTACAAAAACAAAATAGAATACAAACATCATTATAAATTATCAACAAAACATAATTATACATATAAAATGCCTATATTGCTAAATAATAACATCATAGGAAGCCCTAGTGACCACCTGGCAGAAAGCGTCCAATATTCCCAAGCTGATCCAACAGACCTCATACACAAACAAGGAGTCTTGTCCCTGAAGAGTTTTCAAGAAAAAAGGTAGGTGACTGGTCTAGCGAAGAAGAAGATATATAGCAGATTGATAGACCAGAGCAGGACTGAGAAAGAGCAAATGAGTAAGACAGCGACAGTGGGAATTTAAAGCACTAAATTTCCAGAAAGTGGGGATACTATTTATACTGAAACCCCCGGC
This sequence comes from Oncomelania hupensis, assembly GCA_036898135.1. Lineage (NCBI taxonomy): Eukaryota > Metazoa > Mollusca > Gastropoda > Littorinimorpha > Pomatiopsidae > Oncomelania > Oncomelania hupensis. Next base: position 30,678,087 of record CM072518.1, on the reverse strand, counting down.
ACCCCAACGGGGGTACTACATGTAGGTACAAGATGCCAGGTACAAAATACACGATGATTTATTGTCCTCAGTTACAGAAGGAAATTTGACATAAATTACAGGCGCATGTGATTCATCCGTTTCTGACTACTGCCAGAAACGTGGGTGTGAACTCCTATTGCTTACTTGTTTCTTGAAGGTCTCTTGCATGTGGTCACAGGAGGTAAAAAGGAACATTTCCGAAGCTTTTTGTCAGGTGAAACCGAAAGTTATGAGAAGAAAGTTTCCGAAAGTCGTAGAATATGATTGTAAAGCGAAGTTCTGTATCTCAACTATTACGGAATCAGGAAGTTGTTAATCAATTAACGTAGTTATACAAGTTTGACAAAATGATGAAAAACAACAAAAACTACTTATATTACCAATACACTTCACACACAGAAACAGGTATAATAATGCCATAACTACATGTGATTGCTGAGAGAGAGAAAGAGAGAGACAGAGACAGAGAGAAAGAGAAAGAGGGAGAGAGAGAAAGAGACAGAGACAGGCAGACAGAGAGAGATAGAGACAGAGATTTTAAAACAGAGAAGGCTGAAAAAGAATTCAAAGGCATGCGGCTATTCCATGACGGGTGGCGATCGTAATGGGTTATAGTAAGACATATCGCGTTTGAGGCTTCTGGCACGATTGTTATTAGCTAACTAGGTGATGACATTAGCAAAAGACTGTGTAGCGAGTTTCGCCTGTACTAGCTAACCAGGGCCATGACTGTGTAGCGAATTTCGCCTGTACTAGCTAATCAGAACCTCAACTTTGCAAAAAAACTGTGTAGCGAGTCTAACCTGTACAGCCTTGTCAACGTGGTGAGAATTAATAGAATGCCTAGGTATACATAGAAGGAAAAAAAAAATCTTAGGGTTGTGGAAGCGAGGCCATTATTATAGACTTACTTATCGACTGATACAGTTACAAGACAACAACAGTTTAACAATTTCACTTTTAGCTATCGCATCGATACGCACATGACTCTGATACATAATATAGGTACTCAGATCGGTTCACAATCACCTATGCAGATAACTCGGCACGCACTACAGGCGTAACACCGTGACTCGTGTAGGAAACAGATCAGCAGCACCTTTAAGTACACGCTAGTTTATTTATTTTGTCCTTTACATTTATCTAGTTCTAGTTCTAAGCTATTTGCCTAGAATTGTCACTGTGTCTTTTTTTGACTTATTGTTTTTATGAATCATACATTTTAACGTTGAAACGGATAGCTTACAAGGGTACAGTTTAAAAACAAACTTCCCGCACCAGGAAGAATGAATAGTTGGTGTGTCTGTGAGTACGAGTGTTTGCATGTATGCAGATGCGCGCGCGTGTGCATTGTTATGAGTGTGTGTGTGTAGTGTGTGTGGTGTGGGCATGTAGAAACGACGTTACTCTGACACACACATGAAACTCCACATGTTTTGTTTTTTTACTTTTTTGGAAGGCCGCCATATTTTGACGTCTAAATAGTTCTCAGTTGAGTTAGAGCTGTTTTAGGATTAGGGTTAGGTTAAGGGTTAGGGTTAGGGATTAGGGTTAGGGATAGCTTCAAAAAATGGAAAATGTCAAAATAATGTCAAAAAAATGGAAAGTGTGTCAAAATAATCTCAGTTTTTTTCACAACAGTCATCAGAACGTCGTTTCTAAAAAAATGTGTGTGCGTGTGTGTGTGCGTGCGTGTGTGTGTGGGTGTGTGTGTGTGTGTGTGTGTGTGTGTGTGTGTGTACTCTGAACGAAATTTAAAAGCAACACCTCTGAGACAAATTGTCCTTATAAGGTCATCTGCGCGAAAACAGTCTTCATGGATTGCGTCCGACCATTAACTTTAATACCTCCTTTTAAGGAAAAAGAATGTTTATTGTTTGACATAATGCTTTTATAGGCTATTCAGCCTTTGGATAGGCTTACATTTCAGGACAACCATATATCAGATACCTTTACTAAGTTTTGCCAACATTGTACCCTTCAATAATGTTACTGGACGCAGTCAACATAAAATTTCAAAAATAAAAATTCGATTTTTTTCCGTCTTCCAATAGCGATCTCCCTACCTTTACACCACCTGTTTGAGAGATGGATGCGTATTTGTTGTTGTTGTGTGTGTGAGGGTGGATGAGACAGGTGAGCGTGTATGTTGGTACAGATCGCCGCGCTTTGAGCCTGATTGATTTGGGGAAAGGCGCGTATATAGCATCCAGTATTATTATTAATATTATTATTATTATTATTATTATTATTATTATTATTATTATTATTATTATTATTATTATTATTATTACCCGTATATCCTGCCACGTGACTGGTGATGTTGATGAGGTAGACAACGGACACGACGACTACTCTGCTCCACATGGTTTTTAACTGCAGAGAAATCACATAGATATTTAGGGTTACGTAGGCCTTGATCTTTTGTCACGTGTTGAGGTTATCGGTTACTGAGTTTTAGAGATCCAGATATCTACGGTGGTTTTTTTTCCCCTCTAGTTTACATTGCCGAGGCCAATCGCCGTCACACCAAGCTGCACCATCACCTAAACTGAGTCTCAGTGATCTACTAAGGCGTACATGTATATTAGCGTATGGCTTATCAAAGCCAATATGTGTGCACCATCATCTTCACCATCCAGACAAGTTGGGAGAGTATGAAGCACCGAGTTACACAGTGATTAAGCGGGTTTAATTGCGGGTTTCCAAAGTTACCTGTATCCTAGATGTTAAAAAACATCTGAGTTCAGTCTGAACTTGATGCAATTCTTCATTCTTCCTAAAAATGATATTTAAAAGCTAATTTTTAGTTGCTGTATCAGAAGTAGCGACTGTGGTTTGAATCAGAAAAAAAAAGGTTTTGAGCTGGGGATGGATCAGGACCCAAATCTAGCCTTAATAGTCAATGGGTGCGATTTTTTTTAAATTTCTGCGGGTTAGGCCGCCATGTTACCGGGCTAAGCTGTTACGTGATCAGGTAACACCCATAATCAAGTCAGAAGCGGGTCATCAAAATGGACGACGTGTTTTACCTACAAAGACGTAAAAAGCTATCCTCACACAGCTGCTGATTGGTTGCTCTTCCTCGATGTAATATTTTCCAGCTTTGAGCCGAGCAGTTCAGCTCGGGCCAGCCCGGATCAGCGCCCGATTCCACTTGATTAGGTGCAATAGTTGCGCATCGGCCGGACTTTCCAGGGCCACATGGCAAAGGTAAAACAATTGCACTGAATGTGTACAGAGCTGCATCTAATCACACCAATAGCCTACTGTTTAGGCTTTGTTTATATTTTGGCGAAAACTCTCATTGTTTTTACATAAGACAATGATAATGTGAGCTATAGTTTGAATGTTCTATTTCTGTTCTGACAAGGAGTGATTCCTCCTTCCAATACTCTCAACGGTAGATAGTGGTGGGGTGGCTGTTAATACGCATAAAAACTACGGAATTTATTGAATTTTAAAAATAACTATGCTTTTAAACATTTTAATTTAATTTAATTTATTTCTTTCTTTATTTTTGTTACTTTTTTCAGCGTTGCAAAATGTATTGTGAAAGTTAAACGGATATGTCGACGGGGTCGTGATCAAAGTGGGTGCATTTAAGTGTCAGACCCAAATTAAGCCCAGTTATGATAAGTTAACGTGACGTCGTTTTGACTGAGCTGACTTTGTGGAAACTATATTTGGTTACCTATTTCGGTTTCCAAGGAAAGTCTCTAATACTCTCTGAGAGCCCAACGCAACTTGACTGATTTGGGGCGTGTACCCAGTTTTTTAAAAAAAAAAGATCTCAAGCTCATTCGTCTTGTTGTTCAATATAGGAGTTGTAAAGATAGTTTTAAAAAAATCGACTTCTCTCTGGGTTGAAGAGACCTTAATTGACGAGTTCGTACCGTCAGAGCTTGACCTTCAAAACTTGTGTAGAGAAATGTGAACTCAACGCACCTGTAGCTTCCCAGACATTCTGTATGAAACAAATAATAGTCTATCGCTGTGTAGTCGGATGTTGGTTGGTCTATCTATGTCACGTTAAGCCAACAATTGTATACTTACCATTAATATTGGGCAATGATCGAACAAACCGTAACCAGCCAGTATCAAAGTATCGATAACCGAACATATTTACACTGATGTGTGATTATCTTTGTTTTGAAGTCATCATTGCATTATCACGGATTGATTGTACAACCTGACTGGAAGACGGGTAAGACATCACACCATTACTTTCTTTCTCTTTCATTCTTTCTTTTTATGTCCTTCTTTTTTTTTTAATCTTTCTTTGTTTCTTTCTTTCTATATTTTTTCTGCTTCTGTCAAATAACATCAACAACTGACTTTTAAGTGCTTGTATTTCATGTTCTTATTCATGTTTCCCTTGAGTATCCATCTCGTTACTGGAAATTTCATCAACTTATTTTATTCTACATAGATCTAATCTCGACACAATCTAAGAATCTTTAATAAGAAAAAAAATGTTATAATAGGTAGTAAAATATTTTTTTGCTTAAGAGCAAAGATACTACATTACAACAAATATTAACTGCCAAGATTTAGTAGAAGTCCAAGAGATCGTGCATATTAGTCGTAGATGACTTTACTAAATAACTCTGTCGGCCTTTGTGACGCTTGCAGATGACACAGTTATGACACCATGAAGCTGCTTCACCAAGGTCTGCATTCGCAGCTACATCCACCATAACAACGCTGATCTGCAGAACGATGCCAGTCAGACATTCTTTAACTGATAGAACATAACGGAAACGCTTCAAATTCAAGTATATATGACATCAGCGTTTACATCTCCAGTGGCTGAAAAGTGAAATAATCTTTTGTTGAAATCATTGACAAGATATCATCTTCGGCATTTATACACTTTTTTGTTTTTGTAAATGGTATGATAATTATAGGCTCGTAGTTTTACACGATCAAGTCAAAGGTGACAGGATAAATTCAGTGTAGAGTGTTGCTAAATAGCCTATTAAATTACGTAGGAAATCAGCACGCCGGACCAGGAAGACAAATCAGGACGCCAGACCACGAAGACAAACCCAGTGATTTCAATAACGTACTTCTGTCGCTATATATTTAAAAAAAAAAACGTGTAAATAATCGATAAATATAAACAGCGCCATATAACAATCGTCATTAATATCGGTGTCAGAGCTAGAGTGGTAAGCTACCTCTGAGAATTGAGAAACCCACTAAGGTTTAAAAGAATTATTTTCGAAGCAAAGAAACGGAAACGAGAGTGCTGTGTTGTTTTGTGAACGCCTTCTCATCGTAGCATCGTTCTCCTAATCGTTATTGTTGCTGTCGTGAAAGTAGTTCCTCAGAATGTCTTCTGAACTGTTCTATGTGAAAACACACCCGCAGTCCTCCACACCTCAAAGTCGGCGACCATCAGAGACAGCTGGCACGGTCGGACTGCACCTCAACCCCTCCCGCTCCTCCCGCCCACACTCTTCGGCGTCTTTCCGCGTCGTTCTTCCATCGTCATCCAGCGTACTGCCGCGCTCCACTTCCAATACGTCATTCTTGACATCTACACCACCGATGTCACCGACCAACGATGAAGTCTTTGAAGACGCTGCCGAGAAAACGCCTCTGATCAACAAAAACTTGTACCCCATACCTCAGGGAAAGTAAGCTAACACGGAGTGCTTTTTTTTTCCATCCTCCCCCTCTTTACCTCTTTCTTTTCTATTATTATAACACGGGGTTTTTTGTGCTTTTTTAAACTTCCGTTGGCAACCCGGGCTAGCTGATTACATATAGAAATTATTATAAAGATTAGGATGTATTACTTTTAGAACAACGCCATTAAAGAAATGGCAAACAGCTACTACTCAGTCCAGTATCCGAACTCCAAACACATGAACTATAGCCTAAAGACTATAATAGTTAAAGAGAGGAAAACGCATCTTGTAAAGGCAACAGTTATGTCATTGTTTACATTATTGCTAGGTTCGTAAGAACTTTATGATTATAGGTTACAGTAATTAGTGGTGTGTTTTCGAATAAGTGTGCTTTTATATGTGTTGGATTCATTTTTGTGTGTCTTTCTACATCCGTTTCTTTGCATTTTTAAGACCCAAGTTCGGAAGCAATTATTACAAATATAGTTTAAATAAACAAATGTGATTCTAAAGGGATGTTTTCTTACTCACGTTTGATGTAGCCTTTGAATAGAAAATGAAAGTTTCACGGTTGGCCAACATCGGAAACTTGGCGTAGCGACACTGGCCAGACATAATGGTCATCATTTGCCCCTATGTTATTGTTTGCCCCTATGTTCATCACTTATCGCGCACTGAGCATTCGACAATGAATGGAGACACGCGCGTTATAAATGGACATCATCATCATCATCATCAACTTGTCCCTATATTCTCATTTTACAACATAGTATAGTGCCACAGGAGTTTCTTTTGCTTGTGTTCTTTTTTTTCTTGTTGTTTTTAATTTAGTTCGTATGTGTTGTTGTTGTTGTTGTTGTTGTTGTTGTTGTTGTTGTTGTTGTTGTTGCTGCTGCTGCTGCTGCTGCTGCTGCTGCTCTATCACACTTAGCTTTGCTAGGCCAAATTGGCCTATATGTTTAAATGTTGCAACTCTTTGCAACCATATTTGCTTCCCATTTCGAATATGGTGGCACTGAATTCCTAGCTCAGCGGTTGTCATGACAACGTTCTCCAACAGAGAGTCGATCACGGGCAGCATGAATTCAATGGGTTCACTCGTCCTGGAGACAGCCAGGAAAAAGGGAACCACCTTCTGGCTCCACACCTTGAAAGTTATCGCCCTTTTCGGCATCACTCTTCTGTGTTGTGTGAGTTGATTTTCGCTTTATTTCTTGTCTACTTTCTCTTCCCCCGCCGTCCTCAAATCTTCCTTCTTTAGACCCGAGTTAACTTGATTTTAAATGAAACGTACATTCTTACCTTTTAAACATGGCTTGTTTCTATAATTCCTTTCTTTTCTTCTGTTCCTATTTCCAATCTAACTGAAATTGAGTCTGAGGTCATAATTTTTCAAACTTGTACACTAGATAGCATAATCATAGAATAATTTATTAATCCACATTATTGCGGTAAAATCTCACAAATAAGCGTGTACGCAGCTTAAAAAGACATAGCTTAAAAAGACATTCCGTCCCTTTATAACCTCACCTCGCGAGTTCCTTACTATGCAGTCATTATGCATCAAACGATACAACAACAGACCCAAATTCCAAGTCGCACAGAAACAGGCACAGTACGTATAATAATCACTCATTTTGTAACTCCGGATAACGGGGGCTTTATGTCCAAGATAAAATATATGTTTAGGACAATTTAAAAGGTGGTGAAAGACCACTCACTGAGTAAAAACCAGACCAGGTCTGGCGAGGGAATGTTGGCTGGGGATGGGGGTTTTACGGTATAAACCGTGGAATTTAATGAGAGTGGAGGAGCTTAATACAAAATGCGGCAGTAGCCGCGCATTTATTTTAAAAAAAAAAAAGAAAAGAAAAGCACACACATTTTAAGATCTACTTCTGCCGACAACATGCAACGACAGTGCTATACTGTCTTTTAAATATTTGTAAGCGTTTAGCCCAGGAAAGGGTATAATGTGATGATGGTGAGCTGAGGCCATACATTGGCTTAGTAATCATATAGAACGCCCATCATTGGGGTAATATATGTCAGTGTCCAGGCAATTAATGCCAATAGTATTTAAAGTCAACGATACATAGTGGTTGTATAGGGCAGATTAGCTATACAGTTATTAGGTGTAAATAAGGCTAAAGCCAAGAAATTGACTTAACCAGTTGGCGGATGCAAAGGGCGTCAGCCCTCTTGGCAACTAGAGTAAGCTGACCGTTAAACCCGGTCATCGTAATAGCGTCAGTTAATTTCCGACGAGAAAAACACACACACACACAAAAACGACATTGGGGATGAACAACGCCGGAATGTCTACGAGGAGACAATATACCGAAGGGCCCGGAGGGTCAGCCAACGGTGCGGGTCAACAACCGGTAGGGGTTCTACCTATATTGGGTGAACGGCGTCGTGAGACCCAGAAAGGAGGGGCACCCAGGACCCATAGGATCAGCTGGAGGTGTAAGTCATCGGACGATAGCACATCGCTTGGGGATAAACAACCTCGAGGAGCCCGAGAAGGTAATGTAGCCGGGACTCGGGGGTTTCCGCGCCTGTATATGTATTCCAAGGGCCGTTAGTGATCTAGTGCCTACAGCATACGGTCTTGTGGATGGTCGGACATGAAGTTTGGATTCAATTTTTGCAAATATTAGACACAAAACATGTATGAATGTATAAGCAAATAGGCACCCCTTATCGTGAATGAGACGTTTGATAAGATTTTGCGCAATTTTAATCTCGACCTCAGACGCACTTTAAATTAATAGCCTACTTAACTCTGATTTTATATGTTGGAACAGACGGCACTTGTGAGCAACGCAGAGATAGCAGACAATTTGTTTGAAGTCATTGCCAGCAACGAACCACAAGGTAAAACAGGATGTTTTCTGGATTGATGTCCTACGAAGGTGTTTTCAGATCAGATGAAACCACATGTGTTTGGCTTGTTCACGAACATGTCAAATTTCCTTGTGTAAAAATGGGGGGAAAAAACAAAAATCTTGGATCTTGTACCAGTCATTAAAACCTGCACTCTGTGACTTTCCCCCCGTTTCCTCGCATGAAGAATGCATAGCAAGATTGAAGTTTTAAGCGCCGCACATCTCTTGTTATAGCCGTTTTTCTAGTATATTATTATATTATGTCATTGAACGAGTGCAGAAGGGCATTTCTACACAGCATACAACGTCTGAAGAAGTGTATGGCTGCAGAGAAGGAATACGTCGAACAGTTCAAATAGGTGACACAGATCAGAAGTCGGAGCAAAAGTGCGAAGAGAAACGTTTCTAAATGTGATCTTGAAATATCCCCGTAATTACGTGCTGTAGTCTACTATATGAAGACATGGGGATCCTGAGCAGGAGTTAGATTGTCTAAACAAATTGCTTTGTTCATTGTATTTGACTTGGATAAATCTATTCCAGATAATGTTGTTGGGATTTTCCGGCATTTTCTAAAGCTCTTCCAGCACCGCAAACATATTTCTTTCCTTCTATTTTTTTACAATTAAATTTCAATTTTAATTATTCTTGTATTTATTTTTATTTAAATTGTTTTAGCACCCGATTAGTTAGTGTTACCGGTATATAATTATAGTCTTTGGTGTCACTTTAAAGTACTATTTGCAAGTGACGGAGCAGTAATAATAGACATTATTTGAAATGAATGGTTCTTGTATAACGCTTTTTCCACTCACATAGCTGCTCAAGGCGCTATTTCCTTTTGTTTTTTATGAGACCATAACTTAATGTTCTTCATTTTAAATTGTGAAGTTTTATTTTCCTACAGTGTTACACTATGGACAAACAAACAAAGATTACCCCATTCTGCAGCTGACTCTGATGGGGCCAGTCTTCGAGAACAAGAGCAGTTTGAACAATGACACGAGTCTTCAGGGCGAGCTGCAAGTCGGCCTGGAGCCCTTGTTGCAGAATATGTCGGTTAGAAACTTTTATTATCTGCTGTTTTTATTTTTAAGTTTACACGTCACCAGAGCCTCAGGCCTTGCAAAAACCATCCTGCAAGGCACGGTGCAAGGAGGCAGAAGAAGAGGGAGTCAGAAAAAGAGGTGAGAGGACAACATTCGAGAAGGAACGAAGCCATGAGGGGTTTTGAGAACAGATAATAATGGAGTACGCTGGTTAAACGATCATCTGTGGTGCCCCAAAGACCTTTGAGTTACGGGATAGGATAAGATAGTTATGTTTATTGTACCTCAGTCATTCTTGGCCTTAACCTATACGCACAAACATTGGCCTTTCGCACAATAAAGAACAATTTAAATTGAAATTGAACAAGATGTCGCACACAAAATTTATTCAACATATGACAACAGTGAGCCATATTTATGAAATATGCCCCGATTGGGGTAATCAGTTAAGCATTGTACGTGGAAAATGCTCCCGCGTTGGTAAACACTTGAATTAAATAGTACACATGTACTTACAGTGGTTTAGGTACGAGTAATCTAAGTGGAGGTGAAACGACACAAGAGAAACAAATATATCCGAGCGGAGTATTTGACTCCCGTCTCTCGGTCACCACCTTGAGAACACGGCCCGACCCGAGCTATTATTTTTCTATTATCCATTGTAAGAGGGACATTAAAAATATTTGCCCTGCAAGGCGGTAAAGCGTGTTGGTAGTAAACCGGGTTGCCGGCTACTAGTGCCACGACAATCCATACAAGTCACTGCCACTGACCTGCATAAAATGCCTGCCGACAATGTAGTCCTGCTCACCACCAAAAGCAGAAGACGAATGGTCAGCCGGGGAGAACAAATGGCGTGTCACCTGGTCCTGCATAACCCAATGGCCACTCCAAACAATTCTGCACAGCAGGAGCCACCCAGGGCTAGTCTAACCAAAAAATGGAAGGTAGACAACCTCTCTCCCAAGCTTGCACCAGTCGCCTCCCATTGCGCCACAGATCCCACAGCTCGAATCGAACCATGTCCTCATGGTTTCCCAGTTCGAAACAGGTATGTCTGGAACCGACACTGATTACGCCCAGTTAGTCTCCAATCACTGACTTCACAGTTAAAAACTGCCTTCAACAGTTACGACGGTCCAGCATCATCCTGTTCCCGTCGTTGTGCACCACTTGTAGCCGAGCGGAGTATTTGACTCCTGACTCTCGACCACCACCTTGAGAATACGGCCAAACCCGAGTTGTTATTTTATTTTATCCCTCGTAAAAGTGACATAAAAAAGTGTGCCCTGCAAGGCGGTGAAGCGTGTTTGAGTAGTAAACCGGTTTGCCGGCTACTAGTGCCACGACAATCCATACCACTGACCTGCATAAAATGCCTGCCGACAATGTAGTCCCGCTCACCACCAAAAGCAGATGACGAATGGTCAGCCGGGGAGAACAAATGTCGTGTCGCCTTGTCCTGCATAACCCAATGGCCACTCCAAAGGATTCTGCACAGCAGGAGCCACCCAAGGCTAGTCTAACCAAAAACTGGAAGGTAGACAACCTCTCTCTCAAGCTTGCACCAGTCGCCTCCCATTCCGCCACACAAAGAAACCAATTAATCAAAAATCAAACAAATAAATCATCAGTGCACGAACATTTCAACCCTTGGGGTGGCCTCTTGGCGCAGTGGATAAGTCGCCGGTTTCCTATGCCGAAGGTCGCGGGTTCGTTTCCCGCAAGGGGCGAATGTATGTGACTTAGGTACGAGACTATTGAGGTCACCGAGGGTTTTCTCCGGGCACTCCGGTTTCCTCCCTCCCTTCAATAATGGTACAGGACGCAGTCAATATAAAAATTTCAAAAATAAAAATTCGATTTTCTTTCTGTCTTCTAATAGCGATCTCCCTGCCTTTACACCACCTGTTTGAGTGATGGATGTGTGTTTGGTGTGTGTGAGGGTGGATGAGACAGGTGAGCGTGTATGTTGGTATAGATCGCCGCGCTTTGAGCCTGAATTATTTGGGGAAAGGCGCGTATAGCATCCTGTATTATTATTATTACTTACTTTAGGCTGTTTGTTCCATTTTGGGAAACTCTTACACGTCGGCGTTATTGAAGTGGAAATCCTATAAGCAAGTGTTCAGCATGATTTCACTGCAAACTTACTTATTGCCCCCCCTCCCCCCCTCCCCCTGCTCCACCCTCCCTAAAAAATATTATTATGAAATTTAAAAAAACAAAAACATATAAATAAATAAATAAATAAATGTTTGTTGATCTAACGTAGTGTTTGTTGATCTAACGTAGTGGTGTACGCCAAACTTTCTTTTGTTCACATTGTACATTGTGCGCAGTGGTTTCTGAACATCGACAAGACACTGTTGGACACTGGCGCCATCGCAGAAGTTCATCACCACTTCAAGTGCCCAGTGTAAGCCATTGATATGAAATTCACACGATAACTGCACTTGGATGTGCGTTTGTATGTTGTTTTTGTTGTTGTTGCTTTGAATGACTCAATAAGCGGCATTTGGACATAACCCTATATAATATAGCTGTGAGGATGGTAAAGAAGAGTAAAGGTACGTAACTGCAGCTGTCCACTAATATTGAGCAGGATTTAGACTTGAGATAATCATGATGGCTCTACAAACTCTTGCTAAATTTGTGAGTAAATTAGTCTTGATTAAATTATTTTTGGAAAATTCAGTCTGATTATACATGATAATAGATGAATCCAGTTAAAGTTGGTGTAAATTAAAAATCTATTATTTTAACAGAGACAGGGCATAGAGGCAAAACAAACCCATTATGATTGAAAAATATAGTGTAAGTAATAATATTTAAAATAAAAACAACAAAAAACACCTTAATGTTTTAAAAAATCCCACAGTAACAACTATTATAACCCATTAAGTCACATAGAATAACAGAGACTGATGAGGCATGATCCTGAAACAGTTCTGAGTTTGAACCTGATAAATCTCTGACTCTCAGTATGAACCTTAATGCTAAAGTGAAACAAAATTATTACAGTGCAAACATGAAAGTAAGATTTAGACTGAAAATCAAACGCAAGTTACGGTTAGCAAATGTTATTGTCTAAATTCAGTTAGGGATCTGTATTTTCCCTTACAGATCATCAGAATGCAACTTAACATTGCAAATGGTGAACAACGACACAGAGGTCCCTTTGGTTTACACCGTGCAGATGATCAGCACTGAAGTGGAAAACGAAATCGTTTACGCTGCTCTCATCCTCATTTTCGTCTACCTCCTCATCGTCTTTGAGGTCAGTAAGGTCGCAAATAATGTTCGGGTTTTTCGGTATGACACACAAGTACTGTCCTTATCGTCTGTCCCATGGCTGCGCATGCGCATAGTCTTTAAGGTGAAGCAGGTTAAGGTCAAGTTCAAGGTCGAAGCAGGACATGTTTCATTATAATGCTGCCCTCGTCCTTTTGTCTGTACAAGTACATCTTCATTGTCTAGTGAAGTAAGTAACATCAAGGATAAAGTCAAGGTCGATGGAGACCGGGGAGAGGGAGAGAGAGAGGAGGAGGAGGAGGAAGGGAGGGAGACACACACGCACACAAATACACACACATACTCACACACATACACACACACTATGACATAATATTTAACGTGGCCTTATTTTACAGCTAGTGCACAGGACGCTGGCCGCCATGTTAGGTGCACTTGCAGCTCTTGCTGTCCTGTCGGCTATCAATGAGGTGAGCGTGACGACTAAAACGATGATGACGATGACAAAAAATGGCAATAATTTGTCTCTACACATTGTAAAATACATGTAGATTATCACTCTCAATACGTTTGCTTATACATCGTACGAGTATGTAAATGGATACAAGGATATATTGCAGCAACAGACTGGGAATGAGGATGATGATGATGATGATGATGGTGATGATGATGATGATTAATGGTTGATGATGAAGTATTCATGATAATACAATTAAGGATATGTTTCAAGGGACTTGACGACGGTGATAACGATGTTGATGACAATTCTTTTAGAGGCCGACCACAGAAACAGTGGTAGGGTGGATGGAGATGGAAACGCTGATGTTGCTGTTCGGCATGATGATCATCGTGGCAATTGTCTCCGACACCGGCATCTTTGACTTCGCTGCTCTCAAGGTCAGCGGAAGGTCACAATTGTTTTCCTAACGTCAAAGACTGTGACTGTTATATGCTTTTATACGCATTTGCTTACGCAACAGTGGAATTACAATATTTTGGGTTTGTGAATCTTCTGTAGTGCAGAGGTAGGCATCGGCGCAGGTCTTGTATATCCTAGTATAACTATCATAAAGGCGTCCACCTCCGCGCCATAAAGGATCCACAAACCACTGCGCTAATAGTACTAAGGAACCTACATCAGCAGTGTTCCCTCAACAAACAAAAAATGAGAGTCCTTGGGACTCCCAGGTATAAAATTTTAAGAGTCCTTGTGCAAATTTTGAGAGTCCCCAAATCGAAAAAAAAAATGTAAAAACAAGACCAAGCCTCACTTTTCTTTTCTTTTAATAAATTCTGTTAAAGCGGCACATTAGTTATCATAAACATATAAAACCAAAAAATTAAAACATGTATTAAATGTTTATTTAAGCCTAGACAGAATCAAAGAATGGATTCACGAAGATTTCTTCTGTTCAGTGAATGGATTGCTTGGAGGAAGTTTACAATGCGCGCGCATGCGATTTTTAAGGACGACTACTCCCGACACAATCTTTAATCGTCTGCAATGGCAGTCTCAGTTGGGTTCTGATTCTGATTATGCCGTGAATTAGTTCGCCACTCCTTGGTCGTATTTTTGACTTCAGCGATTCGAAAAAAATGTGTGCGTCCACACAGGACGCACACATGCAAATTTTTCTGCGTCATTTTTCATATTTTGTGCGTAATTGACGCACTACTGTGCGTAATCGGGAACACTGATCAGGCAATGAGCGCCTGTTGAATGTCTTATCTGTGCTGACACAAAGGTTGTCCTTTCTGGCGTCTGGTCATTCAGTTGTCAAATGTAGGTGATCATTTATTTTGTGTTTTCAATAGAACGCGATTTATTTGCATTTAACACGATTGTAGGGAAAAATCCTGTACCTTAGACACTATGCCGCATATTAACGTGAGATTATTTTCTGACAGGCTTACAAGGTGGCGAAAGGCAAAGTGTGGCCTTTGCTGACGCTGCTGTGCCTCTTCAGCGCAGCCGTGTCTGCTTTTCTGGACAACGTCACCACCATTCTGCTCATGACTCCCGTCACCATCAGGTATGACGTCATCACTTGTTCCATAATGGCATTGGATGCAGTAAATTACAAAATAAAAATTGATTTCTCTTCCGCCTTCTGTAAAGCGACCTCATCAGATCGCCGCGCCATAAGTTCGATCGAAGGAAAAGCGCGTTGATAGCATCCTGGATTATTCGCTGTAATTTAGATCTATTGTATGACGTCGCACGATTATTCTCTATGTTTTTTGTTGTTGTTGTTGTTGTTGTATGAAGCATCCCTTTATATGTTATATCATATGTATTGCACATAGCGGATAGTGTTGTATTGTGCGCAGGTTGTGTGAGGTTTTGAACCTTGAACCAAGAACTATCCTCATTGCCGAGGTCCTCTTCTCCAATATCGGCGGCACCGCTACCGCTATAGGGGATCCCCCCAATGTCATCATTGTGGGATCTCTGGAGAGTCACGTGAGTGACGATTTCCACAGTATCGTCCACCCCTCTCCCTACCCTCCTTATCGTACCTTCAGTTCTATCCTTTATCGATTATATCGGAGTAATTTCTCATCGAGATAATAACGTTTTCGTATACGTCCTTAAACGCAGAATCTTTGTCATGATTATTGTTGTCTTTTTTCGTCTCAACCTTTGTCATCGTCATCATCATCATCATCATCATCATCATCATCATCATCATCATCATCATCATCATCATCATCATCATCATCATCATCTTCATCATCATCATTATCATCATCATCATCATCATTTCATTAATTTAAAAAGAAACAATCTGGTCCGTCACAAGAAAGCTTCAAGCTTTCAACCATCTTTCGTATCTATGTTATCACGCCCGCCATTCCTTTCTCCACCACCACCTCCACCACCACCATCATTACCATCTTCCTCTTCCTCCTCCTCCTCCTCATCATCATCATCCTCATCGAGTAAAAAGTCTGATCGAATTGGTCTGTTAACCATTTCAGTACAGTATAAGGTATTACTATTATGTAATAGTCCTATAGTGATGCCAGTATATTTTGTGGTGTCCTGTTGAATATTTAGGAGCCATTGTGTCAGACAATGGGTCCCGACAGGAAATCCTCTCCTATAGGATCGCACAAACAACTGCTGCACTGACAAGGTTGAAACCCCTTTGGACAGACAGGACCATCACTCAACATTCCAAGGTAAGGTTGCTGCGCTCCCTTGTCATCTCCATCTTCCTATACGCTTGCGAAACATTGGCTTTCACAGCATATCTACAACGAAGAATACAAAGCATGGGGATGAGGTGCTACAGAAGACTTCTGGGCATTTCCTATACCCAGCACATCACCAACAACGAAATCCGACAGATCATCACACAAGCCATTGGACAACACGATGACATGGTCACAGTGGTGAAGAAACGGAAACTCCGATGGTATGGCCACGTCACCAGAGCATCAGGTCTTGCAAAGACCATGCCCCAACGACCTTCGAGTTACAGGATAGGGATAGGATAGGTTGAATGTTATTTGTGGAATTGCTGAATATATTTATTACTGCTGAACTTTCAGGGCATAACGTTCACAGTGTTCACGGTGCATCTTTTTGTTGGTATCATCTTCGTCACTGCTGCCGGCTACGGGTTCCTGCGTCTCTACTTTAGGGACATGATGCATCTCACCAATCCTGAACCTCCGGAAATTGCAGGTTAACCCATGAACAACCAAATACAAACATTACTAGAACTGTTGGTAAAGACAACAAACAGCCCAATACAACAATTACGGACATTACGGAATAAAACTACGAACAACATTCAAAAGGCGCCATAAATGCTGTTGTATATATTGGTGTAGCGTGGTAGATATTGATAACGTAAAGAAATGAGAGAGAGAGAGAGAGAGAGAGAGAGAGAGAGAGAGAGAGAGAGAGAGAGAGAGAGAGAGATGTAGTGCATCTTACTTTAAATATCTTAAGTTCCCTATAGTTACATTTGTATTTTTTATTGAATTTACTAGAATGATAAAAACTAACAACAAGCCAAAAAATAAGCTTACACAGACACAAATATACACACGCAGCTTGTATTAAAATCTACACAAATAGGAGAAAAAAATTATATGTCAGTTTTTTAATACTTTTTTTCACGTTTCTTCAGAGCTGAACCACGAAATCGACATGTGGCGACGGCAGGCCCAACGTCTGGTAGTGGTGACGAAAGAGGAAACCTTAATGAAAGCTCTCTTTTTACAGAAGGCAGTTGAACGAGAACACATGCTCAACCAAACGCTCCACAGAAAGAGGTGTTGTTGGTGTTGACGTTTGTGGTGTTGGTGATAGTGGTAGAGGTAGTGGTGGTGGTGATGCAGGTGGTAATGTGTTGATGTTGGCGGTTTCTATAAAGTTTTGTTAGTATGCTAAGGTGACAGTTGATTCGAGCTTACTCAGTGGCAGCACTAATTATTCACTCAACTATAACCTCTTTCTAGCTATATTTCTGTCTCTGTCTTGCAGTTCAAGGTCATTTACAGTTTGATAGTCAGAAGTCATAGGCTAACAACAGAAACAGATTCAACTGTACTAAATAGTAAGTTGTGCCTATGCTATGGAACCAGGCTCACTGACCTTTTCTTTTGCAATGCAGGAGGGCGGAACAGCACGATAGGAATGAGCAGCTGAGACAACTGGAGAGAGAGGTAGGACAATAAACATCATACATAACGAAGATAACAAAAACTATACGAAGCAGAACATTTTGCCTTTCTTAAATAAGTTTCATCAAGTTTTTTTTTTTTTTTTTAAAACCACATCTCGTGGTTTTTGAAGAAATATTTGTTTGTGGTTGCATTAATACATTAAATGACTTTTTGAGTTTGTTCCTGCAAACTTATATTATTCCATTTTGACTTCAGTATCAAATAAAAGATGGGTGGCTTCTGCTGAAGTGTGTCTTCGTGCTGACAGTGGTTCTCACCTTCTTCTTCATGTACTCATTCGTCAGCAGTATTCACATTGGACTTGGTGAGTCATCACCATAAGCGTCGCTATCACAGTTGATGTCCTTTTTATGGCAGTAATTATCATTCTAGTTAGCATCGTTGCAGACATTGTATCACCATTCATCAAAAGAGGTTAAATTAACATTTCGTTGCTACTATCACTGTATGTAGTATAATTCTTCCTCACCTTCATCATCATCACCTTGATTGGTTGACGGATCGCCTTTAATAACAACGATGAGGACTTTTTCTATAGTACCTTTCCCCATGATTATATAATCCATCATCATCATTGCAGGCTGGATTGCTGTAATCGGTGCCATGTGGCTGGTCGTGCTGTCAGACTATTCCGATCTGGACAACATACTGCACAAAGTCGAATGGTCCACGCTGCTGTTCTTTGCGGCACTTTTCATCCTTATGGAGGTAAGTCTATGTTTAAAATTGAGATGACAACGACGATGATGACGGCAATTGCAGATAGATGCAATGATGATCTATGTTTGTTTATTTATTGTGTTATGTATCGCTATATTTTACAAACTGTGAGAAAGAGCCATGGTCAAAACCAGGAAATTACTAACCAAGGTGAAGTTATTGGAAACTTACAAGAACAGAAATCTGACAAAGAAATATGAATGAATGTAACCTTGTACATCACATAAAAATGCCTAAACCTGAAGGCATGCTCACATGCGCATATAAATAAATAAATAAAGTCTTACGTGCATTATCAGGCATTGGCGGAACTACGCCTTATGGAGTGGATTGGTGAACGAATGAGGGATCTAATCATTGAGGTTGATGCAGACTACAGACTGACTGCAGCCTTAGTCATCATAGTGTGGGTGTCTGCTCTGGCTTCGTCATTCATTGACAACATCCCTTACACTACTGCCATGGTAAGTTTTGTGTAGGCCTATTTGTTTACAGTACTTCATAAGGGCATTGGAACACATATGAACTGTATATTATCACTACATGTACATGTTTACCACCAGAAAATTGAAACACTCCAAACATACGAGGGTGGTCCGATAAGTACTTAGCCTACAAAAGAAAAACTAAAATTTTGAAAAAGTGGCGATTTATTTTTCAATATAGTCTCTTTTTAGTTCGATACACTTGACCCAGCGATACTCCAACTTCTTTAACCCATCTGAAAAATACGTTTTCTCGAGGTCTCCTTGGCAGCAATGACCTCCTCATTTGACTCAAATTCGCACGGGGCCAAATCTGGAGAATACGGTGGATGGGTCAGCAGTTTGTAGCCCAAGAATCGAATCACCGACCGATATTGCTCTTTTTCCATTTTTATAAAATCCACGGACACGCCCGCTTCCACACGCGGTCAAAATAAAACTATGAGTCCGATCCGGCTGAAACTTCGACAGTAGTCATCTACGAGAATGTACTACACGATAGTAAATTGCTCTTGTGATACTGGCGCCACACACCGACTCGACCAAAGCTTTTAGGTTATGAGGTTAGTTCAGCCAGGGTAGCTATAAATCGCGTCGCCGATAGCTTCGCCGGCACTTCTTTCCTTTCCTTTCACTGGAAGGGAGGGTGTAGGCAAGTTATAAATAGCCCGCAGCCAGCAAAATGTGGGGGAACCAAAGAGTGTTGCTCACATGATAGGCATTGAGCTGGTGTGGCCATCGGGCGGTGAGGCTAAGTACTTATCGGACTGCCCTCGTACAGCTCAACTATATATCAAAGTTAAAACTCCCAACCCTAGGTAAGTTGAGACTAAATCTTATCTACCACTAATATCCAAGTCACTATAGACCATGCTCAATTAAATTATCGTTCACATTACTTTATTATTTCTGTCTTTTATCCTTGCTTCTCACGACTATGTGCAGATCCCTGTACTGAAGCAACTAAGTGAAGACAAAGATGTGGCACTACCACTGATGCCACTAGCTATGGCTTTGGCTTTTGGCGCTTGTTTGGGAGGTCAGTTTTACCATACAATCATGCATGTTTGTTTGTTAGTAAATGTGTGCATGCATGTGTGTGTGTTCTGACAACTAGGCTTTGCCTGTTAACAAAGTGTACATTCATACAAAATTTGTAGATCTAGTTGTGGGATTGTATACTTGTGGGTGCATTTGTGTGCGTGTGCACGCTGGCAGGCGCATGTGAAACTTAATATTACAATGAAGTTCTGTAAATAATGTTCTTGTATGTATTTTATTATAGGAAATGGGACACTTATTGGGGCATCAGCCAACGTTGTGTGTGCTGGAATAGCTGAACAACATGGCTACGCGATCAGTTTCAAGCAATTTTTCAAGTTAGTTTTCAGCGTTTCCAATTTCTCCCCATTTTTCAGTAGTCACATCATAGATTTTAGATGACTATTTTAGAAGGTCATCACTGTCACGTTTTACTACAAAGCTGCATACAGCATTGTAGTTTTTATACATGCCTGGTTTTCTGCTGTTTGCGAGGATATATTGTCTTGAAGAACGATTTTAGATATTACAGAAAAACAGAGGGTCAATCTGGCCTGGAAGATTTAAGTTTTAATAATAACCGCAGAAAATAGCCATCTAGTACAATAAATACTTTGCATAATGTTTAAAATGTCTAATATATCTTGAAACAATGACCACTTGTACACTGAAAAAAAAATGTTCCAGTTTATATTGAACTATAATTGATATTTCATATTTTGACTTTTTCACACCATGTTTTATTATTTTGGTGCTTACCTCAGGATTGGATTTCCAATGATGCTGACCACAACACTAGTAGCCACAGTCTATCTGCTCATCTGTCACAGTGCTATCGGATGGAACAGCTAATAGCAACTAAAAATAAAACTACAGCTTGTAAAGACCTCAATCCACTGATACAGAAACTGATCAAGAATAACTATGTTGCTGAAAATGATGAGTATATCCTCAAGATAGTTGCAGAACAAAGACTGGAAAGTTAACTGCGGTTTTCACACAGAAATAAAATATATGCAGTTTATTAATTTTTATGTCAATATATTGAAGTTCTGTTGAACTTAGTGTGATTTATTTTGGGAATACCATGATGTGCAATCAAATGAAATCTTCATTCTTATCGAGTGCAATAATAATCTTATATTTATAACCTGGACAAAATTACCCTTTCTTCCTGTAGCACGCTATTTCTTTGTGTGTTGTTGCTATTCAGTCTGAGGTATTAAGATGACAGTGATCCATGTCATTGAAGTGTTCACACTAGCAAACAAGTGTTCATCTCTGTGGAATGGGATTGATGCCAACTTGATTGAAATAAATGTGCATGCCGTGTCTCAGCAACCAGCACAAAAAGCTGCTTTCTGAGCGAAAATGTATGAAAAATGAGCAAAAATCAAATGTTCATTTCTTTTATTGCTTTTGTATGCACCTCCTGTGATTGTTTTAAGTTTAAAAGATCTCATATTACAAATACCTAGTAATACCTATTCAGAGGTACCAACCCCCTAATCTTCTTGTCAGTATTTCCGGACCCGTTTGTCAGTATTTTTTTACACTTGTCAGTATTTTTTTTCTCGCAAAACCCAGCTTATGACACTATAAAGTAATGACAGGCTTCCCTCTGAAAAAGCAGGCTATTTTCAGTCCTCTAAAATCACGATGAAAATCAGCTTGTTGAACACCACACTTGTTTTATTCTAAACTCACCATGAAAATCAGCTTGTTGAACACAGCGACGTTCAGGGAGTGCAGGAGTACTATTATGAGACCAGAAACCGGTACAGAAGCACCGCTGTCAAAGATAAACGATCGGCAACTTCTCCTCCGTATTTTTATAAAAGCTACCGTATTTCCGTATTTAATTCACTTCGCCGGAATTAAATACGGTCAATCCGTACTGGTTGGCACCTCTGCCTATTTGACCCAATATGCAATCAGTGAATATAATTTAAACGGTCATGTGTACAGTTGAAAACAATTGTGCCAGTATGAACAAAGCCCTTTCTTTGCATAAAATGCAAAAGATCACTTTAGCATTAACTGTGATATTGAGAAATAGCACATTTGAAAAAAATGTCCTATCCTATCCTATCCTATCCTGTCCCATAACCCAAAGGTCGTAGGGGCACCACAGATGATCGCTTAACCAGCATACTCCATCTTTCTCTGTCCTCAGCAGCCCTCATGGCTTTGCTCAGTGTCAAACCAGTCCATTCTCGAATGTTGTCCTCCCACCTCTTTTTCGGTCTCCCCCTTCTTCTACCTCCTTGCACTGTGCCTTGCAGAATGGTCTTTGCAAGGCCTGATGATCTGGTGACGTGGCCATACCATCGGAGTTTCCTTTTCTTCACCACTGTGAGCAGGTCATCGTGTTGTCCAATGGCTTGTGTGATGGTCTGTCGGACTTCAACGTTGGTGATGTGTTGGGTATAGGAAATGCACAGAAGTCTTCTGTAGCACCTCATCTCCATGCTTTGTATTCTTCGTTGGAGATCTCCTGTGAGGGTCCATGCTTCGCAAGCATATAGGAAAATGGAGATGACCAGAGAGCGCAGCAGTCTTACTTTGGAATGTAGACTGATGGTTCTGTCTTTCCAAATGGGCTTCAACCTTGTCAGGGCAGCAGTTGTTTGTGCGATCCTGGAGAGGACTTCCTGTCGAGACCCATTGTACTAAACATTTTTTTTTAACCACATTATCTTAATTTTCTTCAATAAAGTTTCATTGAAAGTACTTCAATTTGTGTGTGAGTGTGTGTGAGTGGCTAGGTAGAAACGACGTTACTCTGACATACACTTGAAACTCTACGTACTTTCTTTTGATGGTCCCGTTATTTTGACGTCAAAATAGTGTTCCGTTAGGGTTAGGGCTGTGTTAGGCTTAGGGTTACGTTAAGGGTTATGGTTTGGCTTAGGGTTAGGGATAGCTTCAAAAAATGGCAAAATGGCAAACTAACGTCAAAATGATGGTAAGTGTGTCAAAATAATGTATGTAGAGTTTCACGACATCACAATGTCGTTTCATCACAAATGTGTGTGTGTGTGTGTGTGTGTAAGTGTGGTGTGCTGTAGTGTGGTATTGTGCACATGAACACCACATTTCAAAATGTAAAGGCATTGTATTCAATCAACATATCACCCACAGCCTACACACATAAGTGTGTATTGTAAGTAAAATTATAGACAATAAAATAATTGCTTTGCTCATGTTTGAGAAAGTTAACAAGTACAGTTTACTTGCTAACTGGTCAAAAGGTCACAAGATCAACAACACGGACATCTACAAACCTAGCAAACATGAATATAGAATGTCTGTCCTTGGAAAAAATGGGTCTATAAAAATACAAAGATCTCCCCTCCTCTTGTTTTCAAGTACTTTCTAGTAGGATACACATAGCTCATAAAAATCCTTTACCCTGGAATCAAACTATGTACAGGGCTATAATAATTCATTTGGAAAAAAAATATTAACAGATCTATCCAATTACCTCTTTCAACGTCATCAAACAATCATCATTAAACAATAATGTACTTCTTACTAACACCAAATTTCTGGCATTTAGAACAAAAACAACAAATTGACACAATAACTCCTGTTTGTTCACAGTCCACAAAAGATCACTACTCATGATCCAGGAGCTAAACGATATTTTCTCTTCATGGCTTTCCTCTTGCGCTCCTCAGCTATTACTTCACACAGACACTATACCCAAACACACACAACATTTAATCATCATTGTCTCTTTGTCGAGAGTTCCTGGCACCAGATGCGATCTTCCGCTTCTTGAAGCCCACATTACCTCCTGAGGAGAAACCGATAGAAGATATGGTCTTCTCTTTGAATCTGTCTTTCTTAATTGGTCCCTCAGGGGGAGCAGCTGGTTCAGCTGGCAAGCTCAGTTCAGGAGGTGATGGCTCTGGTTCAGAATCTGGCAAAGGGATCTCGGATGGAAGCGGTATGTTGACCAGTGGTCCTGCTGGCAATGGAATTTCTCCAGGCAGGGGAATATCTCCAGGGAGAGGAATATCAATCACAGCAGGCTGTTCTGGCTCTGGTTCTGGCTCTGGCTCATCTTCTTCTGCTCTGTGATGGATAATAAGTAATACAAGAAATTAGAGCTAAACATGAAAAAGAACAATAAAAATCAAGCATCGAAGGAAAAAATTGATTTATCTGAAAGCTTACAAAAAAGAAAGGGATGGTAAAAACTAACAGCAGAATTCCCCAAGATAAAATGTAACAACAATTCAAATGCCAACCACATTCCCCAAGCTCCATTCTAACCATTCAAATAAAAATAATAATAAAAAAAATTAATAAAAACCTGATATATTAAAACCTCCATGAATACTAAACTGTATTCTACCTTCACTATACATTCAAATTACACAGAACATACACAAAAACACACTGAGTTATTGCCAAGTTGATGAAGGAGCATTTAGAAAGGCATCACTGCCTGTTTTGCCACCACACGGGGCCAAATCTGGAGAATACGGTGGATGGGTCAGCAGTTCGTAGCCCAAGAATCGAATCACCGACCGATATTGCTCTTTTTCCATTTTTATAAAATCCACGGACACACCCGCTTCCACACGCGGTCAAAATAAAACTATGAGTCTGATCCGGCTGAAACTTCGACAGTAGTCATCTACGAGAATGTACTACACGATAGTAAATTGCTCTTGTGATACTGGCGCCACACACTACTACTACAACACATAAAAAAAGACTGACATACAGTTCCTCTCTAATGGTTGTCCAAGCTCCATATGCTGCACCCCTCGTTCCAACAGGATCAACTCGCAAGATTTTCTTAGGTGGAGGTCGTTGTATCTCTTCTTCTTCTTCTTCCTCTTCAGACTGCTGTGTTGAGACCACAACAAAACAAAACAAAACAAAACAAAAACAAACAAAAAAATTTAAAACTGCATTGTTAATATGACAAAAGTCTAACTTATACTATAGAAAACTATCTGCAATCAAGTTCACTATCACGGTGCTTTGATTTATTGGCTTTTACACTTGCTCTATATTACAAAACATTTATTCACACATTGAATAATAATGGTAATACTTTCAAAAATCACATACCATACATTTTGGTCTATTGAGTGCACATGTCTATAAGCTGCACCCACTAAATTTAAATAAAATCTGAACGTTTTTCACAGATTAGCTGCACAGGTTTATAAGCCACAAATGTATACAACAAAAATAAAGTTCAAATCAAATTTATTCAGCGTAGTCATCATCATGGATATGGTGAGTTACTAAGCTAAGAACAGATGAGGGCAATCTGAATACTTTAGTGTATGCAACATTGATTTAAAAACATGAACAGTTAACACTTGAACATGAAACTTGTCGAAAAATTCATGAACAATAAATATAGTGAGTTACAGACAAGCTAAGAATAGAAGAGGCTGTTAGGCTCTTGGAATCAGAAAAATCTGCAAACAAGTAGCACTGTTGTTTAAGCCACAGGGTTTAATGCTGGGGGAAAAAGTTGCGGCATATAGTCCGAAATGTATGGTACTATGATACTGAAAATCCTGCAATAAACTGGACCAACCTGTTTAGATGTTTCTGAAGTCTCAGAAGCCTGTCCTTGTTCTGCTAAGGAAACATACTCTGCAGGAGGCTCCCACACACTCTCTGAACACAACATTGCAAAATGACAGAATTAATATGTTCATATAATTTTCATCAACAAAGTCTCAGTAAAAGCTATACAAATAAATATGTAGGTTCATCAGGAAAAAAATGATGTATTAGCAACCAAAATGATGACACTAGTATAATGCTCACCATTTGTGCTGATGTTCCAGTAATAACAGTAGCCGTCAGGTGTCTTCGCCTCAAACCACTCTTTAACTTTCACTGCTGAAGCTGTAGATTTTGATTTTTCAGCTTCTGCCTCAGCTTCTGCCTTTGTCTGTGGGCCTGTTGTAACCAATAGGATACAAAGTTGATGAGCTTGAACGATGCACTGTAATTTTTATAATTAATTATAAAACTGTATATTATCTTCAACTTGTTCAAGCACATTTTTAATAGTGATATTTGCTTTTCCCACTCATTGCCTTGTGTCCAACTTTAAAACACACACACATAATTATATCTACAATGAAACATGCAACACAATGAGCATGCTACTGTAGCATGGATATCACTGGAATATAGCTTTACTAAGATTTATATAAATAAATAAAAATATCTCTCTCTTTCCACTCGGAAGTCGAAAATGCCAAATGTGTTAATTTTTTTTAGGGCATGTCAAAAGAAGACAGAAAATCAATCTTGGCACTTACCAGCACTTTTCAGCTTTATTCCATACTGTGCTGCCAGAGATGGATCATTAGCCAAGTCTTTCTTTAGTGCTTCCAGAGCAGCCTGCACAAAAATAGCATACATGTAATAACTTGGCTGAATTCAGTATAAAGTTACATACATATTACTACTACTACTAATTATTGTTATAGAAAATTACATAAATATTTTGTATACATCTTTTACCATGTCAAGAGTATACACATTCAAAGAAAATCTGCTGCAAACCATACCGAACCTTTTCAATATGAGCTAATCCTTCGTTGAGTTCATCCTGTTCTTTTGCCTTCTCACCGCTTTTCTTTCGCAGCTCATCAATTCTTTTTTGAACATTTTCTTTGTGTCGTTTGCCTCTTTCATGGAATTCTACACTCTGAAAATGCAAAGAACCAAAATTACAATGACAGTTACCACATTACATTTTCCGCCCACTAACTCCTTGACTGCTTTGGTTGAATAGCTTATCGCTCAAAAGTGTGACAAGGTATGCCCATGATGAGTGTGCTCACCATTGTCATTGTGATGTTGTTTTCTTTGTATAGGTCAGTCAGCAAAACAAATATGCACCAATTTCAATTGAAAGTTCACAAAATTAGCTGTTTAACATTCATTATCATCTGTTCGAAATGACAAATCTTTTCACTGGTGAGTGGCTGCTTGCCCCACCCAACTCCGCCCCTGTAAAACTGATCTGTGTGAAAGGAACGCAACACAGCATGCATCAAGAAGACAGGAAAGACAACGCAATTGCCTTCCTCTCTCTTCTACTATAACATCTCTCTTTTGGACTCTAATTAATCAAAATTCACAAAATGTAACAATATACAAAGTGTAAAATGGTTTGTTTTTTCTTTTTACAAACAGCATATTCATGTCCTATCCAATCCTATCCTATCCCATAACTCGGAGGTCGTAAAGGCACCACAGATGATCGTTTAACCAGCGTATTCCATCTTTCCCTGTCCTCAGCAACCCTGATGGTTTTGCTCAGTGTCAAACGAGTCCATTCTCAAATGTTGTCCTCCCACCTCTTTTTCCGTCTCCCTCTTCTTCTACCTCCTTGCACTGTGCCTTGCAGGATGGTCTTTGCAAGACCTGATGATCTGGTGACATGGCCATACCATCGGAGTTTACGTTTTTTCACCACTGTGAGCAGGTCATCGTGTTGTCCAATGGCTTGTGTGATGGTCTGTCGGACTTCGTTGTTGGCAATGTGCTGGGTATAGAAAATAAATTTTTAAAAACTTTCAGAAATGTGTAAGTTGGACCCCCTATAACTTGCTTTTACATCACATGTTTGAGTGAGAAATATGTATTTATTGTGTATACAGGAGTGTCTGTAACATGTGAGCGTGTATGTTGGTTACAGATTGCCGCGCTTTGAGTCCTATTTAGGAGTAAGGCGCGTATAACATCCAGTATAACCATTATTATTACCCAGTTATTTCTAATACTGTTCAACCGGTATTTGGTTTTGTAAATGTCTATGATCTCAAGCCAAATTTGCTAGGTCAATCATTGTAACTGCACACTGTGGTTGCAGAATCTTCAACTTTAGATGCTGAAGATGGAAATAACTCATTGTAATTCTCTTGGGCAGCAAAAGGTACTTTAGGTCAAACTATCATTCATACATAAATCAGGTAAAAGGAAATAAATAACATAATGATGATGATGATGTCCAATTATAATGCGCATGTCTCCATCCATTGTCGAATGCTCAGTGAGCTGGCCGATACAGGATCTAACTCGGGCCGCCGGAGGTGCCCACTTGCAGCTTTTTTGGCACATAATCTGACATCCAGACGACTAAACACTATCCTGTGCGACTGGGGCTGGCGGGAAGTGATCTTGTGCGTGCTGGGTATAGCCGGCACTCACCCGTTTAGGACATGAACGTCGGGATATTTAATGTGCATAAGATGGAATGCGGAAGTGCTCATCTGAAGGAATAACAGCGCAGTTGTTATTTATTTTATTTATTTTTATGTTATATTCTATTTTTTCCCCCATGCCTTTACTGGCATTTTACTACTGCCTGTACAGGCTGTGATGTTATCGCTTGACATTCAAGAACACATCATGCATCACTGAACTAACTGCGCATAACATGACCAAAATGAAACAAACAACATTACTGTTCATACACCTGCTTATCTTGAACTTTGTCATTGGCATTGTTTAAAATTAATTTAACAAGCATGGATTAAAATTTGAATATAAATAAATGAATAAATAAATAGATAAATTCAATTTTACTTACAGGTTTGTTATCAGTAATCCAACATTTACAAAAGTCGCAGAACTTGCGAGGCTGTGATTTCCAGTAGTCTGCCCTATGACCAACCAATAAAATGCGTTAATATTTAAGTGAAAACGATGATGGGGCTGGATGTATGGGACCAATGAATGAATGATAAAAGAAAAGCAAAAGCAAAAGTACACTTCGTACAAAATCTAATATCTACTTGATAATCAGATATAATAAATAAGTACATAGAACCTGAAATTTGTGCAAATAGGTTTGCACTCATACCAGGATATATGTAAACCCTTGAAAAACTTACATTTTGTTTTGCCAGTATCAAAATACTTCAACTGTCACTTCTGTAAATATTATATGCACCATGGACAGGAAGTTTACCAACTAACATATGCGCAATGAGAGTCATGCTGAGCCTACAATATTTAAGATGTTTCCTCTAGTTTGATTGGCGTTTCATCTAGCATCTAATTACCACCGTCCAATCCTATTTTGCGTTTTGGAAAATGTGGATGTCATGACGCATGCGTATTTCGTAGTCTTTGTTGTCTCCAAAACCAGTGATTCCGGCAGGCGTCTGGGAAGCTCAAAAGAACGTCGGTAGATCTAAGTTCAGAATGTAGAGCGAAGTTTGGTTACCATGAGCTCTCTATAACTGAAGAGAATGGTAAGTTGTATTTGCTTCAGATATTTGTATTGGTACAATCACTTGGCATTATGTTAATTCTGGTATAGTGTCTTTGGATATCCAGCATGCCAATGTTTATGTTTTGATTCCCACAAGTTGGTCACACAACGTCAACGTTCGTTCGACTTTTAAGATTACACGTTGCAGTTAAGTGTGCTAATATTTGATTTATTTTTTTTTTTTTTATATATATATGGCAAAGCATCTACTGTTGCTTTTTTAAATTTTGTTTTGTCAAACTTGGGAAAACTTAGGGCGAACTTACCTATCGTTGATTTTTAATCTACAACATCGTGTTTTTAAATTTAAGCGTTAAAAGTTACAAAAACAGCTGTGATTTGTTCAGCTGTGCGATATTTGGACCTATGTAACAACATTCCACACTCTTAGAAAAATTACTGAATTATTTTTATTTTTATTTTATAGTTACGCTTGTTTTCATTCGATTTCACTGAAACTGAAAGTTACATTCTGAATGAAACTAATGACTTATAATTTCTTGTCTGTTTCAGGAATTAGGAGAAACTGGTAGGAAACTTTTCTCTTTATTTTATTGGAAATTGTAAATTATCATTTAATTAAAAAAATATTTCTCTACATTTTGTATAAGAAACAACTTGTAAGTGTAAAGATTGTCAACATGTTATGATTTATTTGCAGAACATACTACTGCACATGCTATGTTTTAAAAGTAATTATATTTGAGAGTATTTAAAGAATTTCAGACGGTGTAAATTTGTGGACTTGTGTGTTCTTTTAGTTTTGTTTAACCATTGTTCCATCTAGCATCTTTGGACATTTTCTGGTAAAAATCCATTTTCTGGTTTTAAAAAAAAATCAATGTTTGTTTAACAAAATCTGTTGTGTTGCCTGTTTAGGGTCTTTAAAGTTTTAATTTATGTTGCATTATTTTTGTTTAGACTGGAGCAATCCAGGTAGCACAAAGATGGAGATGGAGTCTTGTGATTCAAATCAAAAGCAGGAATCAGTTAATACTGCAGACAGTCATTCAGAGATGTACGACAGCAGTAATTTAGGGGTGAGTGTGTCTTTGCTTGCATTATATTACCATGTTAAAGCATTATATATTTACCAATGTGAATACATTTATGATATACTTTTTATGCTTTGTCCTCTATTTCTTATAGTATTATGTTTTTAATGTTTACCTACATGTTTACCTTTTTTTCAAGGGAGAGGATGACTACATGAATAGCATGGGTCTTTACGATGGCTATGATAGTTACAATGACAGTGGACAGACAACAGAGGAGGATGACAGTTATGATGCCGCTTTCTTGTCCCCTGGCCACTCACAGTCAAGAGGCATGGTATCACAGAAAAAGCCGCAGCTGAACGGCAAAGATGGCATGGGTGAGTTTCATTCTGTTATGCATTCAGATATTGATTTTCTAAATGGAATTTTTTGTTATTACCTCAAACATGAATATTTTGTTGTTTTTTTTTCAAAAAATATGTTTTAAGAACATTGATTTACTTGCTACTGTGTCATCATTTTGGTTAAACTAGATGAAGAATTAGGTGAAAGTAGTGTTAATTTGCACCACATGTTTTGTATAACTGTAAAGGTATGATATATTCTGTTCAGCACGATGTGAGCAGTGTGGCTCGGTTGGAATACGACACACTTTCTACTCGAAATCCAAACGGTTCTGCAGCCTGTCCTGTTCTCGCAGTTTTGCCACATCACAACGCGAAGGCAAATCACCAGATAGCCTTGGTCCATCTGCTCCCAAGAAGGTATAACATTATAACGTTCCTACTTTGTGATTCTGTTACGGATTTCATCACCAATTGAACTTCCTTGTTTTAGATGGAAGCATTAATTTCATTATTGTCACAGCATAAAGTTGAAAATTATTTGTGGAATGTTCAGAGGTTCCTACCTTATGCCCTAGCTTAGTTTTAGGCTATTTGTTCCAAAATACAAGAATAAGATTTTTCCACTAAAAATTTACATTTTTGCTGTTATCAATTAAGATTTTTAGATTTTACAATTTTTTTAATGCAATCCAAGTCCAATCCACTATTTTTCTCACTTATATGTTATCAGTGCGTATGCGTGAGCAAAAAATCTGGTGCACGAGATGTAATGAGCATCAGCTTTGTGGTTAGGGGAAAATTGCGTCAAGTAAAAAGTATACATGAAACGAAACCGAAACGAAACAGTGAAAATGAGATGAAAGATACTGTTAAGAAGGAGGTTAACGCCAAGCAGACATACAAAAAGGACCATTCCCAGTGTTTTCACGGGATTTGCTGAATCAAGAAAGAGCCTTCACTTCATGTACTGCACTGTGTGCAGAAAGGATTTTGGAATTGGCCACAGTGATTGATACATTTAGCGACACATTAAATTCGCAGGCCACAAGGACCCCTGATGTTCATAATTTTTTGGCCACTGGCATTAAAAAAAATCAAGAGAAAGAAGCGCAACAGTTTTGCATCTTGAAATAGGAGATAAAATTGGCCATGATGATGATTGAATTCAACTAATTTTGGTAGTCTTGTTGAGTTGTGTATGGTAGAAAATTAGCAAGTTGTTCATAAGTGTGAAAGGGTAGTGTATGTGACATTGTAGGATAAAAACGTGAGAGACGATGCTTGAATCTTAATAAATGTAACTCAGATTTGTTTATCCACGCAACCTGTTCACTCAGCAACAAAGCAGGAGTCGTCGTTTGAAGTTTTTCAACTTTATTCAGCATACATCAACAACTGCATACAAGATCGCTCAATCACTTTTTCACTTTCTCTCTTTCAACCAGTTATATACAGGGTGGAGAATTGTCCGCGAATCCGCGGATTTCCGCGGAAGGCATTTGCATTTCCGAGAAAAAAATATTGAGTTCCGAGTGTGAGAAGCTGAGGGCTACCCTTTACTGGGCAAAGCGGCCGAAGGTCTAAACAGGCAAAACGTCCAAAAGCGTCCGTATCAACCATGTGGTTATAGTCTCGCGTTGTTTGAAAGATTGAGAGACTTCCGGCAATTGACTTCCGGTTTATTTGTTGTGAAAACATTCGACTGCATTTCCACAAGTTTTCTCTGTGATGCGTTCGTTTTTTCGATTTTTTTTTTCAAATTTTCTTGTGTGTGTGTGTGTGTGTGTGTGTGTGTGTGTGTGTGTGTGTGTGTGTCTAAAATGGATGGTTTAGATTCTTCGACTGATGAAGGGGAGTTTACAGGCTTCCATTTATCAGACATTAAAGTGAGAGAAATGGACTTGGAGGGAGGAAGAGATCGGTACTGACATTAGACAATTAGTGTCAGTAGTGTGCATGCATACGATCTTTCAGACTGGCATGAAAGTGAAGAAGAGGAGGGGGCTTGTTTGGACTTTTTAAAACTTTTTTTTGTATACACATGGAGTAATAAAAAACAAGACATGACAAGAGAAGTATAAAAAGGTAGATAATCAAAACAGAATTTATTTCTGTTCATTTTGAATTTTATTTCATTTAAATCTATACACTAGTCACTAATACCTAAGATGTAGTGTTTTTACTAACGTACCCCTAAATATCCCTAAAATTATAAAAATTCTTGCCTGTTTACAGCTAAAAAATAGACAAACGTGTGCCCAGTAAAATTGGAAATGTGGAGTTTGTGTGTAAAAGTGGTGGACCTCAAACTTTGTTAGGCCTACAAATCAAGATTCTTAACTTTTTTGAAAGACATGTGCATAAAACATTCTTTTTTTGTTGTTATTGTTTCTATTCATGTTTACTTTGTGCTTTTTGCTTTCAGGAGAGGCCCTATATTACTTTCAAAATTGCTATATATTCATTTTCTTCCAGGGGGCGAATACCGGGGCTTGGCCCCTGGGCCCCGGCCGGATTTCAGAGATTTCTTGATTCAGTTGTTCTCCACCCTGTATATAGTCTCTCTATACTCTAGAGAAAGTTAGAGCATTCCAGCGTGACGCAATTACAGCCAATCAGAATAAAATTCGACACTGGAACTATGCACTGTCTTACGTCCTATAACTTTATTTAGGTTAGAAGAATCTCATAGCTACCACTAGATTTATCTACATGCTTCAATCGAAAGTAAATAAGTAATTCTAGAAAATTCTCCAATAATATCAACCAACGAAAATTATCAACATTATACAAAGCTTCTTCTAACAGCAGTGCAAAATCAAATCAAAGGTAAATTTATACACTCTGTTATTGCATGTTTTGCAAAACGAAACGATCGGATCTACTGTGCGCATCTCAAACGTAACAGAGTGGTTTAAAACATAATTTGCAAAATAAATGTTATCCTGTTGAATGTAATACTTGTTTGTTGTTCGTTATTGAGCGTTGCATGGTATGTAAAATTATACAAAATACACATTTTCATGCAGTGATAACACAAAATGGTCTGGGTGAGGGAGAGAAGGAGGGTAGGGGGTAAATAGGCACCACTAAACATTATGTTTGGTAACGTTTATTTAAGATTTATTTTACTTGATGTGTATACATGAACAGCTGAAATCAGAATTTTCAAAGTATTTTTAATTGTACAATTAATATTTATCGAGTAGTAATTATAATTTGTCTTGCCCTGCAATCATTGTTGCAGGAATGAAGACACTTCCTGGCACAGTTGTAAAATGTTTGCCGCTTTTTGTTGTTGTTATAGGGCAAGTCTGGAGGCAGGAAGACCAAGTCAAAAGGACAAGCACAGATTGCTGTAAAACAAGATGCTAAACAGCCTTTTGATTGGGGCCCGTACCTCATCGCTAGTTTCTCTCAGGCAGCTTCTGCTTCTTGCTTTCCACATGTAAGTTCAGTTTGAATTTTAAGTATGGCTGTTTATGACTTGCATGCATGCAGCTGTGTAATAGGTGTAGTCACCCCAAAATCTAAATTTGTATTTGCTTTTAATCCATTTTTGCAGATGTTAATAGTTGTGTGCGGGAACTTGTAATTAAGACCCAAACTAGACTTGGAAAAAGTATGCTTAGGGACTGCCAAATCCCATTTCCAGGTTCTCGGGGCAAGTTAAAAAGTTGCTGGAAAAGACAAATCATGAAAGTCACTTGCCCAGAGGTAATTTAAAAGCTGTGAACATAAAAGAACACAACTTGATAATCGGCACTGAATCATGTTTACTTTGATCTGCGTAGTAGCCTGTGGAACGCGTGTTTGGAATTTTGATGTCACTCTCTAATCTGATATATTACAGTGGATTTGATTGGTCAGTTGTTCAACCTTCAGCCAATGACAGCGCTCCTTTTATCAATTGTGGGGCGATATAGCATATTTTATGGATTAATTGTTCAAACATCCGCCATTGATAAAGCGCCTTTTATCTCGATCTTTTGGATTGTGTGTATTTGGTGGTTTTTTTTTGCTTTCACTATGTGGGCAAGTACATTTTTTTAACAAGAAAATACTTTTTTTGAATTAGGAAAGTTAAAAATGACATGTTGCTTACCCGGGGCAAGCTCTTG
Organism: Oncomelania hupensis; assembly: GCA_036898135.1. Lineage (NCBI taxonomy): Eukaryota > Metazoa > Mollusca > Gastropoda > Littorinimorpha > Pomatiopsidae > Oncomelania > Oncomelania hupensis. Next base: position 30,643,533 of record CM072518.1, on the reverse strand, counting down.
TTGAAACAAAAATTGGCAAACCCTGATGTTCTTGTCTGTTTTGGATTTGATTTTATTGCATCTTTTGTTGTGGGTTTTTTTTTTTTATGTAGGAAAAAGCTTGCAACTTTTTCTCTCTTATTAGGTGCCTATGAGTGATGGATGGGACCAGATCACTGAAGGAATGAAGGTAGAGGTAGTCAACCATGACTGTGATTTGTCCTACAATGTGTACTGGATTGCTTCTGTTGTTAAACTAGCTGGTATGTATTAAAACATTTTAACAATTCTGAATCAGTTTTACAGGAACCGCATTAACCGGCCATAACCGGTTAAAAAAACATTTTGAAATCTAAAAAAAAAACAAAAGAAATTATGCTTCTGGTATTGAGGACTGGTAGAATTTTGACAGTATCTATTCTTTTGCTGGATCTTTTGTCTCCAGAATGTGTAGTTCGCTTCATTACGTCATGAGTGAGAAAAACGTCGCTACTCTCTTATTTGCATGTATTAGCGAACGTTTTTCGGATGTTTACATCAATGTACACTTGTATAGCAGGATTTTTTCTTCATATTATAGCATCATAATTGTGAGGAGGAGTGAGGGTAGATGGGGGAATGGCTACAGGAGAAATGTTCGCTGATATCAGTTGTATTTTCAACAGTCCATAGTATTGGCTAGCAAAATCTCTAAGAGTGATCACTGGATATAGTGCCAACAGGTCCATTTTATCATTCAGTTTAGCATTGATGTAAAATCTGCTATCAGAACATTTGTACTTTAACTGCCAGCATTACATATTCTGCAAACTTGCAGTATTCATATGAAATCAGGTGTTATATTTGGAACGCAGAGTCAATGGAAACATCTTTTTAGAATGGGTTTCAGTTTTTCTGTTGTGCCATTTGATAGTGTTGAGTAGCTTACTTAGTTTTTGAGGTAGTGAAAACATCGATATTGAAAGTGGAAACATTGTTGACATCAGATGCTTGTGTCTATCTTATAAAATCTGTTAAGTTATATCTCGTTTTTGTCTCTTTGGCAGGTTACACTGCAATGATGCGTTATGAAGGCTTCGGAAATGATTCGTCCATGGACTTTTGGATCAACTTGGTTTCTCCCGATATACACCCTGTTGGCTGGTGTGCCACTGTTCGCAAACCTTTGGTCCCACCACAGTGTGAGTACTAAAACTATATATACTAAGTTCACTGTGGAAGCTATGATCTATCTGATTTTAACAGTTAATTGAATATGCTCAAGTTCTTTCCTCAGTTAAGCCCCAGTCAGACCTACCGATTTTCATAAATTTACCCAGTCACAGCATTGCTGCAATAAGTCATACAACAAGCTTACAATAAAATCTTATGCGATTCCATCGCAGATTCATAGAACATGTTCTAATTCTTGTGATGAAATCACAAGTTCGGATCAATCAGAACAGGTTGTGAGTCCTTGACATTGCAACTGAAGAAATGGCCATACCAACCGTCGTTATTGTCGAATTTCCTCCTCACCTGCTACTAAAACGGCTAAATATGGCAGACAATCTTCTCTCTCACTATCCTGTGAACTGCTCAAACTCGAACTGGCCACAGCTTTCACAACATGTACATAGCATCAAGGGAGAGCACTATGGAAACCAGGAAAAAAGCCTATGAACGAGCTGCAGCGAAAGCCAACTTCCACCTTTATTGTATGGATGTACCTGTGACTGTTTACTTCGTGCGATAAGTCCTGAGATTAAACAGCATGAAACAAATTGTATGATTTAGTTGGTAGGTCTGACAGGGTCTTAAGTAGTTTTACACGTGATTACTTTCACCGTACATTTTGGTGTACTCAGGAAAGATCTTATCAGGAAGTACATGTCTTTCAGTATCAAATCTTCACACTAATTTATTTGGGCATTGCTGGCTGTTTCAGCAATCCAGACCAAATACAGTGACTGGAAGGAGTTCTTGGTCAAGAGGTTGACAGGAGCTAGGACTTTACCTGATGACTTCAACAAAGTGGTTAGTAGCTTTATCTTAACATGTATTTTTCAGCAAACAATAGATGCAAACCATAAGACGTGATTAAAAAAAATTAATTGTTGCTCTTTCTTCTTTGAATTGCAGATAGAGTTAAATAATTTGAATTGTAAACGGGAAAGAAAATCTTGGACATTCATATTATCTTCAAATGTTTATTGTCTCATATCTGACAGTACTTGTTCTATGTTTTGAGATGCAATAGTTTTCCAATTTGTCAATGGAACTTTTAAATTTCTCAATATTTGTTGTTGTCCTGTTTTTAAAGTTCCAAGATCATGTGAACAACCACAAACTGAGGGTAGGGATGAAGATTGAAGTGGTGGACAAGCTGTGTGTATCTGCCATGAGGGTGGCAACGATCAATGAAATCATCGGTGGCCGACTGCGACTTACATATGTAGACAGTGAAGTGAGTGCTACACTATCATGTGTGTGTTTTTGTGAGGGTGAATATGTGTTAATGCTTGTTTATGAGTTTGGTTAAAGCAATTTTTGTTATGTAAGGTCGTTTTCTCTTGGCTGCCTCTGCGTCAACTTTCCTTTTTATAAATTAACTGTATTTTCCTCTGGTCAAGCAAATTCTTTACCCCCCATTTTTTTTGGGTTTTTTAAGGTGGCTTAAGACAGTTTGCAAAGCACTGCATTATCTGCTGCATCCACTGCAAGTAATCATAAATGGTATTGTTCCACAGGGTTTCTATAAGAATAAGTTGGATTATATCATTTAAATTAATGTTTTTCTTTAACCCTTTGCCTGCTGACATGTTTTTCCTGCTCTGTGCTAAATAAAATTTTGACTTACGATTAAAAACACACATGCCTTATTATATATGCCATTGTTGCTAAACTATTACACCTATATATATAAAAGTATATAACAAATGAAAGGAAATTGAATAAAGATTCCAAAGAACAGACACACAAAAGTGTAAGATTGTTGGTTTGTACAATTATGGGATGGAAAGTTAGGGGCATGAGCAAACAAATTCACTCTCGCTCAACTGCACACCCATTCTTGAAGTCATACGCAAAGAATTGCAGAATAGAAATAAGATTTATTACCAAAAATTATGAGAACCAAAATGGACTGTAATCAAAGCCTGATAAATACAGAAATAGTCTGTGTAAAAGGCAAATAATATTATTATAGATCTAGTGAAAATAAAGTTTTTTTTCACCTACCGTCGTCTGCTAAAGATTGTAGACGGCGATCTTCTTCGTCCGGATCGTAATCCCTCCCTCCAGCCTCCGTCAAATAAACATCATCACCCGCATCAAAATCTTCATCCCCACTATTATCATCAAAGTTTTCTTCCTGAAACATTTGCGCCACCTCTTCTGCCGTGTAGATCTATGTTCTGCGTGCCATGATGGCGACGAACGAGGCGGACAATTTCGCCAGCAGCAAGTGCTTTGACGGTGGCTTTTTGTTTGAAAATTACCTCTAAAGCAAAAGATTTTTCTTTCTAAAACATTACAGTTGAAGGGAAACAACTTTTGTTTCATAATCATGACCAAGGATTTATTTTATAAACGCTTTTACCTCCCTTCCGTACAACGTACGGATACATCGCATTACGATGGCGCTAGACACCCCGTGCTACGTACGTTGACAGCGCAGCCTAAAGGTTAAAGTATTTTAATTTGCAGGAAGAAGGTGATGATTTCTGGTGTCATTGGTTGTCCCCCTTGATTCATCATATTGGCTGGTCGCAGAACATTGGACACAAGCTGCATGCTTCACAAGGTATTTCTGTTTTTGTGCGTAGGACAATGTTTTTGTCTTTCTGTTGGCAGTGAGGTCAGTTTGTTGGTTAGCATTTAAAAAACATTTCAGTAATGCATTGTTGTACTTAACTTGATTGCCTATTGGAAAATCAGATATGTTTTACGCTTGTTTTTTTTTTTTTTTTAATATGTAAAAAAACAAAGAATCGTTTTTATTGCTATAGGCTGTGTTCACTTCTAAGTGAATTACTCTTGTTTTGCAGAGTATCGCCAAAGCACTCTGACCAAAATTGCTGTTCAGAAATATGAAGAAGATGATGTAACTCCTGATCTGATGCCTATGGTAAGATACTTTGTCAGTCAAGTCAAACATTCAGCTTCCATTTGAGTTTGTTAGACACATATGGCATACATGTAGAAAATGTGACTATTTATGGTATACAAGTAATAAAATTGATTTGTTGTGTCCATTACTGCTTGTCATGGCAAGCATACATAAAATTTTATCTTCCAAATTCCATGCTTTAGGCACGATTGTACTGTTGATATGACTAGTCTTGTTTATTGATGAATTTTGCTGCCATTGTAACAGTTGCGAGACCCTGGAAAAGGCATGGAGTTTGTTGTTGGAATGAAGCTGGAAGCCATTGACCCCCTCAACCTTTCTTCCATCTGTGTGGCTACAGTTATGAAGGTTAGTGAAGTTTTTTTCATCTGCTCTATGTGTGTTTGGGGTAAGGAATGTCGTATATTTCACGATTGCCATAACTAAGTAAAACCCATCATTCTTTTATCTTTAAATAGTCATATAGCTCTTCAGCTAAATTTAAATATGACTCTTTCTGTTTCACGGAAATAGAATCTATCTTTTTTCAGGTGTTACGCAATGGGTACTTGATGATTGGCATAGATGGTTCAGATTTGCTGAAGACAGGGTCTGACTGGTTCTGCTATCATTGTACTTCTCCATGCATCTTCCCTGTTGGCTTTTGTGAGATCAACAACATTGATCTGTCACCACCTAAAGGTGAGGAAAGACCTTCCATTGTACTGTGAAAGGGTAACATGAAACAGTAATTTGTCCATAAGATTATACATGGGCATCTGTAAAACAAAGTCATTGATGTGATTATAGCGTTACTCTTCAGGAGGCCTTCAAACTGCAACTGCTGGTAATTATGCTTATTAATTAATTTGCTGTTATTATTTTATTTGTGACTGTACCAGAAGTAACATAACATCATCATTCCATCTTTTATTGAACTTAAAAATGATTTCAAAAGACAAATAATAGCGCTATATAAATGTCCATTATTATTATTATTATTAAGTACTCTGGGCCTATTTTAACTATCACATCCAAACCAAACCCATGAGACCTTTAAAAATGAATGAATTACTTCACTTCCAGGTCAAGGTCACAGGGTCATCAAATGTTAGTCAAAAAATAAAAAAAACTTTCACATTTTATTTTTCCTAGGTTATTAACATTGAACTTGTGATTCTTTGAAGCATGATAGATATTAATGAGACACACATACCTTGAAAATTTGGTCAACCTCACTTCAAGGCCAAGGTCACTGGAGCTGTCCAGAGTTGCTTTGTATAGTTACTTTCAAATGATCTTGGTCCTAAACAATGAGAGATATAAAGTCCAAACTTGTTGCATTTAGAGATGATAGATCTATATGTTCCGTTTTTGCATTGATCTTGAATGTCAAGGCCATTTTAGGCCTTTCAGAAACATACAAAACAATAGGTAATCATACAGTGGAATGGCTGTTTATTTAACCCATAGTATGCAACAACTTTGGGTTATTTGATCAGACATGCACGAGATCACGTAAGGGTCAAGGTCATCCCAAGATCAAGGTCACTAAAAGTCAAGGTCATCCCAAGGTCATTGTTGTTTTGGCATACTACAATTTTTATTGTACTTTATTTGATAGTACATGCATGCTTGTACCAGGGTGGAGAATTTTCCGCGAATCCGCGGAAGGCATTTGCATTTCCGAGAAAAAAATATTGAGTTCCGAGTGTGAGAAGCTGAGGGGCTACCCTTTACTGAGCATAACGGCCAAAAGCGGCCGAAGGTCTAGACAGGCAAAACGTCCAAAAGCGTCCGTATCAACCATGTGGTTATATTCTCGCGTTGTTTGAAAGATTGCGAGACTTCCGGCAATTGACTTCCGGTTTATTCTGTTGTGAAAACATTCGACTGCATTTCCACAAGTTTTCTCTGTGATGCGTTCGTTTTTTCCATTTTTTTTCTTCAAATTTTCTTGTGTGTGTGCCTAAAAGGGATGGTTTGGATTCTTCGACTGATGAAGGGGAGTTTACAGGCTTCCATTTATCAGACATTAAAGTGAGAGAAATGGACTTGGAGTCGGAGGAAGAGATCGGTACTGACATTAGACATTAGACAATTAGTGTCAGTAGTGTGCATGCATACGATCTTTCAGACTGGCATGAAAGTGAAGAAGAGGGGGCTTGTTTGGACTTATTAAAACTTTTTTTTTGTATACACATGGAGTAATAAAAAACGAGACACAACAAGAGAAGTATAAAAAGGTAGATAATCAAAATAGAATTTATTTCTGTTCATTTTGCATTTTATTTCATTTGAATCTATACACTAGTCACTAATACCTAAGATGTGGTGTTTTTACTAACGTACCCCTAAATATCTCTAAAATTATAAAAATTCTTGCCTGTTTACAGCTAAAAAATAGACAAACGTGTGCCCAGTAAAATTGGAAATGTGGAGTTTGTGTGTAACAGTGGTGGACCTCAAACTTTGTTAGGCCTACAAATCAAGATTCTTAACGATTTTGAAAAACATGTGCATAAAACATTCTTTTTTTTTTTTGTTTGTTTGTTTCTATTCATGTTTACTTTTTGCTTTCAGGAGAGGCCCTAAATTATTTTCAAAATTGCATAAATTCATTTTCTTCCAGGGGGCGAATACCGGGGCTTGGCCCCTGGGCCCCGGCCGGATTTCAGAGATTTCTTGATTCAGTTGTTCTCCACCCTGTTGTACATTATCGGGACGTTCATTCTATGGAGAAAAATAACTCTTGTGCCAACCCGAGCCATCCTTATCGCTGGCTGAACTGCTTCTAGCCGGATCCAGGTCGCTGGCAGAAGTGCTCGTGGCTGATTTCTAGTGGTGCATGGACTTGACAGTATGTGGAGTGTATAATTGTTTCAGCCAAAAGCCATTGCTGCAAGCTGGCCAAACTGTAACCGACTGCTTTTTCTTACGATTTTGTTGTACATTTTAGAAATACACGACTTTCTAATTTTGACCTGGCCATCTGTGATGCTTCTCTTTTTTTTGACCTGGATTGGAAACCCCATTTGGACCTCTGCGAAAGTGACCATTTTCCTATTTTTTGAAAGTTTCTAGAAGAACCACCTGGGTGCTTTGCATGTGACAGATCCTTTTCCGTTCACCATTTTATGTCTGAATGTGCTGATATGATTGATGAAAGAGATATTTTGGCTCGATACCTTTTAATTAGATTTTTAAAGTTTGCAAGGGTTAAAACCTGTTGAAATTTTTACCTGCTGTTGGTTTGTTTTATCGCATATAGGTCATGTCATCTTGTTTGTGAGCTTGTGTAGATTTCATTAGTTAAGCCCGTTTTATTTACATTTTTTACCATATTTTAAATTTTAATAGCTTAATTTGATTAAGAATAGTTTTGAGTGGTCCTGGTTTGGATCTTAGCAGGCCGCTGGATCCTGTAAGCATTGACTATCTATCTACGTGTAATTAGAAAATGATACACACACTGACAAACCGGTGCAATTCAAGTCAGCTTATAGAGCAGCGAGGATAACTGCAAACTTTCAGATCCATTAAAAATAACACAAACGAAGTCACTTTCGTGGCTCTAGTTTACGCTAACACCAAGCTTAGATATGAAAGTAACTGAAGGCAAAAGATGAACACAATTACCAGACCTGCCAACCAGTACGATTTGACCGTATTATTTTACGATGAAATTAAAAAAATACGAAATTACGACGATTTAGAAAATAATACGATGAGTTTTAAAAAAAAACGATCATAGGTCTTTGTGAACCCTAAATCTGGTTTATCGGTACAACAGTTACAGCACTGTTAACAGCCATCGCACACGACGCAGCCAGCGATATGGTAGGCCAAGTCGCGCGTTTTGACAATAAAAAATAAAAACGACCCCTTCTGATTGGTCGCGCACTGGCTGCATCGTGTGCGATGGCTATAATACTATCAGAAGACCGGAAAAAGAATAAACCTATTTGCATACAGTTTTCTCCAATCAATGGTCGCGTTGATTTCCTGAACCACCAATGGTATACATTCTTTCTCAAGCAAAGAAAAACATGGCGGGCAGAGGTAGGCCGCGGAAACACACTAGTAAATCTCCCCCTGCTACTGTTGAAATCGCTTCTAAAAAAAAAACAGAGGAGGCAGCAACACTTTCTTCCTTCTTACTCTAAGGATTATCCTTGCATCGTCGCATCAAAAGTCAACAGCAAATACGCTCGATGCCGTGTCTGTGAGTTCGATTTTTCAGTCGCGCATGGCGGTTTCGATGATGTGAAAAAACATGTCCAGTCAAAGAGGCATATTGCAAAGGCTTCGGCATTGAAAAATGCTTCGTCAATCGCTAGCTATGTCTCAACGAAAGATGCAGACTTTAAAACAATTCGAAGTGAGGCATATTTTACTGCATTTCTGGTGGAGCATAATGTGCCTATTTCGGCATCGGACCATGCTGGACAACTTTTCAAAAAAAATGTTCCCGGACAGTGAAATTGCAAAGAGCTATGGTTCAGCTAGAACCAAGACGACTGCTATAATTAACGCATGTGCAGCTGGAAAAAGGAAGGGCCATGCTATGAGAGAGAATTTTCAGAACAGTTTCTGAAAAAATGCAAGTCGGCTACCAAAATGCAGCAGAGTGCAGCTGCTACTTCAGCAAATATGCTCCACCCCCACTTGTCCTGCTAGCAGATGAAAAGCTTTATAATACATTGATTTTTTGTGGAACTAGTGTGAAGAACACTAAGTACTGGAAATAGACATGAATTGAGATACTGCAGCATTTAAGAGATACCGTGTGAAGACTTTTAATTATTAAAAATAAAGAATTAGTTACACTCAAGGTGTAAATGACGTAAAACCGACGCCGCTTTGTGATTATGTTTTTCGTCGTTTTCAGAATACTATTGTTTTATTAAAAATACTATCAAAATTTTATTTCAGCACTATCGAGTCCTTACTGGGGTTGGCAGGTCTGAATTACTATCAAATTCCACATAAACGATCACCTTTAGAGCACAAAAATACAGAACATGAGCTAGACATTCTATATTCTCTTTGTACTGCAAGCTAGCACACAGCAGCGCAAGCTTAGCATGAGTGGCTTTGCGTGTTAAAATAGCTTACTGCAGGTACCAGACCATTTAAGAGAAGACAGTTTCAGCCGTGCATGAGTGTATTTGGAGCAGGAGGTCAATGTCACCTCCAGGTTAAGAGCATTGAAAGATCAAAGTCGATATTACTTTGCATTTTAATGACACCATTTCATTTAGTTTTTTTCTGGGCACTCGTTTTCATTTAAATGTTGCACATTCCATAAGGAGCATGTGAGTCATATGGATTTTTTTAATTTTTAAAAATGGTTGTCAATGAGGTCAAATAATCAGGTTTGTAACCCCTTTTTTTTGTCCAGGATACAAAGGAAATTTCAAATGGTTTGACTACTTGAAAGCAACGAAGTCTGTAGCTGCTCCTGTGAAACTGTTTGACAAGGTTTGTTTGGTCTTAACAGCTCTTTTTGCTGATGTGTTGCACTCATAGTGCAAAATAGTGCCATTTTCCACTGGTAATAAAACTCATAAAAATTAAAGAAAAATCACTGAAAATTACTGCAGCTTGATTAATTTTAGTACATTATCTCCATTAAGCTGGAGAAGTTCGTGATATTTTAAGAACTTGGATTGTTTTAGCATGAACAACCTAGGAGAGACAAATTAGCAAAGATGAGGAATAGAATTAATAATAATAATAATAACGGATTTTTATATAGCAGGTACTCCAGCCTATGACCAGACTCACCACGCTTTACATAGTCATTACATATAAATACATGCACACGATAAAACATCGCTTTTGCTACAATACATCAAAAGACGGAACAGTAAAGGTACAAACTATTTACAACTATGTACACAAATGACAAAAAAAGACAGAAATAGACTATTTACAACTATGTACACAAATGACAAAAAAGACAGAAATTATCAGATATTATCCACATCCAGTATGATTTTCAGGACATCCCTAAGCATGGCTTCAAACCAGGCATGAAGATTGAAGCAGTAGACCTGATGGAGCCTCGGCTTGTCTGTGTAGCCACAATCACTCGCATTGTAGGTCGTCTGTTGCGAATCCACTTTGATGGGTGGGAGAATGAGTATGACCAATGGCTAGACTGTCAGTCGCCAGACATCTATCCTGTTGGCTGGTGCACCATTATGAAGTATCCTCTAGAGGGACCCCGCCTCAAAGGTAAGCAAAATTTACATGATTTTTTGTTGTAGTTATCAAGCTTATGTTTAAAAAATATTTATATACAATGCTCGCCATTTTTATATTAATTTTATTACTTGGCCATTTTTATATTAACCCTTAGCCTGCTGACATGTTTTTCCTGCTCTGTGCTAAAGAAAATTTTGACTTACGATTAAAAACACACATGCCTTATTATATATGCCATTGTTGCTAAACTATTACACCTAGATATATAAAAGTATATATCAAATGAAAGGAAATTGAATAAAGATTCCAAAAAACAGACACAAAAAAGTGTAAGATTGTTGGTTAGTACAATTATGGGATGGAAAGTTAGGGGCATGAGCAAACAAATTCACTCTCACTCAACTGCACACCCATTCTTGAAGTCATACGCAAAGAATTGCAAAATAGAAATAAGATTTATTACCAAAAATTATGTGAACCAAAATGGACTGTAATCAAAGCCTGATAAATACAGAAATAGTCTGTGTAAAAGGCAAATAATATTATTATAGATCTAGTGAAAATAACAAGTTTTTTTTTCACCTACCATCGTCTGCTAAAGATTGTAGGCTGCGATCTTCTTCTTCGTCCGAATCGTAATCACTTTCTCCAGCCTCCGTCAAATAAACATCATCACCCGCATCAAAATCTTTATCCCCACTATCATCATCAAAGTTTTCATTTTGAAACATTTGCGCCACCTCTTCTGCCGTGTATGTTCTGCGTGCCATGATGGCAACGAACGAGGCGGAAAATTTTGCCAGCAACAAGTGCTTCGACGCGTGCTTTTTGTTTGAAAATTACCTCTAAACCAAAAGATTTTTTATTTCCAAAACTTTACAGTTGAAGGGAAACAACTTTTGTTTCATTATCATGACCGAGGATTTATTTTAATAAACGCTTTTACCTCTTACAACGTACGTAGACATCGCATTACTCTTGCGTTAAACACCTCGCACTACGTACGTAGACAGCGCAGCCTAAAGGTTAATTTGATTACTTGGCCATTTTTATATTAATTTTCTTCTGTGCGACCTGAAAAGCATTTAGATTATTAATTTGCTTCCAGTTGATATTGTGTTTTGTTTTCACTTTCAGAAATTGTTGCACCAACTCCAGCAATGCAGAAAAAGAAGAAAACCAAAAACCAGATCTACAAGGGACCTCGCAAGAGTAAGTTATCTTATTCACAAAAATACAACAGGTTTAGTTTTAGTGTTGAGGAAAAATTGAAACTCTGGTACATCCCTGAAACTCTGGTACACTATTCGCCTGTGTAGTTTTGGATATGTTTTCTTGTTTTAATATTTGTAAGAGAGAAGACTTTAGAAGGACAAGAGTTAGTGGAATCCTCAGATTTCAACACCGGTTTGACGTTATGGTTCTGGACCTCATGTTAATGCTAATTTTTGGTTTGCCTGATCAATGTTGTGTACACTGGCAGCTTGGTTTGTCAGTTATCTGCTGATTGTGTAACTTTTAATCTAATTTACTTGTTCTGGGGGTAACCAAACTTTTTTCATTATTTCATGTACTTCACATAAATAATGCTATATTTCACAGAGAGGAAATCCAAAGCAACATTACCAAACAGCTTCTTTCCACCAGGCTACCGCTTTCTGTCATCATCACTGCCGGACTCGGGAGACCGGGTGGCGTCAACACCAGGAGAAAAGGGCAGTGCTGCACGGCCACCTCATGTCCCACTGCCTCCAGAAGCTGTCGCCGCCAATCTGCCCCCTCTCCTGGACCCTGATTTTCCAGAGCCCAGCAAGAAAAGTAAGTACCGGCAGATGGAGAGCCTGGTCATGTAATACATCTAGATTTTCACCAAGCCAAAGCCATTTTTTCAACAATTAGAAATGAAAGTTTATTGTCATTGATAAAGGATTGAACATTTTGCCAAGGTTAGATTTTGTATGTGTGTGCCTTGTCTTGTGCAAGAAACATGATCAGGAAAATAGGATATTTTAATGTAAAATATGAGATTTTAATGTCTGGTTTTATTCAGATACTACTTTTATTCAAACACCTCCATTGTTGCGATCACTCTTTGTTGTGCCAGCTATATATACAAAATCAATTGATCGGAAATATGTACAAGAACAATGTATTGTTAAACGTGTGCTTACTACCCCAGTGTATTGTCTGTTCTTCACAGTAATGTGGTTTTAAAACATAATGCAGTGTCTGGAATACAGTAAATACAGCATATTCACATATTATATGTAGTTTGATATTTCCACAGTCAAACTGGAGCCCAAGAGTGGTTCCCCGGTGGAGACACCAGCCACACAAATGCAGCCTCACAATGGTGACTTTCCTGAACTCAGTCCCAAGGGAGGAAATGTGCCAGACACTAAGAATGCCTCAGAGCTACCCCAGGGTGTTAAACTAGACTCTTCTAATAAAGGTTCTCTGTCAAGTTCTACAGACTCCGTTGACAAGAAAGTTAACTCACAGACATTGAACCAGCCACCTTCTACAGTGACACAAAACAGTTCGTCATCAACTGATGATAAGAATTCGCTGTCCCTTACACCTCACTTACAGAACAAGTCACCAGAAACATGGTCTGCCCAGGATGTTTGCTTGTTTCTCAGCATCAATGACTTTGGTTCGTGTTCTGAGACTGTTCTTTTGAAGGTGAGTTGACAACTGATGAGGGAGGGAGGAAAAGTGTGCCAGAGGTACTGAACTGAGCAGAGGTACAGAGCCTGTTGAATCTGCAGGTCTGTTCAAAATGTGCTTTCTAGTTGGGACGATTATTGGACATTTTATGTATTCTCGTTAAAAATGTCTTGTCCCTTTGGCATAGAAGACCGGGTGTATGAATATTTATAGTATTTATTGTTGTAAGACTTGTGTGAGGATCTTTGAGAAACATAATCCTGACTTGGTTACATTTTTGTGCGTGCAGAACATTGGTGGCAAAGAGCTGCTGGCCTTAACGTCAGAAGAAGAGATTAACCTGGCAGGGATCAAAGTTGGCCCATCCCTGCGTATAGCTCAGCTGCTTCAACAGCTTCGTGCCTATGCTAGCAAGCACCTTTCGTCATCATCAACAGCAGCTCTTGCTGCAACTGCAACCTCTCCCATGGAAACTGATTGAAATTGTGACCGAGTACAACAAACTGATAAAAGTTAAGTTTTGACTCGCACGTGTTTAGCGATGTGAGTCTATGTATTAACATCCCGTCCCCTCCTTTTAAAAAAAAACAACAACAAATAATCGATTAGCAAATATTTGCAAGACGAGTCCTAAATAATTCAAAAATTATTTATTTTCAAACAAATCCAAAATTTTTAAGTGGCAAAGTACTTGGAACCTATTTCATATATCACCAAACTTTATAGGATGTATTATATCAATAAGAAATTGAAAAATTAATGAATGACTTCACTTCAAGGACATGGGGTGAACAAATGTTAGTCCAAAAATTACAATTTTCCACAAAATTTAACTTTTTGCCAAAGTTATTGATATTGAACTAATTATTTTTCGAAGCATTATGTATATCAATGAGTCACAAATACTTTGCAAATTTAATCAACCTTGCTCCAAGGTCTCTCAGTATTTGCATTTTGATGCCAGTTTTTATTCTGTGCACTAATTTTCATGTAGAATATTAAAAGTTCTATAAGGAGCATGTGAATCATATGGGCTTAGCCCTTCTATTTTAAATCAAATATGGTGGGGTATACAGGCTTTTAAAAACGGTGGAGTACAACACATAACTGTATAATAGCAGCAATGGTTTGCACTTTGGCAGCTTCTATTCTACAAACCAGTACTCATTTTTAATTCTTCTCTGTTGGCATCTTAGTTATAGCAACTGCACCAATCAGAAATTGGACCAGTATTAGTATGTTACTGGTTCATATCACCCCTTTTGCATGTTTTTGTGGTTCTAGATGTATTATTATGTCAGTACTCAGCAGAGTAGACTTTTTATTTATTGAGGGGGTGGGGTGGGAGGGGAGGATGGTGGTGGAAATAGCTTGTGCAATGGATTTAAATAAGACTGATATGGATTATTTCTTATTGTGAGCTGCTTTAAAATTGTAATATTTAAGGTCCTGCCCTCCAGTGAAAATTCAGGTCATGGTTTTTGCGATATGTATGTATGACATGGGTTTGAGGAACATGTTTGTACATTGATTCTGCTGTTTCTGTTGCAACAGTTAAAAGCTTCAGAAGATTCTGTTACAGTTGTTCTTGGTTGGTTGTTTTTATTCTACCTTTAGCAATGAAAGTTAATGGGAAAAATGTTGACTGAAGAGTTAAATTTGTTTATTGAACATATTCACGCTTGTTCCTATTTATGTAAATATGTATTATTTTTGTATATTTATGTATTATTTTTGTAATTATTACTGACCAATTGACGGATTAGCACGCAATATTGATCAGTTGCAGAATCAGGAACATGTATAGCAAGGACAGAACATAATATTTTGTAGAGTTTATGAGGTAAGACAGGGTGGAGAACAACTGAATCAAGAAATCTCTGAAATCCGGCCGGGGCCCAGGGGCCGCCTAAGGCCCCGGTGGGATCCAGGGGCCAAGCCTCGATAGGAGGTCATCAGAAAATGAATTTATGCAAGTAAACATGAATAGAAACAACAACAACAAAAGAATGTTTTATGCACATGCCTTTCAAAAAATATGAAAAATTAAAATCTCTGACTCAATATTTTTTTCTCGAAAATGCAAATGCTTTCCGCGGAAATCCGCGGATCCGAGGAAAATTCTCCACCCTGGTAAGAGCAATCCAGATGGTGACAATGATTATTAAGATCAGCCTTTACAAAGTGTTAGTTATTCATTGGTTACAGGGTCCAGCGGACTGCAAAGAGCCGAATCAGGACCACAAAATCAAGACCACAACTTCGCTGAAAGAGGACTCACCCCTAATCCGCATAAAAGATCTGCCGATACAACCCTAGTGATAACACTTAAGGCACTCCACCAGCCGGTCACTTTACAATAAAGACATCCCAGGCAGGGGACACTGAGGCTATACTCTAATTTATCGAACCCCCGATTACAAAAACTAAATAAAATACAAACATTATTATAAAATATCAACAAAACATATAGATATAAAATGTCTACATTGCCAAATAATAACATCATAGGAAGCCCCAGTGACCATTCGGCAGAAAGCGTCCAATATTCCCAAGCTGATCCAGACCTCGCACACAAATGGGTTTTGTCACAGAAAGAGTTCTCAAGAAAAAAGGTAGGTAACTGGTCTAGTGAAGAAGATAGTATAGTACTTAGTAGATAGAATAGAGAACTGACAAAGAACAAAGGAGAAAGACAGCGACAGTGGGAATTTAAAGCACTTAATTTCCAGAATGTGGGGATACTATTTATACTGAAACCCCCCCCCTCCGGCACTCCCATGGGGGTTCTTTGCAAAGGGACGTAATTGTAGTTGCTGTAGCAATGTAGGCATTTTATATGTATGCGTTTTGTTATTTTATATGTTTATATTGTGTTTTTGTAAACGAGTGGGTTCGATAAATTAGAGTGTAGCCTCAGCGTCCCCCGTGCGTGATGCCTTTATTGTAAAGTGACCGGCTGGTGGAGTGCCTTCAGTGTTACCACTAGGGTTGTTTCGGCAGATCTTTTACACAAATCGTGTGTGAGTCCTCTTTCAACAAAGTTGCAATCCCGATTCGTCTCTTTGCAGTCCACTGGACAGGGCTGAGATTTAGCAAGCCAGGCTAAGGAGCCAGCCGGGCTCCTAACCTGGGAAGTTGAAGTTGCCAAAATATTTCTCAGGTTGCCAGACCCCTTGATTGAAAGCACGGTCTTTTTTTTTTAACTGTATAACTATTGCAGCTAATAAACAAGATAAATTTCAACAACAACACTGTTTTATTTTTTAAAACAAGCACTGTATAATTTATTCATCATCGACATCCTCCTCCACAATGTTCCAAAACTTGAAGGAGCTTGGGTCTGCTGTTTTTTTTATTTTCTTCTTCGGACTTTATTTTTTTTTGCTGGAGGCTCCGAGACACCGCTTAAAAAGCGCCACATCGTTCGAGATTGACAAAAGACTGAGAATGGGGAATATCGAAAGTACGGCAAGTCTCGCGTGACTCATCAAGGAAGTCAGAGACTCGTTCCGATACACGCAAGGAAGCAAGAAGGCTAGGATCTCGCAGGGCAGTAGCGTTTCGCGGCGAGGGAAAGAAGAAAGTCTCGCGAGAAAAGGCTATTTTTACTTCGCAAATCCCTCGCTTTGCTAGCGTTACCTAACTTCCTGGCATGCATCGGAACGGGTCTCCGGTGCTGACTGCAGAAGCGGTTGGCCGTGTTTTGTTTTACATTGCAAGTCAAAAGTCCGTGTACAGGTACAGAATCTCTACCACTGGCGGTATTTTCAAGTCGCCAGCCGGGCGAATGGTACCCCAAATCGAGCTCGCCACACACTATTTTTAGGGGCCATTGGCGAGTTGGCGAACGTTAAAGCTCAGCCCTGCTGGACCCTGTAAGCAATGAATAACTAATTAAACCCTTTTAGCAGCTTTCTTGAAACTAAAATGAAGGAAAGATGGCAATAGGTTCAAGCTAAGATTTTTTAATTGGCTGCCTATAAATTATATTAGTGTCAACTGTTTCACTATGTAGATAATTTTGGGAAAAGCACGTTTTTAGATCAAAAACAAGTTTATGTGTACATATCAAATGTTAGGTTGCATATTCATCATATAAAAAAGCAATTCCTTTATAGGCTTGAAAACTCCAACAGTTCGTGTGATGTATAGTGGGACAGACACAAACATTTTGTGATGCAAATCCTTCGACAACTAGTTATAGCATGCATATTTGTGTGTGTATATATAGATATATACATAATATATATATATATATTGTATAGTTTTAAAATAGAAGAGCATCTACCCAAGAGTGATATTTTAATTTTGGTTGGTTTCCAGCGTTTATTATTGTTTATTTGATCTAATGCGTTCTTTTCACAAGCATTTTTAATTTTCACCGTCTTTTCGCATGTTGAATTTGATCACAATTTATTTAAATTGAAAAGGTAATGGATACATCATAAAATAAAGACTTCTTTTTTCTTCTTCTTCAAATTAACCAGTAAAAGTGATCTCAGATTTTGATGAATTTATGTTAAAAACAAAGAAGATAATATTCTGAACAAGTATTAATTTCACAGTGGTACCTTTGAGTGTAAACAAGTGTGCAGACAGTAATGGAATTGAAATACCATTGACTACAGGACAATGTTCTCCAGGAAGAATTTTATTTTTTATCATTTTCTTTTGTTTTTAGCCAATTGATGACTGTATTGTATACCTAAGACTAAAGTATAATAGAGAATGTATCACTGCATGATTTATTTTTCACAGCATTATTAGGTATTTCACGAGTCCAGATTTGAAAGATTGTGCTTGTTAACAAAAATACTACAAAATAATTTCAGTTTTTACTATTTAGTCCACTACACGTGCGTAATAATTGTCGAGCAGCTTTGGTGCTAGTGTTTTCACATTGTAGAGTATACAAGTGCATACAACATTATATTATTTCGTACATTTCTTCAAAGGTTATTTTTTTAAAGTCTGGCAGTTTTTAAAAAATGTTTATTACAGGTGACGTTACATAAGATTACTTATTACGCTTTTTAAGATGTACACAATTATGTTTTGAGTGGAAATAAAATGGCATTATTCTTCTACAAACTTGACTTCCTGCCTATATTATCATAACGTACATTATCTTCGTATCCATACGTCATTGCTCATTATCAGCGTGTACATATTTTTTGAGAGTGCCTTATGTAATGTATATTTTGGCAAAAAATAGCGGAACAGAATTATAACGTGCAAAATGTTTTATTTTCATCAGTAATGAAAACAGTTTATGCCTTTAGAATTTAAATGTTACTTTTTACCAGCAGTGAAAAGAAGTTTGTGCTTAGTTTATTTGAATGTACATTCTAGTGCAAGGCAGTAAATGTTTTTTGAGGTTTCTTGTTTATGGAGCGTTATCATTACTGTGTACTGGAAGTGGATGCAGCATTGTATTTTTTTTAATTGTGAACATTCTGTTGTCCCCCAAGGTTCAAATTCTTCCTCATAGCAAGTAATTAAATTGCTCTAATTTTTCAGAGCTTTTTTTTAAAACACTGTCTACACCTAACCAATGTGGTAGTTTATTTTTTTCATACCTAACCTGCTACAATGTGCCATTCTCTTAAAATTGTCACTGAACACATTGATCAATATGTCATTTGGTTAAGGAAGAAAAATGTGTTTTCAATGTTCTGGAAAGAAATGCTTGCATTGCACCTCACGATTCTTCCTTTGCTTGTTTGAAACATTAATTGAAAATAAAAATTAAAATATTGTATGTTGTAAATACGGTAAATCCAATTAAAACAAAAAATGTGAAACTGATTTTTGGGAAATTAAAGTTTCATGAAAAGATTAACATATTTTGTAGAATTCTGTCATCAAAACATAGATTTGCTTTCCATATTTATTTCAATTACAACATCTATTTCTTACAGTCAAATAAAAATGAGATGAAAAATGAACATTTTTGTAGGGGCAGCAACTGTCCTAAAAATGAGATGAAAATGAACAATTTTGCAAGGACAGTCACTGTTTATGACACTGTAACACTTGGCCAATGAAAATGACAAAATCTTGAAAATGGCAGCCAAGCAGTTTAAATGAACAAACCTAAAGTTTCAACAAGATTGTGTATTAAACGAGACAAAAGCAGACACTTGATAAATTTACAACACACTTATGACAATCTTGATTTGCACTTCTTCATATAAATTTTTAAGCAAGGATTTTTTTCCCCCCTTAATAACACACCCAAACTAAAGAAACGACACGGTGCAAGTAGCCATTCCTGTAAATCTAATTTATTTTTAAAAAATATAATTAAAAAAACTTAAAAAGAAACCAATATAACAAACTGCAAGCGGTCCTTGCAGACAAAAGAGTAAGAAAAAAAAAATCGGTCAGTTTTTGCTTATTTTCTCACAAACGACAACTGATGAAGCACAATGTCAAAAGACTACACAACACGAATTGTCCTGACACACAGCTTCCCGTTGGTAGTCTAGCCCCATATGTGGTCCACTGAGAAGGGTCTGTGAGAAAGTTTGGTTCGTCAGTCTCATCTCAAATGTACAGTGCCACCGAATCACCTCAGACAGCACACTAGCCTATGGTTAACGTTACGACGATCTGGTGCAGATGGAGGAGGAAACTCACAAGTGATGAGAACCACCTGTCTGTTGTTGAAAAACGTCTATTGAATCGCCATCTTCCATTTCCAGCTGAAAGAAGAAAAACAATACACACATTATAGCAACTACTCCTGTAAACTTTCAAATTCCCAGCAAGATCTCAATTTGAGTTTGGGCTTTTTTAACGAAAAACACGTAAAAATGGAAAGAGAAACCCCGTAAGCAGTCACAGTTTTACATACCACACTGCTTTCTGGCAGTTTGGCTTTGGGGATTGTCAAATAAGTACAGTAATTTACTGACTGCTGTACAGAGCGTAAGCTTGGACTACACGAGTTCTTTCAAGTCTCAGCAAACGTTAGCAGATTTGCTTGAAGTTGAAGTATTGCACCAATCACATCAACATTGCAGATTTGCTTGACGTATTACACCAATCACATCAACATTCCCTTCCCGCTTAACTACTATAACTAGTTATGCCACCTGGCTTAGAGAGTAGGCATTCTCAATGTCTGCTGTGACTGAGGTAGGCCTCAGCCAGTCTCAGCCACAATGAATTGGCGTGTGGTAGAAACATGGGATTAGGAAAGTACCAATAATAGTGAAGTTGTAAGATTGCTCACAAAAAGATAATATCATTACTATAAAGGTTCACAGGATTGCAAAAGTATTCACAAACTAGGAGGGCAAAGGCATGCAGAGGTGCCTACCCCACAGTCTGACCATTTGTGTACTGGCTTCATGAAAAGTTTGTATTTTGTGTAATGTCAGATTTCGCGCAACTCGCAACATTTGATCAAAGAACTATTGTCATGATGAAAACTGCCACATTCACAAAACATCAATGCATACTAATTCCAGCTCACCATTTTAATCCTCATGAAACAAAACAATATAGAACTCAACAAGTTATGGTCACAAATGCACACTAATCTAATATATTATTTTTTGTGTTGTATTTTACTCCATAACCCCCCCCCCCCCCCCCCCCCCCCCCCCCGCCAAGATCTTCATATTGTCCAACAATTTAATATGAATTATGAATATATATAAATGCATCACTATTTTAGTATATTCTGCTGAAACTGGCAACACTTTTTGTTTTCTGAGCATACTAGAGTGTTATGCATTTTGTTTTGTAAATACAATGCCTTTTATGCACTTTGTATTAATTTTAGACACCTCAGCAACTTTTGGGAAAAACGCGTTTTATTTTTATGTGAGGGTTACCCACTTTGAACAGTTAAACGAGTGCCTTAATTATGACCGATTTTAACAATTTAATTTTTTTTTAATCTTCTAAAGGTTTGTACTATATAATAAAAACAAAATAAAACATCCTGAACTAAAATAAAATGTTCGTCCGTAATACCTAATCTAAGTGTCGCTGAATGTCGTATGCAGAGCAATGCTGAACTCTTTGTTGCAATGAGCATAATGAACTCCTTTCGAAGATTCGATTATTCCTCAAAAACGTTCACGGTATTCACATAAGAAATGTAGTCGCGTTTTTTGCTTACTTGCAACCTAACCTGCTTTTCTGCAGACTGGCTCTGATCGTCACTCGCGTGTAAACGCTTTCGCGACACCATGTTTAGCACAATGGTGGATACAAAGTCTCGCACTACCTTTCACGCACGAGATTATACTTTTGCGCATGCGCTCTAGGCAGAGCTGCCAACCCCTAAAAAAAATTTCAGTAGCAAACAAAGAAAAATATCAGTACTTTCAGCTCAATTTCAGTAGCAAATGTACGAACAAGAATTTTCACATGATAAAATGAGCATTATTTAAAATGTTGATATTAGCTTAAATAAAAACCAAACACCAACACAAAAAGCATTAACTTTCAAATATTTATTTTTAAAATGATAGAAATGTTCCTGAAAAAAAAAAAGTTTTAACATTTTGTTCGGAAAAGCTAACCCAATGGCTCACTACATGTACTAATGGCATGGATACTGCATTGGTTTAAAACCAAATTGTTAAAGCTGCTATTTATATTTTTAAAAAAAAAACAAAAAAAAACATTGTCAGTTATAGGTTCACAGGCATAGACATGTTAGGGCTTTTCTTCTGCTAGGGCAGAAACAGTTGCCCTCTTGCATCTCTGTAGCAGCTCTACTGGCAACTCTGCCTGGTAGCAAGGGCGTCCCTGGAACTTTGACTTGAGGACTAGCAAGGCTTCAGTCTGCTCTGCGCCAAGGGATGGTCTGAACACTGTTCTGTTCTTTCGAACCTGGCTAAAGATCCTTTCACAGGCTGCATTACTGACAGGAATCAAAAGGATGCTCAGCATCAGTCTTGGTAGGTGGGGAAACCTAAAACACGGGGATCACAGGACATGACTGTGGTCTCTCTCTCTCTCAGTCTACCGCGCAGTGGCTGCTGAGCTAAAAATAGCGCACATGCAAAGCGCTATACGAAAGTCTATGATATTGACGAAAGCCTAGTAGGCCTACGTCTCTCGCGGCTTTGTTTCGATACTTGTAAAAAAATAGGTATGCTTTGAAATTTTTCTTCCGTAGTATTTCTTGAAATGGCGTAGTTGCGGAATTAAAGAACATTTTCCGGAGAAACTACGGACGTTCCGTAGGGGTTGGCAGCTCTGTCTAGGGTAAGCAAGTAAAGGAAATAGCAAATCGGAACATATAAAATCAGTGCGATTTTTTTTTTTGGGGGGGGGGGGGGGGGGGGGGTACACCTGAAAATGCGTATTTTTAAGGAATTGCTCGTATTGTCGTATTTTATGTTTAAAATTCGTAAAAATACGCGCCAGCCCGTACGGTAGGCACCTCTGGGCATGTGACGTGCATGCTTCTGAAGGAGCCTATTTGCAATATTTTACATGAAAATTGTAACAATGAATTTATTGTTTATAGTTACTGTTTATGACTGGAAATAAACTACACAGCTACTTGTCACAGCCCACATAACTGCTTGCCCATATGCAAGTGTATTGACAAAAGTTACAAGTAAGTCACAGGGGAGTTGCTCTAGCTAATTCTGAAACTGATGAAAGGATGCAAAACCTCTATAATGTCTAAAAGATTATGTGTAATACTATTGTTTGTGGCAATATTGCAACCTTTTTATTATATAAGTGTCCATTTCCTCCACCGAAGTTTCAAAGTTCCCATATCCTTTTTGCCTTGCATAGCGTGTTGTTTTTTTCTTCAGTTTGACCAAAAAATAAAAAAATAAAAATAAAATGAATTCAGTAAACAACTGCATACAAGTCAAAAAACAATTGCCAGGTACAGTCTCACATTTCTTCACGCAAAATACACAAATACTCACCAGGGCAGGAGTGTCTTCGTCGTTAATGGGATTGCCATCAAACCTAAACCGGACAGCTCCTGTTGTGATGCCCTGCAATTAAATATACACTGAATAAAGTCCAGGCAGGTTCATTAAAATGTGATGCCAGAAGTTGACAATTGTTCTGACATTTTAAAATCTTGGAATTCCCCTTTGGAGTGAACAAATTTGCTGTTTTCCTCTCTCCCATGGAGAGCGAGAAATCACGGCACATGTCACTACTAAAAATAAGGCTCACCAGCAACCAACCCCATTCCTTGTTTAAAGCATTTCCAAACGTGTTAATTTTATTGGAGGAGTGGCGACTCAGCTTTATCTTAATGAAGCCAAAGAAAAAATGGAATGAGAGGCCACTATCTGGAAGCAAAACATTATGAAAATCTGATCAGCAAATTTTTAGATAAAGCACAAAACGTGTTTAAAAAAGGATGAAGCACAATTAATTTGACCTTTAAGAAAGTACAGAGACAAGTTATCTAACATGCTTAGCTGTTAGCAGTTATTTATATCCTTATCTTACCAAATATGTGCGGGCGAGTAGAGACACTATTGTGCCTAATATGTACTGCTGTGTATGGACAAGATTATACTTGATACTCTGCTACGCATAGTTCCGATATCAATGTATTTCAAGGCAACCCAAAAGAATTCTATAACAAAATATATATCTCGTGTTCTGCATTATTGAAAAGCTTGGTTTTCGCCTTCTATTTGGTCGTTAGGTTTTGTTATCCTGCTTCTGATTGGCTGTCAAAAAGACAGCAAAACAACGTTAAGCTGCGAGATCCGACATTCCGAATGGCTGAATAGCCTAGCAGCGTTTTGGTTAATAGCAATGAATAACTTGATTTACAATACAATACAAGATTATTGCTTTTTGTCCAGCGGAATAACTTGATTTGGGGGAGAAATAAACTAGTGAAGGTTAAAGAAGAAAGCTGCAGTAGTACAATAATGCAACCCATTGACCGAAATTGAGAGAATTAAGCTATACATTCATGTTGAAAGTGATGAAGTGACCAGCTAAAGCTTTCTCCAAGCTTTGATGACGCGATTTGAGGATCTCCAGTGGTCGAATTCTCAGCTGTTAGTGTTACAGCAAAATTAAGTTTACAAAAAGCCTTAGATTATGTATTTCTTGCAGCAAGTTCTGTGGATGAAACTCGTATAATACAGGTCTCATTAACTTTTTCGCACCTCAGTGTAACCCGGGGTTGCGCTAGTGCAGGCAGTGCTAAGCATCTGGCACCAGTGTATGTGGGACCAGCATGGGTCGATTTCCTTTCCATCTTCTAACAGCTATCGCCCTGCCTTTAAACCACATGTTTGAGTGATTGTTGTGTTTGCTGTGTGTGTGAGAGTTGGTGAAATATGTGAGTGTGTATACTGGTACAGATCGCTGCACTTTGAGCCCGATTAGTAATTTATGCAATATCTCACATTTAGCATCCAGAATTATTATTATTATTATATATTAATGTGAATTTCGGTTCAGTTATTAATTATTATTCAGAGACAAGGCAAAAAGAGTGTTTTGAACAAAGTTATAACTTATATTCAGAACTGACCGACCGACAAACCAACCGGATATCGAAGGATGGCCCATGATTTGAAGTATTTGTATTCCAAAACTCAACAAAATTGCTTCAGCTGTTTTTTGAGATATTGAGCAAAACATGTTTAGCAGCAGATTCCCTGAACTATCTAGTATAGCAGATATGATGGCACTGGATTGAGGCTGGCCACTAACCTAGTCCTAGGTAATGTTCCTGTGAAGTTTGGTCAAAAGCCATTCAGTGGCCATTCTGGCTTCCTACGGACCAACATTTGGCTCGTACTGATCCATGCTCCTCCCTCCTCCCAGTTCTACTGATCCATGCTCCTCCCTCCTCCCAGTTCAAAGTATTTCCAGATAATTACAAAAATACTTTTTTTTTTTTTTAAAACAAACAAGTGAAATAAATCTGTGTTATACTACTTACTGCTCTGTTGCAATAGGCTCCCATTAATTTTCGAAGAGGTGTATTTTTCTTGATTTTGAAGTGTACAACACTGCCGTCTTGTCCTGTCACCTTCAAGTTGATGTGTTCAGATTCTGGCTTCATATCCTCACCCTGTATTTAAAAATAGACAAATGAAAATCCCAACAACAAAAATGTGTAGCTGTCATGCGCTTTTCAAATGTTTGGTAAACCGGCCATAATCACCAGTAAAATCAGTTTTATTAACTTTCTTGCAGTCCTACAAACAGAATGGACAATAGTGTTACACCGATGGTTTATGCCAAGGTACGATCTAAAATTAAGTAACACTAACAGTCTCAGTGCACAATGACTTTATGTCATGAACTTTGCCGCTCGTTGATTATCCCCCACAAATCAAGGCATTATGTTCTATGCTTTCACGAACTCACTAACTGGGGATGCATACTCCAGCCACTGCGCCCCTACTCCTTCTGATGAGAGTATAAACAGTCTCGTCTCAATTTTCCCCTACATGCTTCGGTGTCCGGAAACATAAATCTAAAAAAAAAACAAAAAAACATGCACACAACGGACTTTAAAGATCCTGATGCTCATGTCCTAAACGGATGAGTGCCAGCTAAACAAAAACACCCAGCAAGCACTGGGTCCCCTCCCCAGGATTTTGCTCAGTTGTCTGCGTGTCAGATGATGTGCCCAAAGGCAGCAAGTGGATGCCTTGGGTTAGATCCTTTATCAGCCAGCGCCTTGAGCAGCTCTTGAGCTGGAATAGTGCTAAATAAGAACGATTAAATTTTTTTTTTTAAATACTCCAAGATCTGTCCAGAAACTATACTTTAAAGTTTCATACAAATATTCTGGACCATCGGAACAATTTCAAACAATGGAATCTGATAATACTTCCATCCAATTTCAGGTTACTGGTGACTGGTGTCATGATGACATCTGAACAAACAATGAATGCGCAAGCCCCCAAACTGTGTGGTCTGAAGTGAAGACGGCAAGAGAATTCACACTTGAGTGATGGTCAAAACAAAAGCTAATCTCACTCTCAAAATAGAATAACAAAGCTTCTTCAAGTTCTTGACTTGCGTGTGGGTTGGAATTGGATACTTCCTGATCTTCTGTGTACTCGACTTTAATGCCTAATTTAGTAATTATATTTATAACAAAGATCGTTAACTTATTGTTACAATTCAGTCAGTAGAGTATTTGAAGAAAAACTTCCAAATTACGTAAGACAAACAGTATACATAGTGAATAGCGGTGAAAGCATTTTTGTTCTTCTTCTTGACGTTGACAAACTTCTTATGAACAGAACTTCAGTTCAGAAGACTGAGAAGTATTATAATTATGAAGTATACACACTTTTGACTTGGTTCTTCGACTTCGACGTTCGAGCTTGTTGAACAGTTAACTTAAGAGTTACAAATTTACTAGGCATACATTCATCCCTTCAACAAATACTAAACAATCATTTGAACCTACATGTAAACTAATCGTACACCACGTATACTTGATAATATATTTCAGCATAAGTAAGCATTAAGTAGTAATACTTGTATTCGTGATACCAACCTATATAGAACCAGACTATGTCCATGTGACCGAGTGTTTTTTTGAGTATTCCGATACTGCCGGTATACATTTTTAAATGAAAAATCAAAATAGAACAAGGAAAACAATCAAGATATAACTGATCAAACATCCAGACTCTTTCTTACAGATCCAATATCTCTTACCTTCTTACTGCTCGAATCACCGTCCATGTTGATGTGTATAGATGACGCTCACTATCCTGTAGCAAAAATGGCGCACAAAGAGAAAGCACTACTGAAAGAGACCAATAATAACAAAGGCTTTCATTGGTCAAAATCTCTAAGAAAGGTTTCAATAAAGTTTATGGATTTTGAGGAAAAGAGAAATAAATTTTAAATTTTGTTCACAATTTTAAACAATAAAATATATAGGTATTTGTGTAATTCAAAGAAAGTTAAAATAATCATTCGTTTTCTGGAAACATTTAGAAAGTTTTTGTAAGTGGGGTGTTCATCTTAGCCAATGAAATAACAGATTACAAAGAAGACAGTGTACTTGTTCCGCTTCTGCTTATTGAACGCTTGCTTTCTGGTGGTATGACGTATTTCTGAAGGCGCGATGTTGACGTCATGGTCTTTCTCCAAAAAATTAAAATCACAAGAACTCGACAGAGGGTCGATTTCTACCCCAAATCAAAGGCTAAACTACTGACCGACATTACCTCGATAGACTTAAAAATACATTATATTCCCCGAAACCTTACTGTCACATTTTATATTAAAAAAATGTATCGTTCGTTGATCACCTTGGTATGCTCCGTCGAGGGAAGAGGCCACAGATTGTAAATGAACACAAATTGACAGAAATGCGATGATTGCTTACTTAATTGGTTGAAAACACACAACCGGAGAAAGTATTCTCAAGCAATTATTAATAAATGTTGTAATCAACATTGGAGAAGCCATGTGGGCGAGTACACACAACACAAATAACTGCATAATCATAATATTTTAAAATTATATATGATGGCTAATATGGTATTTCTTAAAAGAATATTTGTTATAAGTAATATAATTTTATTTTTAAAATGTTTGAGAACAATTACTTATTATTAAATTAGAACTGCTGGCTTTCGTGTTAATATACCCCCCCTCTCTTCCCTCCTCCCGTCATGTTCATTTAATTTTAATGAAAATCACAAGTTTCAAAGGCAAGTTAAGCGAGTGGACGAACGGACGAATTAATTAGTAGGAATAAATAATATAATCTATTAATAATCTGCAATAACAACAATAAGAAGAAGAGAATGAAACTATTCACTTGAGTTTATTCTTTCTTGTGTGTGTGGTTAGGTAGAAACGTTTATTCTGACATACACTTGAACCTCTACGTACTTTCTTTTGACGGACCCCGTTATTTTGACGACAAAACAGTGTTCCGTTAGGGCTAGGGCTGTGTTAGGCTTAGGGTTATAGGTTAAGGGTTAGGGTTAGAGTTAGGGTTAGCTTCAAAAAGTGGGCATATTTGTAAAAATGTCAAAGTAACGTATGTAGAGTTTCATGAAAGTCATCACAACGGCGTTTCTACACGGTTGTGTGTGTGTGTGTGTGTGTGTGTGTGTGGGTGGGTGTGTGCGTGGGTGTGTGCGTGTGTGTGGGTGTGTATGTGGGTGTGTGTGGATGTGTGTGTCTGTGTGTGTTATTCAAATATATTTATATTCTTAATCGTAAATAATCCAAGAATTGTGGATTTTACATGTGTTGTTCACCAATAATACATAATTTGAACAATCAAAAGTTACGGTAGAGTACGTGCTAACCTTTCGACCATAATTTTTGTGCAGTAGGGTTAAAGGTCATAGGTAGTTCCACACAGTGTAGCTGAGATTCGTGAGAGGTTAAATTATGTGCCACTGCGTAGCTGAGCCAAGCCGAGGTTTTCGTTCAGCTCTCCAAATAATAAGCCTAAGTGTGAAGCGACCGTAAGCCTCGGCAATTACGCAGTGTGAGCAAAGAGTTTAGTATATAAAAATAATATACTCTTTGGTGTGAGGCAAACGTAAGCCTCACCAAAGAACGTGAAGCTGTACGTTCTTTGGCCTCACCTAGAATCATCTACGCAGTGTGACGTTTACTATAGGTGCCCATGAACCAAACAAATGCACCAAAGGCTGATGGCGTCCTTCGTGCAATAGGACCTTGAAGTGCACTCAGACTACGAAAGTACGACACAAACCACTGAACTAGATCAGTGGACACAAACAAAAACACTCGCTTGTGGAAAAGCCAAAGATACACTGGAAACTAGTTGATAGAGCAGGGACAACTTTGGCACTCTGCGCCAAACCAGAGAAATGAAAATCTATAAAAATTCTCTGTTCTTGAAGTTGAAACTTGCAAGAAATTTGTTTGGAAGAGGGGCACATCGCGTGAGAGGTCGCCATACTGTATCTTACAATCTCACTAGGTGAGTAAATTGTCCATAGATTTCATCTCATGTGTGTACGTGTGCTTGCATGCGTGTACGTAAGAAAAATAGAAGCAGTTGCACAGTGTATATATGTTCTGCGCTTTTTTGGAATTAAGTAGTATTATAGAAAGGGCTGCCTATTTTTTGAATTCCAACATTGGCCGCCAGGGTTGGTAAACCTTTCCGTAAGTCGTAACCCTAACCCTTTCCCTAACCCGAACCCTATAAACTAATGTTGGAATTCCAAAAATGGGCAGGCCAATTCTAGAATTGCGCAGGCCAATTCTAGAATTGCCCAGATTCCAAAAAAGCGCAGAACACATATATATAAATACTAAATTTCTCTATATATATGAAACCGGCACACACACCGACATTGATTCCATTTGGGGATGTGGAATTTGTAAAAAAATTGTATTGCCTGTTGGTAGGATATAATTTATAAAGACTGCATCGAGATCTACTCTACTTATTTGGAGTCAAAAGGGTTCAAAATAGGTACGGAAACCAAGGTCTGTGTCGTGTCTGATAATCTCATTTAGAAATAATTTGATGGACAATTAAGGCTGTTGGCCCATATATGCCAAACTGTGCTATGCTAACGCTCATTGTTTGATCTCCAAAGCAGATGCAGAGCAAACCTATCTAGAGTGTATATGTCCTTCTTTCTGTTGACTATACTTCCTTCATCCTAATGAAGATTTTGTCACCTTTTAGAGGGTTCGCTTTCATATTTGGAAATGGTGAAGACAGGTTGCTGCCCAGATAAGCAGCATGCAATAATAAGAGCACCCTGCTGGTGGGCAGGAAGAAAGGGGTGAGGGGCTGATCAAGGGGTAGGGGATCAGGGAAAGGGAAGGGGATCAAGATGGCAGGGAGAGTTTCAAATCTGGGATCGCACAAACAACTGCTGCCCTGGCAAGGTTGAAGCCCATTTGAAAAGACAGGACCATCAGTCTACATTCCAAGATGAGACTGCTGCGCTCCCTTGTCATCTCCATCTTCATATTCGCTTGCAAAACATGGACCCTCACAGCAGATCTACAACAAAGAATACAAATAATGGAGATGAGGTGCTACAGAAGACTCCTGGGCATTTCCTATACTTAACACATCACCAACGACGAAGTCTGACAGACCATCGCACAAGCCATTGGACAACACGATGACCTGCTCACAGTGGTGAAGAAACGGAAACTCCGATGGTATGGCTACGTCACCAGATCATCAGGCCTTGCAAAGACAATCCTACAAGGCACAGTGCAAGGAGGTAGAAGAAGAGAGAGACTGAAAGAGGTTGGAGGAGAACATTCAAGAATGGACTGGTTTGACACTCAGTGAAGCCATCAGGGTTGCTGAGGACAGAGAAAGATGGAGTACGCTGGGTAAACGATCATCTGTGGTGCCCCTATGACCTCCGAGTTACGGGATAGGATAGGATTTGAACCCTTCCAGAGTCTGACTGAGGTCAAACTCAGCAGGAAAGGCATATTATCCTATCCTATCCTATCTCGTAACTCGAAGGTCGTAGGGGCACCACAAATGATTCATCGTGCAATGTGTCTTGGGCAAAAAAGACCTGGTGGGGTCCAATCCTCTCCAGGCTGTTGGCCGCAGCCGAAGTTCACGAGTATAGTGTGGCTCGCCTTGACCCTGAGCACATGGTCGTTGTGGCTTCTTTGTTGAAGACTTTCGCCCAGTGGTACCGTGCTGACATCACCCCTGTTAGTCGCCTTTTACAACACGCCAGGAAACGTTGGGTCTATTCTATTCTGTTCAGTGCCCGAACCCGCAGGACATTAAATTGTGGTCAAGAACAATCAACTTCTGCAAGGATTAAAAAGTGAGAGAGAGAGATGGAAAGAGAGGGAGAGATTCAATTCAATATATATTCAATTCAAATTCAATGCTTTAATTTATGCCTTTTTCACAATAATGTGATTCTAGACAATAAGTATCACAACCAACCTTTAAAATAAAAAATTATTTAAAAAAAAAAAGGTATTACAGAGAGAACAAACATTTTATAAACATGTTTCAGTATTACATTGTCTCGTGCTGTTTAAATTCTTCATACATTTTGTGGGTTTGGATTATTGTTTTTCTGTAGCTGAACTTTGAGCTTTTCTTGAGGGAAAGCATGGATTTTTCAATGAAATTATTATTGTTGTTGTTCAGAAGTTAATTTAATCACTGTTATTTGTTTTTCAGATATTTATCAAGTTCAGCAGACAGCCAGGACAAACTGAAATGGAGCTACACACACGGGGTATCGGATAGCCACTTTTTGGGTGTAACTGTTGGCAACCTGCTTCAGCAGCGAGCAGAACAACATCCAGACAAGAATGCAATCATCTTCCACCAAGCCAAGCAACGCCTTTCTTTCCAGCAGCTCCTAGAACAGGTTTGGTTCTGCTGTGTGACAGTTGCAACAGTTTTGGCGAGTAAGATGAGAACTTAAAAAGTAAATAAGTAAATCAGTTAAATACAGTTAGGTCAAAAGGTAATTTAATATAAGATACATCATTTATTTATTTAATGCTCTTGGAGAATGAGATCAGGGTTTTGGGTGTGAGGGTTGGGGGGGGGGAGAGGGAGGGTGTCACATGCATAGTAAGTGTCCAGATTTTTGCAAATCTGTGTGAGATGTGTCCGTCTGAGCAAAAAATTGTAAGTGGATAAGTACTCAGAACCTATTTTATGTATCACTTAGCATGTTTCCAGATTTTTGCAGATCTGTTCGGCAGAAGTCCTAAATAGTTAAAAAAATTACATTAAAAAAAAAAGTGCCCAATTGTCTGTCCATTGTCCACTGTCCAACTGTGCAAAACTTGCAAGTGGCTTAATATCTCAGGACCTATTTCAACTATTACAACCAAACTTAATAAGGTGGTTTATCCATGGGACCTTGAAAGTGATCAGTGAATGGATAGGAGTTATTCTGGTACAGAAGAGAAGATAACCCTGCAAGCCTGCAAGAGTTACAGTTTCCAAACTGCAGACAGACTTCAAGTCTTCCAGTCATTTCTGCCACTGAAAACCGTGTGTTACCTGTGTGTTTCTTCAAGCTTTACAGCATGGTAAAACACTGTAGTTGGGACACTTGCAATGCAGACAGCAGGTATCCTGATCGATACCCCTTTGTCAGCTTTTAATTTTAATTGAGCTTGCCAAAATTTACAAGAAAAATTTCAAGCAAAGCGTAACTTATAATTATTTTCAGCCCATTTTTCTTGAACGAAGACAGTTTTGTGGACTGAAACAAAAAATAATTTTTAAGAGAACAGGAAAAATTTTGCCTACACGGTCCCATTTTAGGCTTGAAAGCAACCTACCCTCACATAACAAGACTTTATCAACCTAGAAACCATTTTTATTTGTTGAATTGAGTCAAGTAACTAGAGCACAGTGCGGAGAGTTTTTCCTAGTGTTTTGTGAGCGTTTGAACATTGAACCATATAAACAGTAGGGTTTGTTGAAAGGATTATGTGAAATTTGGAACTCTACATATGTGAAAGACCAATACAATCGCCGAGTCGATCTGCTTCTTTGCTATTGGTAATAGGTGTAGTATTATAGATGATCGTTTAACCAGCATACTCCATCCTTTTTTGTCCTCAGCAACCCTCATGGCTTCGCTCAGTGTCAAGCCAGTTCATTCTCGAATGTTGTCCTCCCACCTCTTTTTCTGTCTCCCTCTTCGCCTGCCTCCTTGCACAGGCCTTGCAGGATGGTCTTTGCAAGGCCTGATGCTATGGTGACGTGGCCATACCATCGGGGTTCAAAATTGCGAGTTGCATAAGGAGCATGTGAGTCATATGGGCTTTGCCCTTTTAGTTCATATGCGTCGTCGTTATGTTTTATTTGCAGAGTGATTTGGGTGTGTTCTCACAAATCATGGATATGGTTTGTAAACTGCTGCTCAACCAAGCCCTTATTTGACTCAACAAAAAAACAGTATTCAGTCGTATTCTTTTGTTTGTTATTTTTCTCACAGGCAGATCGTTTGGCAGCAGGGCTGTTAGCATTAGGTCTGAAGAAAGGTGATCGAGTAGGGATGTGGGGACCAAACACCATAGAGTGGGTCATAACACAGTATGCCACTGCTAGAGCTGGTCTCATTCAGGTATGTGTACTGTATGCTCATCTAGCACCACCACAGAATTAGCAGAAGAGAAGAGAAAAATTGATTATGAAGCATATTCGAAAAAAGGAAGAGAGGATCATTACAACTTTTTGTGGTGCCAAATGCTGTTTAGAGGTAGCAAGAATCGATATCTGTCAGGGGGGGGGGGGGAGGGGAGGAGAGGAAGGGGGGGAGGAAGGGAAAGAAGGGGGGGGGAAGAGATTGAGATTGCATGCACATATGTTTGCTTGTTTTTATTTACTCATGGATAATAGGATAACAGGAAAACTGGAATTTATTTCGCCAATTGACATGTAATAGATACAATAATCGGAATATTATTTGGTGTTGGGCAATGACAGAATGTTTTATAATATTTAACATCTCCCTCTTTCTCTCTCTCTCTCTCTCTCTCTCTTACACACACACACACACACACACCCACACATACCTACATACACAAATATATACATGCATGCACAGCCACACACACTCGCACAAACATACCTAAAGGCTCGCACACAGTCATCACCTATACTAATACTTAACACACGCACACACACACACATTTACTCTCACAGAAATGTACTTATTTGATGATAATGTGCAGGTGAACATCAATCCGATGTATAGGAAACATGAACTGGAATATTCTTTGAGGAAGGTAATCAGTTTTAAGAAATTACATATATTTAAAATTATGTTACGTTTAGTGATACTGCTATTAACAGACCTGATAGTTCTCCGCAAAATCGCGGAAATCCGCAAAAACGAAAACAAAAAAAAAATTAAAAAAAGATAGGAAATGCTAAACAATCTGCGGACACTTTAATTTTTTTTGTTTTTGTTGTTGTTTTGTATCGGAAGACGAAAGTTGCTTTACTCGCTTCCGGTTTTGCGGCATTTGTGGAGTTCATCAGACTCATTGGACTTCAAAATGTCTGTCATAAGGCGTGACATAGTCGCACGTTCCGCGGAAACCTCTCTTAGATCACTATCAGGTCTGATTAATGACTTTTACTTAGTCATATGATACTGATGTTAATGACCTTTACTCAGTGATAAGATGCATTTTCTCTACATGGTTTTGCTCTATCTTCTCTTCTTTGATTGTTGAATGTTATGTTTTTATTAAAATATTACAGACAGTTCCAAGTTCTAGTTTAATGAAGTTCCGTTCTGTAATAGATATATGATACTGATTGCAGTGCGGTTAAGTGATCCGTCAAGGTGCATGCAGAGTAAGCATTGAGAGTTCAACCATCAGTTGCAAGTATGTTCAGTACAGAGCATCTGAGCCTTCTGATGCATTAACCCACATAGTACTCGGAAATTTTTGAACCTCTGTGTGTAAAGGTTTTGTACTGTAGGTATTTAAACATCGAATGAGGTGTATTTCAATCCTCATGAATGGGGTTACATTATAAGAACCAAGCCAATGTGGTCGAGATAACACCATTGTTCATATTTTGGGTGTTTTACATATTTTCAGGTTGGCTGCCAAGTTGTGATTGCATCCCCAGGCTACAAGGATTTGAACTACTATGAGATGCTGTCTGAACTGATGCCAGAAATGACTGCCCAGACACCTGGGCACATTCACAGCCAGTTGTAGGTCCACTTTCTTTGGCATTTGCAGATATGGAAAATTCTGTATTAATTATTTGTTTGGTTAGTTTGTTGGATGTTTGCTTGGAGTTGGTTTTCTGTCAGCAGGTAAATTAGAAGTTTACAAAATCATTTTCATATTTTTCATGCCTTTATTGCTGTTTTAGAGCAAAAAGTAAAATGAAAAGAACTACAATAAGACTGAGATAACAATTGAAATATAAAGCACATTTTATTCTCTACATGAGTACAATCACAGCTAGCTGTCCAGAATCACAGACATTCCCAGCATCAGCTGTCTGGAACCGCCAACTGTATTCTCGCACCTACACACAATTCAGCATGAAATATTCACTAATCTGTGTAGGGCCGAGCGCCAAAGCGTCATTTCTAAGACAAGACGACCTAGGGGAGAGAACACATACTCCAGAATCTGTGTTTTCTCCCATAGGTAGTCTTATTGCAGAAATATGACTTCTGCATTTGGCCCTACAGTGTGACGTTGGCAGTGAAAGGATTAATATTATCATTCTCATTTCTGTAAGCTGCATTTTATTAATTTTTTTTAAAATGCAGATTGCCAGACCTGAGCACAGTGATAATGTTGGGCAGTGAGACCCATCGAGGTGCACTCAAGTTTGATGATGTAATAGACTCTGCCACTCCTGCTCAGATCAGTGCCATTTCTGATATGCAAGACACACTACAGTTTGACGACCCAATCAACATCCAGTTTACCTCAGTAAGGGACTTTACTAGTGACTTTGCAGATTCAAATCACACCCAGTTATACTTGTTTGTTTGTTTGTTTTAGTTTTTTTTTGTTTTGATGGTATCAGAACAACTATCCTACCTCCCTCTCCCCCCCCCCCCCCACCTCCCACTCCATCCAGACAACCACTCCCCGGACAGCTACTTATGGACAGTCACCCCCTGGACAAATACCCCCTAGGACATCTACCCACATGACAATTAATTTCTGACATATTTATTCAATTTTTAAAAAGTGAAAAAGGGCACATGCGTTTTGTTTCCTTTTGTTTCCTTTTGTTTTATATTGTATTTTATTTTTACATGTCAAGGACCAATTTCTATATACAAGGCAAAATGTTTTTCATAAAAATGTTCTTCATAAAAAATTATTTTGACCTTCAAGATCAACACAAAAACAGAACATCTCAATGTTTAGGTAAAATCAGCAACTGGAACATTGTAGTAATCACATACATTATGCATAACATTCTACATCTGTATGTTGTCTGCAATACCTCGTAGAAAGTCCAAAATATGGCGGTTGCCACAGTCGGCCACAACTCTAAGCTTTCGGAGACAGCCTTGTGTTTAACGAATTGTGGCGGAGCCGCTTGTCCCACTAGTATCTGGGTCATAATGACTTTATTGAGAGATTGCCCATGTTGCAATACATCCAGAAAATGCCATATGCTAGAATGGTAGACTCCCACATTAGACTGCATACGGCGATGCCAACCTTCCACATGATGGTGCGAGGAAGTCCTTCCTGCACTCTGTCTTGGACGTTCCACGTGGCATGAGCGAAGATGGGTTGGGGAGGTGCTTGTCGACCATGGCGCAGCTGTCGACCAATGTATGTGTTTTCAAAATAGTCCACAACAGGTAATGCTTCCTCAGGCATAGAGTCGGTAAGATCTTCAAATGACTGTACCACATCATCCAGTGGGATGAAGGCAAGAGTAGTCATCATGCAGATCTTGAGGCTAAGTTTGGCATTAGTTTGGTACATTTTCTGCAGCCCAACACTCTGGATCTTTCAGTAGACAACTTGTGAGAGATGGTAGAAACAACTTTGTATAGTTGCATCATGGAAAACCTCAGCCAGTGCATTCCTGGAAGTTAACTCAAAGTCTATCATGATGGACTGTGGTTGTAGCTCTGGGTAAAGTCTACGAAGTTCATGAAGAAGTGTAACGTATGTCACTTGCTGCTTTTTGGGTATGAGTGCGTAGACACAGGGAACCGTGTGGTTGTTGGTGTGTGCGTGAATGGTAAACAGCTGGTAGAAGACACCTGGTACAACCTTGAATATTCCATCACAAAACCAGGCCAATGATGTCTCGAGGATGTGAAGTAGGGAATAGAAGGATGCTATTATTTTCTGAACCGCTGTCAAACAGGAGGAATGGCTCATATGCTAGGGTGTGTACTCTTCAGGCAATATGATGTCGGAGCAAGTCCGTGGGATTGAGGGAGGATTTCCAGCAACTTGGCGATGGTGACAAATACAACGTCGGATGTTACACATAGCCGGGAGTTTCACAGCAGTGGAGTCAAAAACATCTCTAAGTTCCCGTGTGAGAACTTGCTGAGCTGTCCCCTTGGTGTCCTGGGTGCGGTGTTTGATTGATTGACGGATCTTTAGTGCCTCTGGATGACCAATGTCAGCGGCATGGGTGTGGCCATTGATGCATTTGACAACCTGATCCCCACTGACATGGATTCTGGCTTTACACTGTATGCTGTTGCATCAGAGCTCACACTCATAAGACACATTACCAGATGACAGAGTCTTAGACTTCATATACACAAAGCCCTATACAGAATCTTGGAGCCACTGCGTGTGGAGGTAACAAATTCCATGATTAAGAAAATGATATGATATTTAGCCTTAGTTGGCAAACTAAATTGACTTATATTTTTCTATTTTATTTGATCACTACTCATATGTGACTTGCTTATTTTTTTTAATATTCTATTATATTTTATCACTTTATTAATGTGACCTGTTCTCACGAATGGGGACCAAAAATTAATGTGTGGATGGGTGGTAATTGTCCGGTGGAAAGATGTCTTAGTGGGGTATTTGTCTAAGGGGTGACTGTCCAAGCGGTAGTTGTCCAAGGGGTAGTTGTCCTAGAACCGTTTTGATGACTGTGTTTTTCTGACATTGTTGTCTCTAATATCTCGCCTATCATAGTATAAAGCATGTGCACTTATTTTAAGGATGAATATTAACTTTAAAAAAAAAAAAGTTAAAGTATTTACTGCAAGAGTGCCTCGAATTCAGCATGAATGTGCAGTTTTGTTTGTGTCTGTGTCTTTCAGGGTACAACAGGCTTTCCCAAAGGTGTGACCCTGTCTCACCATAACGTTGTTAACAACAGTTACAATGTGGGGCTGCGACTTGACTATCACAACAAGGTAAGTAACACCAGGACAGCTGTAGTACTGCTGAGATTGACTTCATTAAAAAAATATATTTTTTACACACATCCTGTTTTAGTATTAATTTGTGCACCCTTACTTGCATATAAGTAACATTAAGCACGAGTGAAAGAGAATGAAAGAGAGAGTGAAGTGGGGACAGAATGGGGGAAGGAGGGGGTGAATATTTAGTTAATAATATGGTAAAAAAAAAGGTAAAGGTAGTCCCATAGCCTTGTGGCCGTAGGGGAGCGTGATGTTGGAGATCACACTTTTCTTGGGCCAGCGTAATGAGGGTGATGCCCATCTCTCTCCCTCGCTGCTTTACCTTCCCCGCCCTTAAGAGAGTAGGTACTCAGTCACAGTTGAGTCAACTGGGGGCGTTGTTATTTGTCGCTTCACGTTTTGCGGTCACCCATCCAAGTGCTAACCGCACTGGACGGTGCTTAACCTGCGACACAGTAGCGAGTGCTCCAACCACTGTGCTATCCGACTTAACATTTTATAGCAAGACACAGAAGACTTTCATTGACATTCATATGTTAACTTCCTTTTTTCCTTTTTTTACTATGAGCCACATCCCATCTTCCCAGATTGTATATGTACTAGAGTTGGAAAAAAATCTGAAGGAATAAAACAAACAACAACAAAGTAAGTCATCGTATCAGATGCTAAGCTATCGGAACAATTGTGTGAAAGTAGTGTACTTGGAACAGCTCTATCACCTGGCAAATTCTGTCTTTTTGTAAGAACAGTTTATCAAGTTTAATTGTTACTTATTTTTTTCCACCTGTCTTCTCCAACACTTGCAAGAGGAATGATGGATTGGAGGAGAAGTGGTGTGAAGGCCTTAAAGAACAATGAAAGGTAGATGTGTTAAATATATTGAAATGTTTCATTGCAGGAAACAAAGATTTGCTGTCCAGTACCATTGTACCATTGTTTTGGCATGGTGATGGCGAGCCTGCAAGCACCGTGTCATGGATCCACTGTTGTCTTTCCATCAGAAGGTTTTGAACCCAATGTAACTTTGCAGGCTGTAGAAGCAGAGAAGTTAGTAGTTTTATGATTGGTTGATTCATTGGTTAGAACATTATATACGGCTTAGTATTTCATTATCAAAGGGATTCATTTAGAGTCGCATATTACTGCAATTGTCCATGTTAGTATAGCTTGCTTCATATGGTGATTTCATGTTGAAAGTCTGCAGTATGTCATTTCATACAATTATTTTTTGTATCATTAGCACTAGTGGACTGTTATGTCTTCACATGTTTTACTATTTATGGTAACGACATCATTTTTTACATCATAACATATTTTGACTTCACTTTCGACTAACGACTAAACTACCATCATGGTTTCATTCCAAATCTGTGTTGCAGTATACAAGCAAATTCTTATCTTTATTCTTTTAAAACATTATATTTGATGACGAAGATTTCCAATGGCTGAGTCTACTGACCTTTTAGTGTCCATTCCGACGATATACCACAGGAATTCGGTGGGGAAAGTGGATTGCCAAATTCGAGAATCTTCTGACAGCTCTTGATGTCAATGAAGATCAATGGAAGAAAGCGCTTGACAACACAATACATAATGGTGCAGATAATGTAAACAGGATAATTTCTGAAAATGAACAAACATTTTATAAAGGAAAGTAATTGAGTAAAGAAAATTGGTGTTTGAGACAAATTCTGACAGAGACAAAATATAAAAGATGACTGTACATATTCAGTAGCATTCAGTGAATAATATGAATAATGTATGTTGTTTAGATCCGAAGGTAGGGAGGTCTTCACGTGTTCGACTATTTAGGGTAACAATACCATTTCTTACGTCATGATGTTTTTTGACTTCACTTCCGGCTAACGATTAAATTACCATTACGGTTTCGTTCCAAGTCTGTGTTACAGTATACGAGCAAACTCTATATCTATTCTTATAAAACATTATATATATGGACTTTGCAAGAAGCCAATGCGTGGTAGGGTGTCAACTATCATCAGCTAGTGCACCTCAAAAAATGCTATTTTTCACGACTTGTAGCTTAAGTTTTCTACTTATACCACTCCTGGGCTCTTAAAATAATATTTGTTCTCCCTGGTGAAACAGGTGTACATCTCTGTATGGAGTTCCAACTATGTTTATCGACATGCTGAACTGTGACAGTCTGGGAAAAGTTAACTTGTCAACCCTGTACACCGGCATTATGGCAGGCTCACCATGTCCAATAGAAGTTATGCGCAAGGTCATTGAGAAGATGAACATGAAGGAAGTTGCTGTGAGTCTTGTGTTTAATTTTGATTTTGAAAACAAAAAACAAAACCACCACATTGTGTTATGTTTGTCTTGAGTTAATCTACAATTTTTATATGGTTAATTTAATGTTGTTTTATTCATGTAATTTATTTACATTTAAAAAAATTAAATTAATGTGAAATGTCATTGAACTAATGTTATTTTGTTTATATTTTATTGTGTGACAGGTGTGCTATGGGTCAACAGAAACCAGCCCTGTGACATTTCAGAGCATGCAAGACTGTCCCATTGACAAACGTGTGTCCACTGTTGGTGTGGTTCAGAATCACGTAGAGGTAACAGTAATACTCTTAACTGTGTAGCACTTTCACAGATGCAGGTCTGTACAGTGACAAATTAGTAAAACACAAGCAATGTCCATGCTTCTTCTTCTTGATCTTGCTCATGTTCTTCTTTTTATTTGTTGCTTTCTTCACTTTACACATCTCTGCTATAATCTGTGCCAGCTAGTAATTGTTAGTTTTAAATAAAGACAGTCTTAGACCATTTCAATAATGTTGTCTTATAAAATATGTTCCTATTGACTCTGCCATATTTATGTACTTAACAAACTATTTTGTATGTTTTTAAATGTAAATTTATTTTAATTACTACTGAGTCACTTATTTAAACTTGTGTGTAATTATTTTGTTTATCTTGGCAATTATATTATGTGAGTGTGCTTTCTTGTATTAATAATAGCTTGTGTTCTATCAACAGGCGAAAGTAGTGAATGAAGAAGGGAATGTGGTGAAGGCAGGGATACCAGGAGAGCTCTACACTCGAGGTTACACAACTATGCTTGGTTATTGGAACGATCCCGAGAAAACAGCAGAATGTATTACACCTGATCGGTGGATCTCCAGCGGGTAAGAACATGCCAAACTTTCCTGTGATTCCTTCACAAGATTGCAATTTGTCCTGTCTTCCACACTGAGGAAAGACTGACTGTTTGACTTCAAGGTCACTAGTATTATTGCCCCTGTAACATGTTCAGTGGCATGGGGAAAAGAAAGGAAGAAGAAAATAATATGAATGAATGATGATCCTTTTATTTTAAGTCTAGTAGTCCAAGCATCTTGGCTTTAATAGTTGAACATTCAGATTTGCAAAAAATTTACATGCCAACAAAGGTTTTCTACGTTTTTTTGCTCAAGAATACAAGAGTGAATGATGCAACAGTACCACCAAGAAAAATTTTGACCCAGTTGAATTCTGAATGTATTAATCAAATGGTACCACTTAGAAAATAAGTTTAAAACCTAAACTGTTGAATTCCTTACAATGGAAGTCATGTTTCTGTTTGCAGTGATCTAGCAGTGATAGACGAAGACGGTTCCTGTCGAATTGTAGGTCGATTGAAAGACATGATCATTCGTGGTGGTGAAAATATCTATCCGTCTGAGATCGAGCACATAATTTACCAACATCCTAAGATCAAGGATGTTCAGGTTATTGGTGTTCCCCACCTTCGCCTGGGAGAGGAGATATGTGCTTGGGTTCAGCTGAAGACAGGCGAGATTGCCACAGAGGAGGAGCTCAAGAACTTCTGCAAGGAAGAAGTAAGTAATATTGACATGCTGACCATTTTCTCTGTAACCCTTTCTGACAATCCCTTTTCGTGACCTGCTGTGACTAACCTCTAAATTTAAACTTGACCGATGTTGCAATTTAGAACAAACAAAAATCCTTTAACAAATTAGTGCAATATATGTCACAAAGGCTCAAAAAGAATCATTTCTAGGGACATAGTATCATACAAGTTTTTGGTCTGTTTAGAAAGTGGTAAACAAGGTGTTTATGACTTGAAGCCTTTACACACATTTTTATAACATGGAGAGTGATGCATTTAAGGATATTCTTGTAACTTGACTGGAAAGAGTCAATATAAAATAGGCGTTTAAATGTATTTTCTTGTATTGGTAATGGATTGAATATTTTTTACCATGCACAAGTGCCTGTGCAGGTGAGTATGTGTATTTTTTTATTTCCAAATTTGTCTGGAAATACTGTAAAATAGTCGGAAATCAGAACAAACCAAATGTTGATCTATTCGTTTGTTGAAAGCCATATCTCAAGAGCCACGGAACGGATTTGGACCAAACTTTATAGAAACGTTACCTAGGTTAGAGCATGCCTCTCATGTCATCGTATTTGCATTATTACAAA
Source organism: Oncomelania hupensis (assembly GCA_036898135.1). NCBI lineage: Eukaryota > Metazoa > Mollusca > Gastropoda > Littorinimorpha > Pomatiopsidae > Oncomelania > Oncomelania hupensis. Next base: position 30,601,266 of record CM072518.1, on the reverse strand, counting down.
GGTCAAGGTCACTGGAGTCATTTTGTTGCTAAACACGTATTAATTACACATACTGTACCATGACTCAACAAGTGCAATGTTTTGGCGTTGCTAGGTGATAGTGCCCTTTTAGCGGAAGCTGGCAAAATCCAACCAAACATAGAGTTGCTTCCCTTGCACCAAACCGTCCCGTGTCCCACGTGCTACAATACGCGTCTAAGCGCTAACGGCAAAGGACAGCACACCTCATTCCTTTTTTGGCACTTGGTTAGAGTGGTTGTGCCTACTGTAGCTCTTTTTGCTGGCTTACTCCGTTCGCCCGGTAGTTCGTTGTCGCTACTGCCGGCGGAGTTGTAAGGTTTTCTTTATGGTTTATTATCCTGTTATCCTGTTACCGCAGCGGTTCGTCGAGTTCCACCCCGTCGCTGCGTGTCTCTACTTCGTCGACCGTTCCCGCTAGTTGGGTCGGGTTACGGTCCATTCTGTTGCTGTTAGCGCAGCGCCCGCTACGTTCGGGGTTTTCTTCCGTCCCCTCTTCTGCCGTCTTACGACTGCTTTGCTTCGTTGGCTTCGCTGTTTGTCCACTCCTGCGCCCCCTTCTTCGTGGTCCTCTGCCTTTCAGGTCAGTATAGGCTGTGGTAGGGAGGTGGGGAGTGGTGGTAGTGAGGTGAGGGGGGCTCCTTGGTCTTGCCAGAAGTGACCTTGGGGCCGTTTCTGGCCAAGGTTACGGCCAGAAACGTATAAGTGGTCGCCCTAGTTTAGGACCACATCATATTTTCCAGCAGGGACGCTCCGGCACGGCCGGGCCAGCTACTTGCTGAAGCCGTTCCCTTCTGTTTCCTACGGGATTCAGACCGGGTCGGGACTTCTGGCTCATATAAGTGGTCGCCCTAGTTTAGGACCACATCAATTTCCGGCGGGGACGCCCCGGCACGGCCGGATACGCTCCCTGCCGAAGCCTTCCCTTCTGTTTCCTGCGGGATTCAGTCCGGGTCGGGCCTTCGGGATAATGTCAAGCTTGGGACATATTCAACACTGCACGCAGTGTTTCGTCCTGCGGCGACAGGGGGTGTGGCTTCCGGTTCGTCCGGTTTGTCCCTCACCCCCTCGGTCCAGCCCCCATTGCTCTCCACTTCCGCTTCCGGTCGTGGGGCGGGGGCTCTGGTTTCCGGTACGGGGGGTACGGTACTCCCGTCACCCTCTTCCGGTTTGGTTTCTCCCTCTCATCCTCCTTTGTACTCCACTTCCGCTTGCGGTCGTGGGGTGGGGGCTCTGGTTTCCGGTACGGGGGGTACGGTGCACCCGTCACCCTCTTTTCCGGTTTGGATTCTCCCTCTCATCCTCCTTTGTACTCCACTTCCGCTTGCGGTCGTGGGGTGGGAGCTCTGGTTTCCGGTACGGGGGGTACGGTACACCCGTCACCCTCTTCCGGTTTGGTTTCTCCCTCTCATCCTCCTTTGTACTCCACTTCCGCTTCCGGTCGTGGGGCGGGGGCTCTGGTTTCCGGTACGGGGGGTCCGGTGCACCCGTCACCCTCTTTTCCGGTTTGGATTCTCCCTCTCATCCTCCTTTGTACTCCACTTCCGCTTCCGGTCGTGGGGTGGGGGCTCTGGTTTCCGGTACGGGGGGTCCGGTACACCCGTCACCCTCTTCCGGTTTGGTTTCTCCCTCTCATCCTCCTTTGTACTCCACTTCCGCTTGCGGTCGTGGGGTGGGGGCTCTGGTTTCCGGTACGGGGGGTACGGTACACCCGTCACCCTCTTCCGGTTTGGTTTCTCCCTCTCGTCCTCCTTTGTACTCCACTTCCGCTTGCGGTCGTGGGGCGGGGGCTCCGGTTTCCGGATCGGGGGGTACGGTTTGCCCGTGGCCCCCTTCCGTTTCTGGTTTGAGTCAAGCCTTCCCTGTTCACCCTCCGACCTCTGTCACTTCCGGTTTCGGTTGTGGGTCGGGGGTGCTGGTTTCCGGGGCTGTTGGTTCGGTTTTTTTTTTTTTTTTTTTTTTTCGTTACCTTCCTCCGGATTACATGCGAACGCCGCTTTGCCTTTGTGCGCGCCGCCTTCTGGTGGGGGTGGGGCACTCTTGGTTCCTCCTACCCTAGTTTCTGTTTGCTCGGGTGCTGGAGCTTTGTATCCGGCTCTTAACCCTGAGGCTCTTTTATAGAGGCGGTTCAACACGCTGCGGCTTTTTTGTCCTCAGGTGATGGAGGAGGTTTCGGTACCCCTACCTCACCTCCATTCCTTCCTAGGCGGGACTCTTGCTTCTGCCGAGTCTGATGCGGCTTGCCTTGTATTCAGGGAGTCTCCTAGTGTTAACGGTTTTGTGGATTGGGCCTTCTCTACGGCTAGAGGACTTTAGAGGGCGAGGCCTCTTCCTCTTCGTTTGAGGGAGTCCCTCGGTTCCCTAGAGCTTCCGCTGTGGGCTCTTTTGTTGAGTTCGTCTTCTTCGTCCGGTGTTCCCGGGAAGTTCCTCTCCCGGTCGTTTCTTCCGAGGTATTCGCTCCCGGTTTCCCAGGATGATCTCGCTCTTTTGAGGGGCCTCAAGCCTTTACCTCCTTCGTCGATCCCTGTTCCAGTCGGTGGTCTGGCACGGATAGAGGTGGCTATTGTTAGGTCCCTTGAGTTTATTTCTCTCGCTGACGCGCTATCTGCTGCGCTGTCTTCTGCTTTGCCTTCTGGGCATGTTTTCTGCGTCGAGGGTTCGTTGATTTCGGTGAGGTCCTTGTTGCAGGCTCTCTGTACCTCCATCGTTCGGGTTGCGAATCGCAGGCTTTTGCCTATGTCAACCTGCTTCTTGCGCGTCGTGACGCTTTTCTTCAGTCAGCGTCTCCGTTGCCTCCGCTCTTGTCCTCTTCGCTTCGGGTGGGACCCTTGGTGCCCGACTCTCCGTTTGGTCCTTACGTTCGCTTAGCTGTTCGTGAGGAGTCGGAGCGGTCCCACTCAGATGGTTTCGCCTTCTGGGCTCGGGACTCTCCTTCGCCCCGTCTTTCTTTCCTGACAGTTGTCGAGGTCGCTCGGTCCGTGATCCCTCTCCTCGGGGTGGGCAGTGTGGTACTTCCTCTTCCCGTCGCATGGTTGAGGTACGCCGTAGGCGTTTACGCAGTGGCGCGTTTTTCTCTATCCCTGCCTGTCCACCCCTAGATGCTCTTCCCTTCCGGGCTGGTGGCTTGGCTCGTCAGTTTCTTGCTGGGTCATAGCCCTTTTCCAGAAGGGCGCTATAGAGGGGGTCCTTTGCCCTCACTCCCGGGGTTTTACGGCCGCCTTTTCATTGTTCCCCGAGGGCTTCCGGCGGTTGGCGCCCGGTGGTCGATTTTTCTGACGCCTATTTCCATGTGTCTGTTCATCCTCTTCTCAGGCGTTGGATGCGTTTTCGTCTGGAGGGATGGGGTTTTTCTTTCGAGGCCCTTCCCTTTGATTTGTCTCTCAGTCCTTGGGTTTTAACAAGGATTGTCAAAAAAAAGAAAGAACTCGCTGCCGTAGTCCTCGGACTCGGGGTGCGGTTCTCTGCTTATCTTGTTGCCTGGTTGGTCAAGGCTAGTTCTCACGATCTCTGTCTGGTGCACATCAGGCTCGTTCTCCTTTGGACTCGGCGCTTGGGGTTCTCTGTGAGCCCTCTCAAGTCTGAGTTGTCTCCATCTCGGGTTTTCGACTACCTGGGAATGTCGTTCGACACTCGCGATTGGTCGGTCTGCCCTTTGGCTCGTCGGGTGCAGAAGCTTCAGTCCCTTCTGCTACTTTTGGGGAGTCAGGTTATCGTTTCAGCCAGATGTCTGGGCGTCTTTGGTCGGTTGGGGTGCGCTTACGGGCAGCCTTTCAGCTCTCGGGTTTTGGTCTCCGGACCAGCTGTCTTGGCATTTTCGTCGCCTGGAGATGGAAACCGTTTGCCTGGCTCTTCATCGTTTTCTTCCCTCCCTGCCTCGGGGCCTTTTGCTCGTTCGCTCCGTCAGTTCCTCTGTGGTTTCTCTCTTCTACCACTCCGGGGTTACCCATTCCCCTGCTCTCTCCATGATGGTGGAGAGCCTCCTTTTGTGGTTAGCTGATTTCGGTTATACGCTTGTGGCCAAGCATGTCTGCGGCTCTGTCAATGTCTTAGCCGCTCTTCTGGGTCGCCCTCATTGTGTGGTCCACACGGATTGGACGCTGTCCCTCTCTGTTCTTCATCCAGTTTGGGCGGAGTGGTTTAATCCACTGATCGATCTTTTTGCCACTTGTTACTCTTCCAGGCTTCCCCTGTTTGTGTCGCCGGTCCCAGATTGTCTGGCTGGGGCGGTTGTCGCGTTGTCCTTTTCTTGGGAGGGGTTGGAGGCTTATGCCTGCCCGCCATTCCCCCTCCTTCCGCGGGTTCTCAGGAAGGCTGGAGAGGAGTCCCCTTCTCTCTTTCTCGTGGCTCCCTTTTGGCCAGCTCAGCCCTGGTTCCCCGATCGCCTTCGTCTTTCCCAGGGGCTGTGCTTCCTCTAGCTCTCGGGGCGCTTTCGCTTCTGCGGCCTCCATCGGGGATGCCTGCCGGCATTCCAAGCGTTCTCCGTCTTCACGCTTGGCTGTTGTCCGGCCTTCGTTAGGGGCTTCTGGGCTTCAGGAGACCCCGGCCGGTTCCAACTTGCTTCCTGCTTCTGTCCTGCCATTCTCGGGAGGATGGCTTCCTGGAGTCGGTTCTGTGGTCTTAGCCCTGCAGTCCCGGTCCTCTTTTCCCAGCCTGTTCACGGTAAGATTGTATCAGATAAAGTTGCTTCCCTCCGTCCTTTTCGTGCTAATCTGCACTTGTTGAGTCATGGTACAGTATGTGTAATTAATATTAAAATTTTCTCTCTAAATTTATTATTAATAAGCATACTTACCATGACTCAATTTAATATCCCTCCCACCTCCCCGCAGTTCCAAATAAGGAATGAGGTGTGCTGTCCTTTGCCGTTAGCGCTTAGACGCGTATTGTAGCACGTGGGACACGGGACGGTTTGGTGCAAGGGAAGCAACTCTATGTTTGGTTGGATTTTGCCAGCTTCCGCTAAAAGGGCACTATCACCTAGCAACGCCAAAACATTGCACTTGTTGAGTCATGGTAAGTATGCTTATTAATAATAAATTTAGAGAGAAAATTTTAATTTTGCTACAATTCTCAAAAATAGCTGAAGCGATTTTGGGGGTGGGGTGGGGTGGGGGGTGGATTTGGTATACAGGTACTTCAAATCATGGGCCATCCTTCGGTAGCAATATATTTGTCGGTCAGTCTGTAGCTCTGAATTTCATTTTTTTTTGTTCGAAACACACTTTGTCCCTTTTTTAAAAAAATAACTGAACCAGAAGTCATCGTTTTTACTTTGGGGATACTTTAACTACTGCTAAGCATGCTAGATCATTCGTGTTTGTACTTTCTTTAAGGTCAAGGTCATTGTGCTTCACCATTTCTAAACACCTTTTGCTCTGATCCTATTTTAATAATGTTTTTCTTGCAGATAGTTCAGATAGTGGCCTGTTATTCCTTGTTTTCTTGTGCTTCTTTAGGATAAAGCCGAGACACAACACCACCATTTTTTTTTTAGCTCTTTTGAAAATACTTAATTTTCGGTGTGCGAGTGTCTGGAACCACATTTGATTGGCTTGCCATCTTGTTAGTCTTTGGGTTTGTGCAATATCGCTTTAAAGGAGTTTCTTTATCCAATGGTGTACTTAATACTTTCTGTGTGTTTTCAGATGGCCAGGTTCAAAGTGCCAAAGTTCTTTTTGTTTGTTGACAGCTTTCCCATGACTATTAGTGGGAAAGTTCAGAAATTCAAGATGAGAGAGGAAAGTGTCAAGCTACTGGGACTGTAACATCAGTGATCACTCTCCTTCCAATCATTTGGATTTTTTTTTAGGATGGTCAGGCGGATTATTGGGATCTTAGGTGGAGGTTCCAGTTGCATGGAGCAACACCCATCTCCATTTGTTTGTTGTGTATGTTAGAATGTGTGAAACATGTGAGTGTTGATGTTGGTACAGATAGCTGCGCTTAGAGTCTGACTGGTGATCTGGCGAAAAGCTTGTATACACAAAATCAAGTATTATTTTGCTTGTTCAGAAAAGATGACTGTAGTAACGGAGTCTTGTTTATTAACCTCTTGAACCCGAAAGACCGATATATCGGTCTAGCCCTTAAACAGCTGTGCCCCGAAAGACCGATAAATCGGTCTCGTAACCTTACCGTTAATCTTGCGGTCCGTACACAGCTTACTGTTCTTTCTAGTACTTGCTGTTTGGAATAGGGTTATTGAGGGTTATTGGGAATAAGGTAAAGCAAAATGTCAGCGCTCTAGTGCAGCACAGTGCGTGTTTTTGTGACGTTTTTTTCTCAATTTTGTGTCATGAAACGAAGGTCTACAAATCAAGGAAGCGTAGCTAAGCGACTGTACACAACTCAGGAAGTAATCGATCAATTGTGGGATGATAATGAAGATGAAGAGATGACATTTGAAGTACTTTGGGTTGTCTAACACTTTGGTTATGTTTTTGTTGTTTTACTAAAAGCATGCTAAAAATGCCATTTTTCTCCGGGGAGCCCAGGGGATGGGGCTCAGAATTGGTGGGGCATCCAGGGTTCAAGGGGTTAAAATAAGATTTGCGACGTAATTGCCATACAGTCTGAATTGAGAGTGGGGAGTGAATAAAGGAATTCAATGTCAAATGAACTTTTTTTTAATTTTTACAAACGTTATCCCAGATAAGTACTGTCCCCTTCAAGTTAATGTACTGTATTGTATTTAAAAAAAAAGACATTGTCTTTTAAATGGAACAATGCAAATGTTCTCAAATTCATATCAATTAATATTCAGGAATATTTTAATTCACTTGACTAGTTCAATTTATATTTCAAGAATTGTTGGCTTGTATTTGCAGCTGATGGAAATGTGTATACTATTATTTGGGTGATATTTGGTTGAACTGGATGAATTTTACAGTTGGTTGAACCAATTTAAATTTTTTAATATTTTAAAAATGTTGTTCGCATTTATTTAACCTGCTTTGAATTAACGTTATTGCTTATGTTGTTCATATATTCTTGTTGTTTATGTTGGAGGGATATATATAAAGAAAAAGCTGAATGATGCTTTAGAATTTTCAACATTTGGAAGTATTTAGACATTCTAACAATTTATAATTGTTAGATGTTCAAGTATAATAATCATAATAATAAGGGTATTTATATAGAGCTTTTTTCCTAATGACATTAGTTCAGAGCACAGTTTTCACGCATTTATGCTTAATGTTAACATCAAAATATATTTTTTTAAAGTTAAACAAAAACAAGACTCTAATAAATTATGCAAAGACAACATACAAACATGAAAAACAATATTTACAAGTAGGAGGAGGAGAGCAGATAAGAAGTGAGGGGAACAAGAGCGTGCGGTGTGACGATCGACAGTGGTCTGAATTGGAAAAGAAGGAATGATGATGGCGATGGGAGACGAAATCAGACATAGTATGATATATACATATTGCATCAACTACAACAATTAAATTTATGTTTATATTATTTATTTTAACATGTGCGTTGATTGCTGAAAAACGTGTAATGTTCAGTGATAAATATTGCTTCACAGTTTTATTTTTTTTACAGTTTTGATGTGATAAGTTGCTTCATGCAGTTAATTGTGATTCTGATGGCTCATCAAATCATGATGATGATGAGACAAATGATTGTTATGTTATTGATGTAATACAATGAATCAGAGAATTATTGCTATTTTATTAATCAGAACTTTATGATCATGTGTCAGGGAATTGATATTGTGATCTGTTGCTTACTGAAAATCATTGAGTTTAGGAATCAGAAGCTTGAAGACATTGTTCATGGAAATATATTTCCGTGTTCTAAGGCACATTGCACATCATGTGCATGTGCTGTTACTACCTAGAGAAACTAATTACCCTGTGATTCACCTCCCCCCCCTCCCTCCGATGGGGTGCCGGGGGTTTCAGTATAAATAGTATCCCCAACTTTCTGGAAATGTAGTGCTTTAAATTCCCACTGTTGCTGTCTTTCTCCTTTGTTCTTTCTCATTCCTACTCTGTTGTATCAATCTACTATACTATCTTCTTCTTCTCTAAACCAGTCACCTACCTTTTTTCTTGAAAACTCTTCCGGGACAAAACTCCTCATTTGTGTGTGGGGTCTGTTGGATCAGCTTGGGAATATTGGACGCTCTCTGCCTCTCTGGGAGGCACTGTGGTCTAATGGTAGTGCTTCGGCTTGCGGATCTGAAGGTCCCGGGTTCGAGCCCTGGCCGGGCCATTGTGTTGTGTCCCTGGGAAAGACACTTTACTCCTGTTTTCCTACTCCTTCGGATGAGAGTATAAACCGAGGTCTAGTCTGTATGTCGCATACATTCCATCATAACGGACTTTAAAGATCCTGACGCTCATGTCCGAGACGGGTGAGTGCCGGTAACAAGAACACACCCAGCATGCACTTGGTCCTTCTCCCCCATCCCTGGCTGCCCAGGATTGTGCTCAGTTGTCCGGGCGTTAGACCATGCGCCCAAAGGCTGCGGGTGGGCGTCTCGGGCGGTTTGAGTTAGATCCTGTATCGGCTAGCGCCTTGATCCTTAGGCTAAGGCGCCTTACAAATGACGAACATTAAACTGGGGCTTCCTATGATGTTATTATTTAGCAATGTAGGCATTTTATATGTATATGTTTTGTTGATATTTTATAATGATGTTTGTATTATATTTTGTTTTTGTAAACGGGGGTTCGATAAATTAGAGTATCGTCTCAGCGTCCCCTGCGTGGGATGTCTTTATTGTAAAGTGACTGGCTGGTGGAGTGCCTTCAGTGTTACCACTAGGGTTGTTTCAGCTGATCTTTTATGCGGATCAGGGACGAGTCCTCTTTCAGCGAAGTTATGGTCTTGATTTTGTGGTCCTGATTCGGCTCTTTGCAGCCCACTGGACCCTGTAAGCAATGAATAACTAACTAACCTGTGATTGCCGCAGTACTTGTCTGATTCAGAGAGGAGCTGGGCCTCCACCAAGGATCAGCCACACTTTATGATTCGGTGTTTGGCTCATGCTGGATTATCACTTCCAACTGAAATTGGTGTTTGTATTACGGATTCTGATTGGGTCTGTAATACTAAAAAAAAGAGAGAACGGGAGAGAGGGAGGTAGAGAGAGAGAGTGGAGTGATTTGGTGGTTACAGGGATAACGTGGATACTAGGCAACAAGTTTGATTCTCTCATGCAAGTGGCATTCTGATTGGGTCTGTAATACCGAGAGATTGAGAGGGATGGAGAGAGAGGAGTAATGTCGTGGTTACAGGGATAACTTGGGTGCCAGGCAATTTAATTAAGTTTGATTCTCGCACGCATGTGGTTTACGATTTTTCTCCAATGTCGACTCTTATAATGACTACTTTAATAGCTTACAATAAAAGTCCTTATGTGCCTTCCTGAATGTATGATAATGATCACCATTATCTTATTATATTCATTTATTGCTATGTATCTAATTTTTCTCCATTACTCCATGCTGACTGCATGTTCTGGATATATAGAATGGAATATACCTGTATCAGTGAATGTCTGTGTTAACTTCTTGTTTCCCCCCACAGAGGTGGTGGGGGTTAATGTATAAATAGTATCCCCACTTTCTGGAAATTTTGTGCTTTAAAGACCCACTGTCGCTGTCTTTCTCTTTTGTTCTTTCTCATCCCTACTCTGTTATTTCGATCTACTCTACTTTCTTCTTCGCTAGACCAGTCACCTATACCTTTTTTCTTGAAAACTCTTCCAAAACTCCTCATATGTGTTTGAGATCTGCTGGGTCATCTTGGGGATATTTGATGCTTTCTGCCAAATCGTCACTAGGGCATTCTATGATATTATTATATAGCAATGTAGGCATTTTATATGTGTGTGTTTTGTTGATATTTTATAATGATGTTATATTCTATTTTGTTTTTGTAAACGGGGGTTCGATAAATTAGAGTATAGCCTCAGTGTCCCTTGCGTGGGATGCCTTTAGTGTAAAGTGACTGGCTGGTGGAGTGCCTTCAGTTTTACCACTATAGGAAGGAAGGAATAACGAAGCTTAACATCCTATTGCAATTGCGTTAAGGACGAATCACCACGTCGCCACCTTGACAACAGTGATGATCATCATCATATACATCATCATATAAAAAAAGTACCGGTTAGGTATAGGATTGTTTCAGGAGATCTTTTATAAGGATCGGGGGTGAGTCCTCTTTCAATCAAGATGTGGTCCTGATTCAGCTCTTTGCCGTCCGCTGGACCCTATAAACAATTAATAAATATTTGTTTTACATATATCCATGTTTAGGTCAGTGTTTCATCCCCGATTACTGCATGCTTCCCCCCCTACCCTTCTCCCTCCTCACCCCTGTCCACAAATGATTTGTGTGCATGGAGAGGGTATCAGATCTTAAAGTGAATCTGAGGTAATTTTTTTGTAACTTTTACACTTGATGGCATGATCATAGAAGAGTTTATAAAACCACAAACCACACAGCTTAAAAACACATTCCGTCCCATTATAACTTCTCTTGCATATTTCCTAATAAGCAGTCATTAAACATCGAACAAAACATAGGTTGATAACCAAGTCGCATAGAAAGAGTCACAGGAAAGCTGCTGATACTGTAATTGAGTCATGCACATGTAACTCCGGGTTTTCCAGGCCTGTATATGCTTGTATTCTATGGGCAGTAATTAAGTCACCTAGTGCCAAAAGCAGACAACGTTTTGACTGGTCAGACATGAAGTTTAGATTCCATTTTTGCAGCTATTAGACACAAAAATGTATGAATTTATAAGCAAATAGTCATCTCTTAGCGTGCGACTATGCCTTCCCCAGGGGAGGTGGCCCAGAATTTCCCAATAAAAAGGGACAATAAAGTGTGAAAAATCAACAACAATAATAATAATATAGCCATGCTGGCTACAAGAATTTCTGACCATACGATGCGTAGGCCTCACTGTCTCTGTTAGGTTTAAACTAGTTGTGTGCAATTACTTGAGATATACTGTTCAGATCCCTTAAAGCACATAACCATTAGACGTAGCATTACATTCTCTATCAGAATATATAAACTTTATTTTTGATTTATGTAGCAGCTTTGAAGGAGAGTGCAACGTTTAGAATAGAGCGATGCATATCACGTTGATAAAGACATCAAACTGTTATAGGTTAAGCCTCAACGGATATTGTCCCTCTGTTTGAAAACAAACTGCACTAGTCCGTGTAGCGTGTAGCACAACTTCCCGCCTTTTAACAAATGATAAGAACAGAATGACGCTATAGCAAAGATTCTCCACTGTACCACCTTAAGTGTGATATTTTCCGATGTCTTCGTTCTTTCTCCACCAGTAGATGCTTAAATTAAATATTAGTTTTATAGGGACATACAAATCAGAAGAGAAACAGGGGAGAAGTTGTAAGAAGGTTCCAGATGTAATTGTTACTGATATTATAGGTGTTTTCTAATTTAGTCCTTCATAGTCTGAACCCGTAATAGTAACCATGCCATATTATATATCGTTGGAAAGAGGAGACGTTGTTCTTTCTTTGTCATTTTTATTATCATTTATGATTTTATTAAAGAGTTATTCTGAGTTTAGAGTTGTGACACCCTTAAGAGTAGCAGCCAACTCCCTCGTAAACTGCATATTATTTTTATTTCGTAGCAGATAGGTTCCATATTGTTATATCAGTAGAAAGGTCGTATTACCTGTATTTATGCTATATATAATTTGTATATTGTTAATTAGTCTTTCACACATTATTATTAAAATAAAGATTAGCAATTAGCACAAAATTAGCCAGAGGCAAAATGCTGTACCGCGAGCAGCACACGTAACATCGGCTGGTGGTCCAATATAAAAGCAGGATCGTGGTCAGTTTTGAAAATGAGAAAGGGAGGAGAGAGGAGAGATTCCAACGGGATACGATCACTTGGCCACTGCTGAACTGTTTTCTCCACGAGCACAGCCTTTTCACTCTTGAATATGATGTTCTTCGAATAAAGGCAAACTTTCAATGGTCATCAACGGACTGGCGTGAGAGAGAGAGAGAGAGAGAAAGAGAGAGAGAGTTCTTCACTCTACTTCATCCATCACTTCGCTTCTCTCCAAACCACCAACTCTCCACTAAAATAATTAAAAACTTCAAATTTTTTTATATGAATGTTTGCGCAATTTTTATCTCTGCCTCTGACGCTTAACTTTTATTGTTATTTTGTCTTCAGATGTTATTTTTCCTAATTAATATCCATGAAGGACATTTTGTACTTTGGATAACAATTTATTGTTATAATGTTGTAAAGTATTTTATTTTCAGTTTTTATTCATATATGCCTTTTTTGAAATTGCCTTTTACTTGTTATTGCTTTTATGTTAAGGGATATTTATAGCATTAGAGATTTGTTACATATTTATAACTGGATTTATTTTGGTATAGAATTGTATCTTTATATTTGAAATTTTGATGTGATAGTTTGTCTCCTGCCTGAATTATTTACCTTTTTAAGAATTTCACAGCACCTGGTATTACTTTGAAGTTTCTCCAGGATGTGTATTCTGTGTTCAATTTTGTTACAATTTACACAACACACACAGTATTTATGTTTCTTTGAACATCTGAATCTATTTCTTTAAATTGATGTATCCATAATTTTATATGTATTAATCACAAATCAGTTCATGATTAATCATCTATTATTTAGTACAGATAATCAGTTTGTGATTGATCATTTATTATTCAGATGTATTTGTGAGAAAATTACACGTTGTATACTGTATACACTTGTGTTTATCATTTTGATGTATGTTGACACTAATTACAGCTGAATGATTATAATTTGGAAGCATATCAAATTACTGTTCTTTTGTTTTATATGTTGTATATCTAATATACAATGAAAAGATTATCAGTGTTTGCTCTTGTTCTTTTGACTTAATTGGTGCTTCCAGTATTCTTTTGTCAACTCCCTTCCCCTCCAAATTATTTTAAAGATTGGGCTAACTTAGTACTGATTTCACCCCCTTTGGGATGCCGGGGGTTTCAGTATAAATAGTATCCCCACTTTCTGGAAATTTAGTGTTTTAAATTCCCACTGTCGCTGTCTTTCTCATTTGCTCTTTCTCATTCCTGCTCTGTTCTATCAATCTGCTATACTATCGTCTTCTTCGCTAGACCAGTCTCCTACCTTTTTTCTGGAAAACTCTTCCGGGACAAGACTTCTTGTTTGTGTATGAGGTCTGTTGGATCAGCTTGGGAATATTGGACGCTTTCTGCCAGGTGGTCACTAGGGCTTCCTATGATGTTATTATTTAGCAATGTAGGCATTTTATATGTATGTGTTTTGTTGACAATTTATAATGATGTTTGTATTCTATTTTGTTTTTGTAAACGGATTTTGATAAGTTGGGGTGAAGCCTCAGCCGTCCCCTGCGTGGGATGTCTTTATTGTAAAGTGACTGGCTGGTGGAGGGCATTCAGTTTTCCCACTAGGGTTGTTTCAGCAGATCTTTTATGCGGATTGGGGGTTGTCCGGTCCTGATTTGGCTCGGAAGAGTCCGCTGGACCTAAAACAACAATTATGTAATGTAATGTAATGTAATGTAGTACTGATTTGTGTGTGTGTGTGTGTGTGTGCGTGTTTGTATGTGTGTGTTTATGTGTGTGAGTTTGCCCATATTTTCTTTACCTCTATGAATATTTAGTTCAGTAATTGTTTCTTTTCATCTTAAAGTTAACTTCTTTTCATATTTGCTTAATCATTTGTTTCTTTAAGCAAATGTCAAAAGAAATTAACTTTAAGATGAACTGGAAATTTAGTGCTTTAAATTCCCACTTTCGCTGTCTTTCTCTTGTATTCTTTCTCATTTTTACTCTTTTCTATCAACCTACTATACTATCTTCTTCTTCGCTAGACCGGTCACCTACCTTTAAAAAAAAAACTCTTCCAGGACAAAACTCCTCATTTAATTGTGTGTGAGAGCTGTTGTATCAGCTTGGGAATATTGAACGCTTTCTGCCAAATGGTCACTAGGGCTTCCTAGGCTATTATTATTTAGCAATGTATTTAGCAATACATGTATATGTATTTTGTTGATATTTTATAATGATGTTTATATTCTCATACCTGTCAAGTCTTGTGCTTTTGATGTAATTCTTACGGAATTTTGGCGATTTTTTAAAAGTCTTATGGTATATAGGGTGAAGGTCTTAATTTGTTTTTAAATTGTGGTGAAAAAATAATTTTATATATAATATATATATTTTATATATATCAGGGGTGGATTTTGCCATTGTTGAGGGGGTGTGCACTCTTCCATGAAACCATTAATGCGAAGTGGCATCCCTCCTCCCCCACCACCCCGGAAAAATGTTAAAATAATGGTTAAAATCTGTGCAATTTGCATGGTGCATTCTGGGAATTATTTTGATGACTGAAAACAGTATTGTTTTGTGCTAAAAGTCCTCTTTTAACCCCACACCTACCCCATCCCCCACACACGCTGCACATGAAACTGTGGTGAGTGAGAATTAGTTTTTTTTTTCTTCTTTCTTCTCATTTTCTCCATCCTTTATTGTTTTGTTTTTTGACCATCAGCGGGGTGTGCCCATGCACAAGTGCCCCTGCATATATATTTATATTAATCAATTAATATAGTTCACTTCTGCTAGAAACGAAGAAAATTAGGAAAAAAAATACGTATAAGGGGTTGGTGTGGGTGAAGTGGAAAGCAGGAGATTAATGGCAAGATGAAAGAGCTTTGGAATGGAAATATTAAGTGGAGAGAAGACAAAAATGATGACCAACAACACCAATGGCATCAACACGGACATCAAAGTCCAAGGCCAATATCCCTCAACACGGTGCACAGCTTCAAATATTTAGGAGCAATTGTATCAGACAATGGGGCCCGACCAGAAGTCCAGACCTCTCCAGGATAGCACAAACAACTGCTGCCCTGACATGGTTGAAGCTCATGTAGAAAGACAGGACCATCAGTCTACAATCCAAGGAACAGTTGCTGCATGCGCTCCCTTGTCATCTCTATCTTCCTATACTCTTGCGAAACATGGGCCCTCACAGCAGACCTACAACAAAGAATACAAAGCATGTAGATGAGGTGCTACAGAAGACTCCTGAAGAGGGTATGCTGGTTAAACGATCATCTGTGGTGCCCCAACGACTTTAGAGTTACTGGATAGGGTAGGATATAGGATTAAGAGCTTTGAGGTAGCGTACGTGTGAGCTATATAGTTTGCCTAGTCCAAATAATAGATTCGTTACAAAAATTAAATTATCACTTAATTATCAGGATATTTGAGGGATAAAAAGATCGTCAGAAAAGTTCCATAATATTTATTTTATGAGTATAATTGCATGACAGCCGATGAATTTATATTGTTTGTTTGAGTTTGACATCCCATGCAGGCACGTACGTTGTTTCTTGCTTTTAATATGTATATCTCTCTCTCCCATCTCCCTTCCCCCACCCCCTTTCACCTCCTCTCTCCCCTCTTCCACCAACCCCCTTATTACCTCCTCTCTTTCCTTCTCCACTGCCCCCTTTACCTCTCTCTCTCTTTACCATTTTAATTTTTGTGGTTACTGCATGGAGTGATTTTAATGCCAGTTTATATTTCGGGTTGTTTAAAAAAAAAATCATTAGACTGTTATTAATTTACGTATCTAAAATAAGGCATATATATATATGCCTATATGTTTACGGTATCCTGACCGACCCAGATTTGTTTGTCCCGACCCTAAATTTTTTTTGGGATCATTTGGAAAAAAAAGAAGAAAAAAAACAAAAAGAAAATAAACCGCATCCAAGTTGGAAAAGGTTTAACAAAATAAATAAATTAAATAAATAAAGAACGAAGATCGAGCCTAAACGAACTTTTTTTTTCTTTTTTTATTTGGGAGGTGGGGGGAGAGGGGGGGGGGCCTAAAACTATAATAGTTTTTTTCTTAAAGATCTTAATTCACTCTCAGACCCCAACCCTGTGTTTGTTTTAAATTTATTTTAAAATTCAATTGTATTTCTTTTGAAGATCCTGTTCCACCATCATGTCATCATCATCATGAGTAACATCTTCCTCTAAGACCCCCTCCTCTTTCTTCTTCTCTCTTTCCTCCACCTCCTCCTGATTAGTCCCATACTCCTCCGTCATAATGTTCGTAAATTTGCATGGGGAAATAGAAAAGAAAACAACTAGGCAGAAAGCACACTCAATTAATGTTTTGCGCGTTAATTTGACTAGAGAATTCTATGCAGTTATCTCGCCTTGAAGCAATGGGCGATTATCCACAAACTCCAAGCAGTAAGGACACTGTCCCGATCTTGGAGGAAAGATTAAAGGTCCCGATCGAATGTAAAATTGGGTCTTTTGCTTTTAATTTGTTAATGTCATAATAACAAACATTGGGTGAATGCTAATTTGCAGAATTGTTGAATCTCCTACATTATGTTATTGTGTTTAAAATATAACGTATTGCGGAACTGAAAAGTGGAATATGCATACTGATCGAATACCTACTGATCGACCTTAAAAGTTACTTTTAGTTTTAATAAAATTAAAAGACAAAGATTCTGGAAGTCTTGTCTTCGGTGGATACGTAGAGTTGAAATAGCTTTTACCTTTTATGTTTGTGTGTTGGTTGGTTTGTTAACTTTTTAAAAAGTGCATTTATTAAAATAATTTTCAAGCACAACTGACACCTCGTGGGGGCTGCTAAATTTAAAGTCGTCAACACTTCAATGACATAATGATACATGGCGTCTTCATTGCGATGCGGCCAAAGTATTTGCATCACCCCTTGTCAGCACTATTACGGTGTTACTTCGTTTCAAGAATTAGCTCCATGGCTCCTGCTGCATTAGATCAACATTTACAGCAGAGCAGTGCTGTTTGTATGACACGGGCTTTTCACAACCATCAGATCTCAAATACGCCCAAAGCTACAAGAACAGTGAAGTTCCAAGCTTGCAATATGCAAGGTATTTTGTATACCTTGTGGCAGAATGTGTTACTGGGCAGTGATGGAAGATTTTGTCATCTTCTGTCACCTGCAAGATATTTTTCATTATCGACCTTGGCCAGTGCTGGGAAGAGGACTGGAAAGGCTGCCATCAATACCACGGGTGAAAAATGCCAGGTTCTTGGTCAGGATGACTTACTTATCGGGCATATGACAGTGAAAGCAGCAGAAGAACTTGCTGCAAAGGTACCTTTAATTTTAATAACTATATATAGTATATAAGTTTCTAAAAAGTTTTGTTACGTTATGTTCTTCCAGGACTTTGTGGAGCATTGTCCTTTGTCCGGTTCTTGTAGCGGTCACTTGTTGTTCAATCACTTGACTTATTTTATGGGCTTTTGGCCTAAGTGGGTGGCATACTTTAGTTTTAAACTTGTAATCTCCAAAAACTTTATCAATCTGATTTTTAAAACTGTTCAATGTTGAGGCGTCTGCAATGTCGCTGTGGAGCATGTTCCAAGTGTCTACCACTCTGTTCGTAAAGAAATGGCGTCGCATATCTGTTCTGCTATAGTGCTTTTTGATTTTCAACTTATGACCTCGAGTGCGAACGTCCAGGTTGTATTCGAACAGAGATTCACTGTTATACATTCCATGTGTAAATTTGTATACCTCAATGAGGTCGCCCCTTAGGCGTCTGTAGCTCATGCTGGGCAGATCTAGCGCTTCTAGTCTTTGCTCATACTCCAGGTCCCTGACACTAGGAACGCATTTAGTGGTTCAACGCAAGACGTGCTTGATTATTTTGTTTGCCCTTCTCATAGCGCGGGCCCCACACACAGTTCCCGAACTCCAGATGAGGTCTAACTAGCGCTATGAAGAGCAACCTCATAGACTCCTCGTCTAGGTATTCGTATGATCGTCGTCGTATTAGTCCCAGTAGCCTGTTTGCCTTGTTGACTTGTGTTTCAGCGTGTTTAGAGAATTTTAACTCGTTGTTAACTTGTTTTAAATAAATAGTCCAACACTCATCAGTCTCATACATGTAATAATATGGATGAGCAAAAAAGTATTTTATATATAATATATATAATCTGTTAGTTTTAATGACATGAGTGTGGTAGGGCAGATGAGATGCATGAATATATATATTGTTAAAACATTTTTGTTGGTTTATATAATTTTATACAATTAGTATATATTACAATTGTTTAACTTGTCATTCAACAGGTATTCTTTTTATTATGTTATTAAATCAGGATTATGTGATTGGATTTTTGTCTTCTGATCATAACAGAATGAGAAAGTGCAAAAATTGGATGTTTTCACTTCAGAAGTAAATTCTAATTGGCAGAGGATGGTTTTACTCCTAAACTCCCTCGGTCTGGATGGTGCTGTGCACACTTAGACTACCACACTTTTGCTAATAAAAGCTTATGTAGCATGCTAAAAAAGCAATCTATGTTTTTCCAGCTTGGTTGACAGATGTGTTGAAAACCACATCCTGTAACTCCTCCACCCACACACCTTATACCCCTCTGCAAAACACAAAATAAAACAATTATTACTTTTTTTCCACAGGAGAATATGAAGCTTTTGGACCTTGGCATGAATGCTGACAACTTACGTTCCTTCAAGATGATGTCTGGCAAAGACCTTGCACTGGAAAACAAGCGTCAGAAGCTAGAGAACAAAACAGAACAGTCTAAAGTAAGAATATCGTTTTTCAAGAGGTCAAGATTTAAATTGCATTGTTTATTAGTCTTTACATTGCAGGAACAAGAATTATATGCTGATTGGTAATTCAATAATAACCTGGTAAGGAAATTAGACAATATTGGGGAGGGGGAGTGGTGTTCCACCTAAACCAACTACTATATCTTACAGTGAAACGAGGTTGTCAACATGATTTTTTTTAAACCAGTAGAATTTAAACAAATTATTTCACATGTTTTAGGTTGTGAGATCTAATTTAACCTTTTTGTAAGGCTCGCAAAGGCTTGACATAAAATTTTAATTCATTTGGTATCATTACACTCATAATTCTGCCTGAACAAGAGCTCTGAAATGTCAGTGATCTTTGGTTTATTTAAGATTTGTGACCTGTGACACAATGGTGTTTCATGAAGGTAAAAGAAAAGGAACTTCGAGTGATGACCAAGATCACTGACCATGACTTGGACATCAAGGTCAAGCAAGCCAAGGAAATTCTCACAAAAGGTGCAGCTGTGAAGTTCATCATCAAAGCCAACAAGAGCAACCAGGTGAGTTGTTTCACACCGGAACTGTTGAATTATGCTAATATTGCCAGCAATGGGTGGCAGGAAAGCCCGGTCAGCTGAACTTGTGTTTCAGATGGCACGAGTTTGAATTTAATTGCCACCAAAATTAAAGTGGTTTTTGATTGATTGATTTATTGTTGCTTTAGGTCCAGTGGACTCTTCCGAGCCAAATCAGGACCGGACAACCCCCGATCCGCATAAAAGATCTGCTGAAACAACCCTAGTGGGAAAATTGAATGCCCTCCACCGGCCAGTCACTTTACAATAAAGACATCCCACGCAGGGGACGGCTGAGGGTTTACCTCAACTACGCGAACCCCCGGTTACAAAAACAAAATAGAATACAACCATCATTACAAATCATCAACAAAACACATACATATAAAATGCCTATATTGCTAAATACTAACATCATAGGAAGCCCTAGTGACCACCCAGCAGAAAGCGTCCAACACTCCCAAGCTGATCCGACAGACCTCATACACAAACAAGGAGTCTTGTCCAGGAAGAGTTTTCAAGAAAAAAAGTAGGTCATTGATCTAGCGAAGAAGAAGATAGTATAGCAGAGTGATAGGACAGAGCAAGAATGGGAAAGAGTAAATGAGGAAGATAACAACAGCGGGAATTTAAAGCACTAAATTTCCATAAAGTGGGGATACTATTTATACTGAAACCCCCGGCACTCCAACGGGGGTACTGTTGCCGCAGAGAATCTGTCATGCCTACAAAGGCAAGACAGGTTTTCAACTGGGGCTTTCACTTTTCCCTTTATAGGTTAGAACAATCTACAGTGGCAAGATTGCTCATGACCCCAAGGGGTAATTAAAGTGGTTGTGAGCACTGGCCGTCTTACATTTTAATCACTCTGGTGGTTGTTTTACTGCATAGTTATTATGGACCTGGTAGGGTGGTGGGTCATATCCTATCCGCTTGTCCTTGGCAGTGCTGTGCTGCGACCTCAGTGCTTTGGTTCAGAAACTGCCTGAATTTAATCGACATGAATTATACAAGCATAATGCAGAAATTTTAATCAGTAGCCACATATTGATCGCTTCAATATGAAACTCTATAATTCTTTGTTGCTGAATTTAAGTGTATAATAAGAAACAAAAATATGGTATGTTTGGCTACATTACACACTTTATCTGTGTATTGTAATTGGATAAGTTTTTAGTTAGTCAATTTTGCTTAGGTTTAGCTTTATATTTTTAGATTCTGCTTCCTAATTTTCTTGTTTTACTGTCTAGGGGGATACAGATAAACAGATGAGTCAACTGATGAAAAAAATAATGACTCAGCTAAGGGACTGTGCAGTGATTAAACATGGCATAAAGACTGATCATGAACAGCAGTTGCTGCTGAGACCATTACAGAGCAAAGAGTCTTATTCAGAATCATTATGAAGTAAGCAACTGGTAACTATAGTTTATATGTGTGAATTTTTTATGTATATGCTTTTAAATATAGACATGTAGTAAAAATAAGCATTTTTCATGAATATTACGATGGTGATTGAAGCTGCCAACGTCAGTTACACAATCAAGAGATTTTCAGCACCATGGATCACCATATTTCCAAGGTGCTGTGCTTCACCATCATAGAGCTGCGCCTTTCATGTTGAATTGTGATACAGTAGACTTGTAAGTTTGGAATATTAATCAATTTGAGGACAAATAAAGAATGATTTATTCTTGTTGAATTTTGATACAGTAGATTTACAAGTTTTTGAATATCAATTGCTACAATGTTACCAAAAACAAAACAAGTTACATAAATGAGATTTTTTGTGTTAGTATAGTTCATGTCTCGCATACATGACCAAACAAACTGACATTTTTTTGGCTGTCATAATATTTAATTGAAATTTCGTTTTAATAAAAAAATCAATCATATGAGATAATGAAAGTGTACGTACAACATTTTGTTCAATGTACAGTTGTGCTTATTTTGTACAGGACAGTTTAAATCAAATCAATAAAACAAAGAGAGAAAACATACAACACAAAATTGCTATTGCTTTTTGATATGCAAAAGAAAACTGGGATAAAACTAAAAACAAAACAGCAAAGAAACAAAGAAATGACTGGCATTCATACTTTGGTAAGGTTCACAAAAATCAGGAATGAACATCTTACAACCTGCAGCTTGTAAAATCTCTTACTGCTGGTTGTGTGTATGAAAACACGAACAGAGCAAGCAGCCATCCTATGTATCACAGAAATAACTAATGAATAAATATGTTAGAAAATGTTTAATGAGGTGAAAACCTTTACGTGCTGATGACTTATAATTTTCTGTCTTTGGTTGTTCCATGGTTTTTAAAAAATCCTGCCAAGTTCTGCCAGATTAATCTTCAGCCCTAAAATCAACTGAAATGCACAATATCAAGGTAGAGAGTGAGTTAAAAAAAATTGTTGAGTGGGTGTTTTGGGGATTTTTGTGTGGGTGGATGGGGTTGGTGGGAAGAGAATTTGCTGAGCCTATATTATATGCTTTTCATATATACAGGTTTATAATAGCAATGATTAACCGAGTTATTAGTTCTTTACAAACATATATATTCACTTGTTCCATGCAGGAATTGTTTACTATGGATGCTAATCTGCAGTCATACAAATACTGAATTGTATTATTTGCACAGTATAATCATGAGTTTGTGCACATTATTAATGGAAATACATGAAATATTTTAGTATTTTAAGAAGAAATTTCTTTTTTTAAAGCTGTCAGCAAAAAAAAAAATAGCAGCATGCTCAGGGCACAAAAGGGAGGATGGAAGGAGATAATAGAATTGGGTGGGAAAAAGAAGGGTATTTGGCGCACATTAGATGGGATGGATGGGTGTAGAAGGAGGGAAGAGGGGGTGGGGAGAGAAATTACCAATTAAAAAAAAAAACGGGAAAAAATATGTCTTCTGATAAAATGGATGGGTGTAGGAGGAGGGGGTAGTGGGTGGGGAGAGAAATTACCAATTAAAAAAAATAAATTCTTGAGATGAGATGAGATGAGAACATTGTGAATTAACGTAGGTTAATACTATAACTATTTAGTGCAAGTTTGTGCAGATACTGATTCACTGATTGTGTTCAAAAGTAATACATATACAGTTTGACTGATGCACATCTTACACAAGTACTGTTCATAGGCTATAAGGAAAGCTTACATTACATTACATTATTATTGCTTTAGGTCCAGCGGACTCTTCCGAGCCAAATCAGGACAAGACAACCCCCTATCCGCATAAAAGATCTGCTGAAACAACCCTAGTGGTAAAACCGAAAGCTCTCCACCAGCCAGTCACTTTACAATAAAGACATCCCACGCAGGGGACGGCTGAGGCTTCACCCCAACTTATCGAACCCCCGTTTATAAAAACAAAATAGAATACAAACATCATTATAAATTATCAACAAAACACATACATATAAAATGCCTACATTGCTAAATAATAACATCATAGGAAGCCCTAGTGACCACCTGGCAGAAAGCGTCCAATATTCCCAAGCTGATCCAAAAGACCTCATACACAAATAAGGAGTCTTATCCCGGAAGAGTTTTCAAGAAAAAAGGTAGGAGACTGGGCTAGCGAAGAAGACGATAGTATAGCAGATTGATAGAACAGAGCAGGAATGAGAAAGAGCAAATGAGAAAGACAGCGACAGTGGGAATTTACAGCACTAAATTTCCAGAAAGTGGGGATACTATTTATACTGAAACCCCCGGCAACCCAACGGGGGTATAAGGAAAGCTAAGGAGAAACCTAATTAACTACACTTCTGATGAAACAACTGAAGCTTACGCCAACAAATCATGCACTCGCCATTAAAGTTTTCAAAACGAAGTGAATTGTTAGATATTAATCCAATGTGAATACCAGAAACTCTGACAATAAACACAAGTTTCCTATTCCTATCCTATCCCGTAATTCGAAAGTCGTTAGGGCACCACAGATGATCGTTTAACCAGCGTGCTTCAGCTTTCTCTGTCCTCAGCAACCCTCATGGCTTCGCTCAGTCAAGCCAGTCCATTCTCGAATGTTGTCCTACCACCTCTTTTTCTGTCTCTCTCTTCTTCTTCCTCCTTGCACTGTGCCCTTGCAGGATGGTCTTTGCAAGGAGGCTAATACTCTGGTTACGTGGCCATACCATCGGAGTTTCCGTAACTGTGCGCATTTTATCGTGTTGTCCAATGACTTGTGTGATGATGTCGGACTTCATTGTTGGTGTTGTGCTGGGTATAGGAAATGCACAGGGTCTTCTGTAGCACCTCATCTCCATGCTTTGTATTCTTCGTTGTAGGTCTGCTGTGAGGGTCCATGTTTTGCAAGCGTATAGGAAGATGGAGATGACAAGGAAGTGCAGCAGCCTTACCTTAGAGTATAGATTGATGGTCCTGTCTTTCCCAATGGACTTCAACCTTGTCAGGGCAGCAGTTTTTTTGTGCGATCCTGGAAAGGACTTCCTGTCGGGACCCATTGTTTGATACAATGGCTCCTAAATATTTGAAGCTATGAACCGTGTTGAGGGATTGGCCTTAGACTTTGATGAAATTGGTGTTGTTGGTCATCATTTTGGTCTTCTCTGCACATTTCCATTCCAAAGGCTCTGGAGATTAGTTTGTTGTTCATTGCTTACAGGGTCCAGTGGACTGCAAAGAGATGAATCAGGACCACAAAATCAAGACCACAACTTGGCTGATAGCGGACTCACCCCTGATCCGCATAAAAGATCTGCTGAAACAACCCCAGTGGTAACACTGAAAGCACTCCACCAGCTGGTCACTGTACAATAAAGGCATCCCACACAGGGAACACTGAGGCTACACTCTAATTTATCGAACCCCTGTTTACAAAAACAAAATGAAATACAAACATCATTATAAAATATCAACAAAACACATACATATAAAATGCCCACATTGCTATATAATAATATCATAGGAAGCCCTAGTGACCATTTGGCTGAAAGCGTCCAATATTCCCATGCTGATACAACAGACCTCACACACAAATGAGGAGTTTTGTCCCGGAAGAGTTTACAAGAAAAAAAGGTAGGTGACTGGTCTAGCAAAGAAGAAGATAGTATAGTAGATTGATAGAACAGAGTAGGAATGAGAAAAAACAAATGAGAAAGACAGCGACAATGAGAATTTAAAGCACTAAATTTCCAGAAAGTGGGGATACTATTTATACAGAAACCCCCTGCACCTCTACGGGTGAGGGGGCTTTGGAGGTGGCGTCAAGCCTCTTTACCAGTTTTTCAAGTTCTTGTTCCATTTTACATGATTCCAAAAACTAATCTGGGGAAAACAACCCAACAAAACAGCACAAGCAAAACATCTTGCACAACATTTTTGAAAACTCGGTTTAAAGCAAATTTTTTTCCAACAGAAACAGTTTGGAACATTAAATAGAAGCAGTCACTTACACAATAATATGAAACTTACCACTTAAACCTGCAAAACAACACAATGAGAGAAATCAACCAAATACAAAACATGCAAAATGGTGAAAATAATTTGCATAGCCTGTACAGCTGATGGTTAAACCCAAACATTTTAAAATTACATCTGTATTAATTTACAATATTAAGCGTTCATCTTTTTAGCAGTAAGTTCAGCTTTTCTACACAAAAAAATCAGTATACTAAGTTTGATTCATATTCCCTGAAATTATAAACCGAAGTACACCGACCAACAAGCACGCAAAAACACCATTAAATAAAAAGCAAATATATTTTTAAAGACTCCAAAAGCAGAACATGAGTTATGTTGACAATGATCACTATGTTAAAACTAAAAAAATAAA
Organism: Oncomelania hupensis; assembly: GCA_036898135.1. NCBI lineage: Eukaryota > Metazoa > Mollusca > Gastropoda > Littorinimorpha > Pomatiopsidae > Oncomelania > Oncomelania hupensis. The sequence goes on along the minus strand of CM072518.1, from coordinate 30,576,207 downwards.
ATTATGCATACATTTAGTGACCATTCATGGTAAAAACAATATTGATTTTGTTCTATGTGAAGTGAGCGTTTGAAAGATGTAAATATGTGAAAGTTCAGTTTCATCAGTAATAAGTTTATCTCAGATAATGAAGACATTATTATTGTTCATTTGAAACATGAAATATATTACTTATGTACAGTCTTGATAACACTAATAAGATGTCAATAGTTTTATAGTCAACTGACTAGAGTGTATATATAAGAATCTTTCACAAAAGTATTTTTTTAAAAGCTGTCTGTAAGATAATAATTCAAGCTAAAAATTTCAAACTAAGTGGCATTTTGATCATGGAAGACGCATTGACTTCATTAAGTTATAATTGTTTTGTGCACTAAAGTATGAAATTTCTTTGAATGGTTTCAGCAATGCACTCATGTACTTCCTAATGTTAAATGGATTTTTTTTTTTTAATAAACGTTTATCATACATTCCGTCCGTTTATAATGTGTTCGTAAGAATACCCATGTTAAACTGTACATAAACTTGTGACCATTTGATCTCACCCTTATACAATCAAGTTGTGGTAGCATGGGGGAGAACATTTTCAAAAAATAATTTCTTACACACATCTGGGTAAAATTATGCTATTAAAAAACAAAGAATTAATACATGACTAAATAAAATATAACCTTTTATTCTTAAGTGTATAATTTTCATCACAATAACAGATTAATAACAAAAAATATTAAGCATCACACAAAATATGTAAACCCAGAAAATTAAACACTATTGTGCACCTTTAGTGTAATTTGACTGTGCGCCTCTAAATTGGTTGTACATTATGTTTTGTACAATTAAGTAATAAATTAAAACAAACGTGATTTGTCTTATTATATTAAAAATCTAGCATCATAAATTACAAGAAAAATTGCATTTTTTCCAACTGAAAGTATAATGCATGATCGCAGAAAATGTGTTACACTGTGCAGAGTTCAAATATATTATGTTCTTCATTAAACAGCTTTGCTCCATTAAACATTCTCATAAAAAGGATGTGTTCTACCTATTCATCCATAAAACTAGTAGCAACAATGAGCATTGATATTTTCTAGGCCACGATGCTGTTGAAACGTAGTCTTCGTAAATTTTAAAGTGCTCAGCCTTAACACAAAAAATATAATTTACAACATTAGTACAAGATAATTTCCACTGAATTTAACCACAATTTTGGATTTAAAAAGCGAGAGAGACAGACTGACTGGCACAGCAATGTCACATGTGGGGGAGGAAGGGTGGCATTCGGGGGAAGAAGAGTAGGGGTGGGCTCAAAGTAGGGGTCTCCATAATAAATGTTGAAAATTTCCTGGTGAAATCAAATGCCAAGGAATGAGAAATGAACAAATATGAAGTAATTATGCCTATAATGGACTGAGAGAGGAATAACAATGCTTCCTCTTGCATGAGATTACAGGGGAATACTCACAAGCCTTTCTCACCAATATGTCCAGTAATAAAATAAATTATAACACAGCGATGAATCAGACATATTAATTTGAAACAAGTTTAGCAGAAAGCTAATAGCAAATATTCAATGTAAAAAGAGAAAGTTAAAATGGACACACACAAAAAGCAAGATGTTGTACTGCATACTGATGAATGGAAAAAAACTTATAAGTAAACACATCACAACAAAAAACATGCAAAGCTATTTATATAACATCAAGGTGAGTAGGCAAAAACATTAATGGTGTTAAATGCACTTTCTAGAATCAACACATTCTTTCCTTGGACTCTCATCCACATCCGGCAACTATTAAGGGTTTGAACTGTCTTCATTTGCAATAAAAACACAGCCTCTGAACAACACGATGACTACTAAAAAAATGAAAAAATTAAAATATCACTCTTAATCCTAGTTGTGTCATCAAAATTGTGACCAGTTCATCTCAAAACCTTTTGCACAATAAATATAAATCACACGTGGTATACAAATTGGAAATGAAGATAGGGTAACACCAAAGAAATAAGATATGGAGAGAAACAAACAAACTGTACCAACTAGTATTGTAAATTACAATGTTCACAGTCACACAGCTTATTTTGCACCACCATAACATCTGTTTAACAAATCACCACAAAACTACATTTATTTAAATCTTTCTTCTTTTTTAATTGACAAGGAAATCATTTCATTCATATTGTGTAGGGAAACAATACAACTGAAATTGCCAGTCCAACATCAGCCACAACTCAAAACATGCACTTGTTCATACCGTAGAACCATACCATAAAGGCATTCAGAGTAATTCGATGCTTTTAGTGTTTTAAAGTTTTTCTACAGCCACATCAACATACGCAATATGTTGGGTTTTTTTTTTTGCACAAAGGACAATTATACTTAATCTCAAGATTTTTTTTGTTTTAGGCTCATGTCATCAAACCTTACTATTAATGCCACTCATCCCATTTCTAAAGCTATGTGATACACCCACCATTTTTTAAAAGGCAGGAACACTGAACATGTACTGTACAACACAAAGGCTATGACGCTGAAGTTAAGTTTGACAGTATGACAGTTCAGTATTCCTTTACCTTTCCTATCTTCATTCTTCAGTGTCGATGGAAATTATTGAACTTTTCCTTTTTAATTCAATCAGCTACACATTCTCTTCAGCATGTTTTAAGTTAACTGTACAGCTTGAAGAAACGGTGGGATGTTTTCATTGTGCTCCATTGCACTGCTGAAAAACCATTGTCTTCTGCAGTATGACAAGGAAAAATTCATCCTACATCACAAACTATGTAGTGCAAAAACACTTCAAGCCCAACATGGACCTGATATTTGAACTCACAGCATATCATGAAACACAAACACTATTCTTGGCATGGTGGGTAAAATGCTAATTTCGGAAGGGAGATGATGCACTCAATCTATGTGTGGGTAGTCTGCCTCTCTGTTCAGTTCATACAGCTGCCGCTGAAGATCAGCAAAACCGGGTCGTGCCTCAGGATCCTGTCGACAAAAGGAAAATGTGATAGACAACATAAAACATTTTTTTAAAAAGAACAAACAAAATAATAAATAAATAACAAAAAAACAAAGAAAATAAGGGAGGGGAATGGTGGAAAGAGACAAATTCAATACTAACAAACAAGTGGAAAAATTCAAAGGAACATTTGGTACTGCATGTGTACAAATCTGATGTAAATCTACTGAAGCAAATGCAAAACGAGCATACATAATATGCAAGCCCTTCCTCCATACCCCTGCCCAAAAAGAAAGAAAAGAGACGACTGACAGATGGAAAACAAGTCGCCCCAAGACTACAAGCTATGAAGACAAAGACACCTACCCTGTCCCAGCACTTGAGCATGACCTGATAGATGATCATAGGACAATGAGATGGCTTCTGAAGGCGCTTTTCCTGCGTCACCACATAATCCACTACATCCACATTGCGTTTCTCACGATATGGCATTTCTCCACATGTGAACACCTCCCACATCAACACACCTATAAAACAAATGATGAAAGACCATAGGTCAATACACACTTTCTAACATTTGTTTTTTTGTGGTTTTTTTTAAAAATAGAAATATGGGAACCATGTTGGAGTAAACAGGAGAAAGAGAAATACACCGAAATTTGGCCAGGGTCAGGGGAGGGCCACTGAGACACCAGTATGATGCAAGGGCAGCGCCATGTTCAGGCACAAATTGGTACCCTCTCATGGCACACAAGTGTTTAATCCATACTTTACCTTCCTGCCAAAAATGCAGTGAGTCAAAGCTACCAAGCCCAAACTCACTGTGGGAACCACCTGGGGTGAAGTAGCTTGTTTTGAAGGGACTGTGATATTAAAAGTTACTTAAAAGATTTTTTCTGTGTATTTGATCAATACAGTATATCAAACTATATACCAGTATGTTTGGAAAATAAATAGCTATTTAAATGTTAATCTTAAACAAAAAAGTTCCATTTTACGAAAGGTATACTTTTGCAAATGTGGATTTTCAGATACTTACATACAACTCAAAATCAATGTAGATTTTCTCAACAAAAGTTACCTTTTTACTATAGAACATATGCATATACATTGTGCAGAAATCAATTTTCTTTCCACTGAAAGAACAGCAATGAAAAATCTTATGCCAGCGACAGGTTCTGATATTTTTTTCCAATGCTAACATTCAGCGATTGCACTGCTGCCTCAAATTCTTCTAAGAGAATTGGGAGGATTTCTTCGTCTTCTCTGTTCTGGGGACATGCTAGAACTGAAGGGTCTCCATTTGGTGCGTAGTTGTAAAGGTCAGAGCAGTACTCTGTCCATCTATCCAAGACTTCTTGTTCTTCTGTAAGGCATATGCCAGACTTGCTTTGGATAGTGGAGACCTTGGGCTGTTTAACACTTGTCAGCCACTCCACAGTCTGTTAGGTTTTCTTGCTGTTGTTCTTGTTCAGACTGTTCTCAATTTCCTGGCATTGATCTTCTATCCAGTTCTCCTTTTCTGTGTGCATGCCTTTTCTGATGTCATTAATTTTTTGGTAGGTATCAGCTCTCTCTGAGGTTTTCTTTTTCTTTTTCATCTCTCTTCGTTTGTCACACAGGTCCAAAAGTTCAGGTAGAATCCACAGTTTCTTCTTTGGGCGGTGCTTTTTAAGGATCTCAGTGGCGGCATCTGTCACAGCTAAGTTGAAAGTGGAATGTCAGGACCCTAACTGTGGAGAAGAAATTAGAAGAACTGGTCCACGAGTTGGACCACTATCGATGAAACATTTTAGGTATCAGTGAACAGCGCTGGAAAGGCCTAGGTGAAACAAAGGCAAAGGCCACAAACTTTATTTCAGCGGGAGAGGTTACATTACATTACATGATTATTGCTTTAGGTCCAGCGGACTCTTCCGAGCCAAATCAGGACCAGACTTCGCCGAAAGAGGACCCACCCTGCACAAAAGATCTGCCGAAACAACCCTAGTGGAAACACTGAAGGCACTCCACCAGCCGGTCACTTTACAATAAAGACATCCCACGCAGGGGGCGCTGAGGCTATACTCTAATTTATCGAACCCCCGTTTACAAAAACAAAATAGAATACAAACATCATTATACAATATCAACAAAACACATACATATAAAATGCCTACATTGCCAAATAATAACATTATAGGAAGCCCCAGTGACCACCCAGCAGAAAGTGTCCAATATTTCCAAGCTGATCCAATAGACCTCACACGCAAGTGAGGAGTTTTGTCCCAGAAGAGTTTTCAAGAAAAAAGGTAGGTGACTGGTCTAGCGAAGAAGAAGATAGTATAGTAGATTGATAGAACAGAATAGGAATGAGACAGAACAAAGGAGAAAGAAAGTGACATTGGGAATTTAAAGCACTAAATTTCCAGAAAGTGGGGATACTATTTATACTGAAACACCCCCACAGGTGAGCGGGAGAGATGACAGGCACGTGGACCAGTTCTTCTAATTTTCCCTCCACACTTGGTGTCCTGACATTCCAGGTTCCTATGACGATGTTGTCTCTCGTGAGGATCTTGCAAAGTTGTCCATCCGTAACACACTTATCACCTCCGTCTTGGTGGCTAACGGAAGGCGGGGTCTTTGGTGATCTGGGCAACAACCGATCCGGTATGGAGTGAGTGGTTCTTTTCATCATGTCTTGGGCAAGAAAACCCTCGCGGGTCCCAATCCACTCCAGACTGTTGGCCACAGCTGAAATCGAGTACAGTGTGGCTCGCCTTGGCCCCGAGCACGTGGTCGTTGAACCTAAAGTGACGTGAGGTTCCTCCGTCCTGTCCGGTGACTACTGTGTAGAAGTCTTTCACCCAGAGATGCCATGCTGACATCATCCCTGTTAGTCGCCTCTTACGACATGCCAGAAATCGCTGGGTCTACTCGATTCAGTGCCCAAACCCACAGGGCATACGTTTCCCAGCCTGATCATAATATGTGGGGGAAAACAACCTAAATAAGAGAAAGACAATGAATTGAGAATTTGTTGGTAATGATCATAATACATCAAAGAAAACAATAGGCTGTCAAAATTAAGTGAACTGACCGAAAGCCCAAACGTCTGACTTGCTGGAGAAGCGCGTGTATTGCAGAACTTCTGGTGGCGCCCACTTCACTGGGAACTTGGTGCCAGCTGAGCTCTGGTATTCATCATCCAATACATATCTGAAACAAACATATATGTTTATGTGTTTTATTAAATTAAATTAAAATCACTGAAAATTATTATAACACATGCTTTATTAAATTAAATTAAAATCACTGAAAATTATTATAGCACATGCTTTATGTGTGGAAAATTAGTTTGCATTTAATAAACTGTTATTTATTCATTATTTTGAGAGGACAAAGCCACTAGCCTGGTGCCTAACAAAATATTATATTAGCACACCATTACGTACTATAACTACCTGCTCGAGATATAACACAAAACGCAAAATATCCTCCAAAGACAGTCCATCAGAAATGACTGCGGCTTCAAAAACCCTGCTGCCAAGACAGAATAATATAAACAGTTCTTTTTCGTCAAAACAACAATGAAGTCGAAACAACTCCCAAATTAAGTTGTCACCTTAAGCTCAGCTACAGAGTTTTCATGTTGTGCACTCCCCAAATAATATATATACTATATTGTCAGAAAAGGCTCCTATAGCTGACCCGTCAAGCTACATCACTGTCAGGAATCCAGATCCAGACAATACACTGCTCTCAGTCTCTCTCTCATCTTCTTTGTTTAAGCGGCCAACATCATTTTGTTGGTTATTCTGTCGCTACTGGGTGCTTAAGATGCAGCGCTTGTGTCGAGATCTGGCTACTTTAGATAACGGTGTCCTTGAAGTGGCAGTGGCAATAAAAACAGGGAAGGTGTGTGATGGCAAAGTTGGAGGGAAGGGTGGGGTGGATGTTGGTGTTAAGTTTTGAGGCCCCCATCCTGTACTTGAAGGTGTCCAGAGACTCAGCTGTCACAACTTCCTCAGGCAGTTGGTTCCAGTATGGTATTGTCCTAGGGAAGAAGGAAATCTGTCTATTTTGTGTTCTGCAGTGTGGAATGTCATAGCTGCAGGAGTTGTTTTTCCGGGAGTTTTTTCTGTTGCTTGATGGTTTGGGCAGTTAGTTGGAGCTGATGGAGATAAGACCATGGTGATATCTGAACATCATCTCCAAGCAAGCTTTCTTCCTTCATTGCTGTAGTGATGGCCAGTCGAGGGATTCAATGATAGAGTCAACACAGGATGTTTTAACGAAGGCGGTTTGAGACCCATCTTGCTGCTCTGCATTGCACCTTCTCGATGGCTTGGGTCTCACTTGCTGTGTAGGTGTCCCACACTGTCGCTGCATACTCAAGAATTGGGTGAACAAAGGCCTTGTACGCAGTTTCCTTTGTCTTCTTATTTCCAATCTTAAGGTTTCGACGAAGGAAGCCTAGTCTCTTATTGGCTTTGTTTATGATGGAAGTCACATGGCTGTCCCACTTCATGTCGTCCTGGATGTTGATGCCGAGGTACCTGGTCACACTGATGTTTTCTAGTGTGTTTCCATGTAGCTCATACAATGGGACAATCATTTGTCTCTTGAAGGTGACACTCAGTACAGAGTACTAATGTGGGTGGAACTCCATGGACCATTGATCTTTCCAGATAGCAAGGAGAACCAGATCTTCTTGCAGCACTTACTGATCTTCCTGGTCTCAATGGTCTTATTGCACATTGTGTCGTCAGCAAAACTGCGAACTTTGGATGTGATGCCTGCAGGGAGATCATTGATGCATAGTAAAAATAGGCTGGGGCCAAGGGCTGAACCTTGAGGCACTCCAGGTTCTACTGGTGTGAAGTCTTTTCTCACTTCCTCCACCATCACCTTACTGTCTACCATCCAGGAAGTTCTTAATCCAGGCGTTGATGCGGCCTCCAATGCCGTAGCGACTGAGCTTGTGGATTAGTAGGGCATGACTGACTTTGTCGAATGCTTTCAAAACGTCAAGGACTATGGTGTCCTCCTGATTTCCTCTCTCCAGCTCTACACTGGTTTCGTCCACATACCCTAGAAGCTGTGTCTCGCAAGAGTGTCCATGTCTAAAACCCTGTTGCTCTGGAGTGAGAACGTGGTTGTTTTCGAGATGGGAAATGAGATGGCTGGTAATGATGCGTTCTATCACCTTGCAGGTGATGCTGATGAGTGAGATAGGACAGTAATTGGCTGCGCTGTATCTTTCTCCTTTTTTGAAGATTGGGGTGACATTGGCCAATTTCAAATCCTGTGGCAGAATGCAACAACTATAGGAACAGTGAAAGAACAAGATGATTGCGGGACTGATGTCTTCTAGTTCTGCAACAGTCTTCCGTAGCTTGGCAGTGATCCCTTCGGGGCCACAGGCTTTATTGGGGTCAAGGTTGAGCAATAGCTTCTTAACACTTTCTTCTGTAATATTGACATCTCCACAATTTGGGTAGCAATGGATTACTTGAGATGGGCGACAGCGCCGCTTAAACTCTTCCTCTGTGATGGTCTCTTTGGGGCTGAATACAGAGCAGAACTGGTCATTTAGCAGCTGGGCCTGTTCTTTGGGGTCAGTAAAAAGCCTTCCAGCATCTTTGAGAGGAGACAACCCATGGGTGGCTTGGCTTGGATTTCGTGTACTTGTGTTACGTGTTCAGAGAGTGAGTGTGTCGATCCTGGGTGAGCTTTGTCCAAATGTCTTCAACATAGCTGTCCTTGCCGAAGGAGGCCTTGATGCGGTCGTTCGGCTCATGCACTGCCACCTTCAACGGTTCTCTGCATTCTTCCGTGTAGATGGGGATAAGTTGTTTAGGCTGGCGCTTCTTTGGGGGGTGGATCTGGAGTTCCAAGAAGGCAGCATCATGATCTGATAGCCCTGGCAGCACCTCAGGAAGTTCCAACCTACTATAATGATGGCACGGTGTGCTGGCAATGAAAAAGCATTTATGCTTTCTGTGTATTCTGTATGAGGGTGATAGAAGCAACAGGCCAACAACGTTCTTCTTCCCTTCAGTTTTATCTTCACTTACTGGATTTCATAGTTAGTGGAGAGGAAAAGTTCTTCCAGTGAAGTCAGCTCTTCAGATACGGAGACAAAAATGCCATCTCCAGACTTATTTGGTCTCTCTCTGTGGTAGATGTTGTACCCCCTTGGGAAGATTTCAGCATTTGTATGTTTTGGTGCCAGCCATGATTCTGTGCCTAAAATGAAATCAGGTCTTGTGCTCTGATTTAGATTGCGAGTTCCGCTACTTTGCCGACAATGGACTGACAGTTAACAGTCAAAAAGCAAAGTGGGTACCTGCAGTGTTTGTCTTGTTTGCTTATTCTTGAGGGTGTTGATGTGTGAAATGGGCAGAAGGAGCTCTCAAGGTCAGAGTTTAGGGTCGAGTCATCTGTCAGACTACATAGTTGGGTGCATATGCCAAAAAAGTGAAATGCAACACTATTATAGTTTGCATTTGCACGCACAGTGCCACGCAACATCACTTCTGCCGAGCTGGTCATAGGAATTACTGTTGGTGCCTTGGCAACAGGCAGAGAACCATTATCAGTACAACTTATGTTAATCTGATGAATAAAAATTGATGCAACAACAACAGCAACAAAGCAGAGAACCATTGACCACAAGTTTCGCATGCGACTCCACACTCATCCCACCCCACCAAATGATCACAAACTCCACAAAGAAAATGGATCTCCTCATTATTTCTTTCTTCAGTCTCCTGTGTAGTTTGTAGCATGGTAAGTATTAGTAGGCTTGCTAATATTACTGATAGTATTACTGAAAAATAATACATATTGGTAGTGTTGTGGAAGCAGTTTGAAGAAATGTCATATGGCTCAGAGTTTAGTGTTAGTGTGACATGGATGCAACCATATTTGTTGACATTCAGAGATGCAGCCAATCTTCATTCAGATTCACATGTGCAATTGGAAAACAATAAATCTCTTACCTCTGCTTTATGGGTGGTTCAGGGGGATGAAAGAACAAGTATAACTGTTTTTTTTTAAATTTTACAGGTTGAAATTGAAGAAAATTTTGAAGCATGCACACCATGACTCTCTCTCTCTCTCTCTCTCTCTCTCTCTCTCTCTCTCTCTCTCTCTCTCTCTCTCTCTCTCTCTCTCTCTCTCTCTCTCTCTCTCTCTCTCTCTCTCTCTCTCTCTCTCTCTCTCTCTCTCTCTCTCTCTCTCTCTCTCTCTCTCTCTCTCTCTCTCTCTCTCTCTCTCTCTCTCTCTCTCTCTCTCTCTCTCTCTCTCTCTCTCTCTCTCTCTCTCTCTCTCTCTCTCTCTCTCTCTCTCTCTCTCCAGTCAAAACATCAGACACTGCACACTCCTGCTCCCAAATGTAATTTTAAAAAAAATTATTTGTTAATGTTGTAGCCGCGCTGGCTACAAGTATTTCTGACCATACGATATGTAGGTCTAACTCTGTTCTCTGTTATGTTTAAACTAGCTGTATGCAATAACTTGAGACATACTTTTCAGATCCCTTAAAGCATATAACCGTTAAACGCAGCATTAAATTCTCTATCAGAATATATACACTTTATTTGTGATTTATGTACCAATTTTGAATTAGAGCGCGATGTTTAGAATAGCGCGATGCATATCACGTTGATAAAGGCACCGCGCTGTTGTATGCTAAGCCGCCGCTGAGGTTGGTTTTGGCCAGTCTAGCGCTTTCCCGTGAGCCTACAACACAGTCATGATAAGAACATAATTTTGAATGAGGCTACAGCAAAGATTCTCCACTGTAACACCTTAAGTGTGATATTTTTCGATGCCTTAGACAGTTCATTCTCTAATAGTAGATATTTAAATTAAATATTAGTTTTATAGGGACATACACATCGGAAAAGAAACAGAGGAAAAGTTGTAAGAAGGGGCTAGATGTAATTGTTGTTGATGTGTTAGGTGATTTCTATTTTAATCCGTCATAGTCGGAACACAATTGTATATTGTTGGAAAAAGGAGACGTAGTTCTTTCTTTGTCATTATTATTATTTATAATTGTATTAAATTAAAGAGTTATTATGAGTTTAGAGTCGTGACATTCTTAAGAGCAGCAGCCAACTCCCTCTTAAATTGCGTATTATTTTAATTTCGCAGCAGATAGGTCCGATATTGTTATAACAGTACAAAAGTCGTATTTCAGCGTTTCCGTCAATATATAATTTGTATAGTATTCGTTTGCGTTTCAAGCCTTATACGTAAAATTAAGATTAGAACTAACACAAATTAGCAAGAGAGGCAAACATTTTGTGACAAGCGCGGCATGCGTAAGCAGCACTTTCGCTGCGGCTGGTGGTCCCAAATAAAAGCAGAACGCACATCACGGCAGGGAGGGGAGAGCACAGGGCACAACGCAGCAAATAAGAGCTGTTCTACTTGAGCACTGCCTTTGCTATCTTGGTCTTCTGAATAAAACCTTTTCAACGGTCATCAACGAACTGGCGTTGGGGAGAGAGAGAGAATGTGTGAGTGAGAATCTTCTCTCCAAAACACCACAACACTACAATGGTGGCAACACACAAAACACCATGTTCTCTATTAAATTAATCCTATCCTATCCTATCCCATAACTCGGAGGTTGTAGAGGCACCACAGATGATCATTTAATCAGCATACTCCATCTTTCTCTGTCCTCAGCAACCCTGATGGCTTCGCTCAGTGCCAAACCAGTCCATTCTTGAATGTTGTCCTCCCACCTCTTTTTCGGTCTCCCTCGTCTTCTACCTCCTTGCATTGTGCCTTGCAGGATGGTCTTTGCAAGGCCTGATGATCTGGTGACATGGCCATACCATTCCCAACCATTTAAATATATATATTATTAATATTATTATTTTATAGATAATGACCCTGTCTTGCACCACTTTACGCCACACAAACACCCATGTTCTCCACCACATTCACCATCAAAAATCAAATCAGCATAATCAAAAGGCCATTCACCTGGCAAGTCCGAAGTCAGCCACCTTGACGACAGTATTCTCTCCAACAAGGCAGTTGCGAGCGGCCAGGTCACGGTGGATAAACTTTCGACTTTCCAGGTACGCCATTCCTTGGCACACCTGTTGGCACATGTCTAGCAGACGGGAGGCTTGCTGGGACAGACGTTGCTTGTGTCTTTGCAGGAAGTTGTTGAGAGCACCTGCATAATAAATCCATAAAATGAAGAACTTGCAAACACAATAGAGATACAATTTGCAACCATTACAATGTGATAACAAATCTCTTGAAAACTGGACAGTTATCTTGCATACACATATTGGCATAGTATGTACCAGATAAAGTTAAATAAATAAATAAATAAATAAACACACCCATTCAAACAATACTAACCATTTCTCATCAGTTCTGTGACAATGCACATGGGTCGCTTTTTGGTTACCACTCCGTACAGCTGGACTAAATTCTTGTGACTAAGCTGACTGTAACACAAAGAAAACACAATCCAAGTTTGAGAAATGTGTTCTCTACTTACTAGGAATTAACATCACTAAACACAGGAAACAATGAGTGATGGAAGAGTGAGTACTTTTGACTTTTTTTCTCAACGAATGGGTTTTCAGTCATTTTCATTCCACCACCTGTCCAATTACAATACAACAACAGTTTTCTGCTTTCCCTTCAGTTTGCTTTCCTCCTGTGGAAAGGGCTTGTGGGGAGGGAGAAAAAACGAGCCCTCATAATGATTACTGATAGAAAAGCATTATCCACTGAAAATGCTTCATCCAAACAGAAGGTTCAACTATCTTTAAAACCGAGTGGTGTGAGTGAGAAAGAGTGAGAAAGATGGTAGGGTGAGTGGAGAGAAGGGCAACAATACAGAGAGAGAGACTCAGAGAGAGAGAGAGAGAGAGAGAGAGAGAGAGAGAGAGAGAGAGAGAGAGAGAGAGAGAGAGAGAGAGAGAGAGAGAGAGAAAGAGAAACAAAGAGAAAGAGAAAAAAAGAGAAATAAAAGACAGCGAGAGAGAGAACAGAGAGAAAGAATGACAGCGAAAGAGAGAATGGACGCATACGTCATTGTCTTTGCTTCCTCTTTGAATGATTCTTCCGACATTGTGTTCTCCTTCATCCTTTTCACTGCCACTGTCATGCCTCTAAAAGTACCCTTGTGGACACTCTGAAACAATACAGGATGAATTATGTATACATCTTTTTAGAACTGCTAATATAAAGAAAGATAATGAAAATATCAGAAACAAATAAAAAACTTTGGCAGAAAGTTCAAAGGAATGTTTTCTCAATCGAATGTTGCTCCCCAAGTTTCATGCATCTCACTTATTCCCTGCTAATGTAAAATTAGGTATTATCTTAGTACTAAAACAGGCATTTCCACTTCCATAATTATGGTCATGAATTTAAAAAAAAAACATTTTTTTTAAAAGGAAACAAAAAGAAAAGACCACACAAAATATACAGTGCATTCTAAAATTCAATCTCACAATGCTTCCAGCAAATTGTTCACACATTCTATTATTATGTTCTTGCACAGAAGAACCAAAGATTACAATTTAAAGAATCATAACAAACAAAATTCCAGTACCAAGAAATGTTAAATTAAAAGTATAAATTAAATTTGAAACAACAAATAAAAATCATGTAATTCAAACCAAAATAAATTATTGTAAAAATAATACAAAACTTTAGAACCAAATCCCAGGGAGGGGACTAGGAAGAGGGTGGGGGGCTGGAGGGGAAATGGGGGAGAAAGAAGTGGACATCGGAATGGGGTATGGAAAAAATGAGGTATGGAAGATGTGGTTGGGGGCAGGTACAAAATACCATGAAAACCAAAATGAAAATCCTAGGGAAAAAAAAGCCAGCAAATGTAGGATTTTTTCATGAATCAAGAAGAATAGGTGATATTTATATTTTGGTTAATTGACAATTCTAAACATAGAGCATTTTTGACCACTGGATGACCATGCATAAATAAACTACAATGAAGATTTCCCATCCAAGTTGACAATAGCACACTGCCTTATACTTTGAAGGTAAGGTGAAAGTCTTTATGGAATACTTTCCTCCACTCTGTATAGAAGGACCACTGTTTGAGAGCAAAGTGTGTGTCAACTGTTTCCATCTTTGAAGATCTTCAGCAGACACATGCTGAGTCAACTCCAGCAAAGTTTACCCAGCGTTTTTCTGATGAAGACCTTCACAGATCTAAATAGCTGTCACACACTTTGTTCTCAAACAGTAGTCCTCCTACAAAGAGTGGAAGAAGAATTCCAGATAGACTTTCACCTTACCTTCAAAGTATAAGGCAGTGTGATAGAGTCAACTTTAACAGGAAATCTTCAATTTTGGACACTGAGTTATTAGTTTATTTCTACATGATTTATTCTATTTCTAATAAATTAAGAAAATAACAATCTAAACTGAAAACGAGGTGGAGGTGGATGTTACGACTAAGACGCGCACGATAGTTCCGGTCATTTTATTTTGTAAAGAATACCATGATAGCGTGTATTTACCTTTGATTTGATTCCACGTTGTTGTTAGAACAAGCTTTGTATACTCGATATGGTTGTAGTATCGTTGAGAATTTTCTGGAATTGTTTTATTATTGATCGAAGTTTCCAGATCTATCCGGCGATAGCTTGTAAACTGAGGAATGTTCTATGATGTAATACGATGCAGTTCCGGAGACAAGTTTTATTTTGTTATTGCGTCATGCTGGGATGTTCTAAGCTTTACTGAATTGCACAGAGATTATATAAGTAATGCACTGTCTGCTTTAAAAAAAAGATTTTTGAGTGATTTTTGGAAAGTGATCTTGTATGCAGTTGTTGATGTTTGCTGAATAAAGTTTGAAAACTTTATATGACGACTCCTGCCTTGTTGCTGAGTGAACAGTCAGCGTGGATAAACGAATTCGAGTTAAAAATATCAAAATTCAAACATCGGGGCTGAATCCACTATTGATAAATATGTGTAACAGTGGATTTGAACTAACTGAATAAATGTAAATGTATTCTGACATTATGTATTCACCCATAATTTAATAGTTATTTTGAAATTTGAAGAACAAAAATAAAGAAACTTTAAATAAAATTTACCATAATCTGCTGAAACAAAATACACACCTACACATTAAAATTAAAGTCATGCAGACTGTTTATGTGCATGTAGGGCTTTAACATACTCAAAGAATATTAAAAGAATAACAAATTCATCAGAACTGAGAAATGGAACGTATTATACTTACATTTGCTACAGATGTGAACAAACGTGATCAAGCATTAGAAAATAGCTGCAGCTTCTCTATTTTGGGTAAATAAAACTGATAGGAACAGGAAGCATCTTCAAATCTTCAAGATAAATAGTAAGTCACAAAACATTTCTAAGAATTGAAAGCAGTAAAGCAACTAAACAAATGGAAAACCAAAGTCGTATCCTTCATCTTTCTAGCTAAAAATACCAAACTGCGACTACTGAGAAAAGAAAAATGCAAAAATACAAGGGCTACCTTACTTCAAGAAAAGTGCAAGAAGGAACTACATCAACTCACCCCAAAACAACCAGCACCCAGCTGTTCTCCAACTGTCAAATCTTTGGGATCAATTTCAAATTGACCTGTAATAGAAAACATTTATGTGTATTATCATGAAGAAGAAAAAATCTGTCATTGGATGACCACAGACTCTGAATATGCAAAAACAGTTCCAATAGTGTAAGGAATTCCACAAAGCATGCCTATAGGTTAAAAAGGAGATACATCCAGCACTGCATAGTTCAGAAAATGCAGCAATGTAAAGGCTAAAATGGTGCTCTCCCTTAAGTGCTTGCATTTTTAAAATTTTTTTAAAAAAAGTTTTGAAAGACCGTACATAAAGTCTTTAGGAGAGTTCCAGTGAAGCAACTACACAAAACTGGTTAAAAGGAAGGGAAAGAATAAATCATGATTATAATACAAATACCAGTGCTGAACTCTGGAACAATAACTATTAGAAAATAAGTGCCTAATAACTTACTATGCCCAAAGCCAGCTGTAGTGGGTTTGGTGTTTCTCTGAGGTGGTTCCTTCAACCTTGTTACTAGACCTGAAATAATGATGTGTATACATGAAAATAAGGTAAAGTGATTCATTCAAACATAACCACAGGACAAAATGTATTATATCCCATCCTATCCATTAATTTCATAATTCAGGTTAATATATATTTGGTGTTTAAAAAAAAAATCTTTCAAATGTTACTGATGTCATAGTAGATTATAGCTGCAAATATTTCAGTCATATGAATGGAATTGATTAAAAAATCTACAAAAAGACATCTGCTACACATTGTATACAGGCGGCAGAGAACTTTTCAAATTTAAGGCAGCGCACAGGTTTTTAAAAACCTCTTTAATACTAATAAATAAATAAACCATAAAAAACAAACAACTGCATTTGTACCTCCAGCATTATATTTGTGGTAGTTGATGACATCTGGAATACTCTCAAACACATGATTCTCCGCAATGTAGAAAAATCCTTGTGCATTTTTTCTGATATGGTAATGACGTACTTGTACTCCACTGAAACAATAGGAAGGAATAAAATGCACATTATGATCTCTTAATGTTAACAGAAACTAGGAGTGAAAAGCCCATATTATTCACATGTTCCTTAAGGAATCCATTACCACTGTTCTATATGCAAAATGAAAGTGCCCAGTGTAGGTGGAGCAATCCAAAAACTGAATTGAAAAGACAAAAAGTAATATTGACTTTGACCTTAATATGTTCCTCACATACCCAAGACCTTAAACACTGAAGTATCGTCACATAAAAAAGTTTTAAAAAGTAAAAGGACTTACAGTACTCAACTACATTTTATATTTGAACAGAAACCAAATGACAACTGGAAAATGCTCTGAGGATCCTCTTACCTTTCTTGAGTATATAAGGAGAGAGAATACTGGCCCGGTGTACTGACTGAGTCTCGCACTAAGAAGCAGCCCTCACGTGCTGACTGCCTCAAGATGCTCTCTGCTTGTGTTCGTGACAAATCTTTGTAATACCAGCTGGAAAAAGGAACAATAAACATTTTTAGGACACTGACATACATGGCATTGAGTAAGAATATCCTATCCTATCCCATAACTCAAAGGTCGTTTGGGCACCACAGATGATCGTTTAACCAGCGTACGCCATCTTTCTCTGTTTTTAGCAACTCTCATGGCTTCGTTCAGTTTCAAACCAGTCCATTCTTGAATGTTGTCCTCCCACCTCTTTTTTGTCTCACTCTTCTTCTGCTTCCTTGCACTGTGCCTTGCAGGATGGTTTGCAAGGCCTGATGCTCTGGTAACGTGGCCATACCATCGGTGTTTCGGTTTCTTCACCATTGTGAGAATGTCATCATGCTGTCCAATGGTTGTGTGATGGTCTGTCAGACTTCGTTGTTGGTGATGTGTCTTCTGTAGCATCTCATCTCCATGCTTTGTATTCTTCGTTGTAGATCTGCTGTGAGGATCCATGTTTCGCAAGCATGTAGGAAGATGGAGATGACAAGGGAGCGCAGCAGCCTTACCTTGGAATGTAGACTGATGATCCTGTCTTTCCAAAAGGGCTTCAACCTTGTCAGAGCAGCAGTTGTTTGTGCGATCCTGGAGAGGACTTCCTGTCTGGACACATTGTCTGATACAAAAATGGCTCCTAAATATTTGATGCTATGCACTGTGTTGATGGATTTGCCTTGGATTTTGATGTCCATGTTGATACCTTTGGTGGTGTTGGTCATCATTTTGGTCTTATCTGCACTTATTTCCATTCCATAGGCTCTGGAGGTGGTGTTAAGCCTCTGTACAAGCTGTTCAAGTTCTTGTTCCTCTCCTGCCAATCCATCAATGTCATCCGCAAAACAGAGGTTTTGAGACTGCTCTACCCCATATGCTGACTGTGCCTTCGTGATCTGCAAGGGCATTTGACATGATGCGCTCTAGGAAGATATTAAAGAGTGTTGGAGAGAGTAGGAATCCTTGACGCACATCGATTGTTGCTCTGAACCAGTTCCCGATGGCGCTGTTGTGGAGGATTGCACTGGTAACTTTGTCATACAATGATACAGGCTTTTGATGACTTCAATAATTTTAGGGCTGATGTTGTACACTCTCATGGTTGCCCACAGAGCTGCATGCCAGACTCGGTCAAACGCTTCCTTGAAGTCTACAAACACATGATATAGATCTTGTTGGTGCTATAGATATTTCTCGCAGATTATTCTGAGGTTGAGAATCTGTTCAGTGGTACTTCTCCCTGCCATGAATCCTGCTTGTTCTTCAGCTATGATTTGTTCAGCTTGGGGTTTGAGTATTATTTTTAGAAGGATCTTGCTGGGATCGCTGAAGAGGATGATGGTGCAGTAATTTTCACACTCCTGGAGGTTACCCTTTTTGGGAAGAGTGATGACAAGCGACTGGGTCCATGGTGTAGGCGACTCCCCACTCTGCCAGATCTTGTTACAGATAATGGTGAGGGCGTCAATCATCGCTTCCCCTCCAGCTTGCAGCAATTCCGCTTGTATGTTGTCCACTACCGCTGACTTCCCATTCTTTAGTGATTGTACTGCTGCCTCAACTTCTTCTCGGAGAACTGGGAGGATTTCTTCTTTATCTTTGTTCTGGGGGCATGCTAGAACTGATGGGTTTCCAATTGGTGTGTGGATGTAAAGGTCAGAGCAGTACTCTGTCCATCTATCTAAGACTTCTTATTCTTCTGTAAGGCATATGTCAGACTTGCTTTGGATAGTGGAGACCTTGGGCTGTTTAACACTTGTCAGCCGCTTCACAGTCTGGAAGGCATTCTTGCTGTTGTTCTTGTTCAGACTGTTCTCTATTTCCTGGCATTGATCTTCTATCCAGGTCTCCTTTACTGTGTGCATTCCTTTTCGGATGTAGGTTTTCGGTAGGCATCAGCTCCCTGTGAGGTGTTCTTTTTCTTTATCATCTCTCTTCGTTTATCACACAGGTCCAAAAGTTCAGGTGTGATCCACAGCTTCTTCTTTGGCCGATGCTTGCCAAGGATCTCAGTGGCAGCATCTGTCACAGCCGAGTTGAACATGGTGGTCATGGTGTTGACATCTACTTTACCAGCTCCCAAAATGAACAGTGTTGCAAATTTCCCCTCCAATTGTGGCTTGAAATATTTCTGCCACCTCAGGGTCTTGCAGTTTGTCCAGATCAAACATCAGTCTGGTGCACTTTGTTGTGTTTACTCTCTTCAAGTGGAGCCGATAGGACATCATCATGAGATCGTGGTCACTTCCGATGTCTGCTCCTGGAAAAGTGCGTGTCCTGCCAATGTTGATGCTTGATCTGAAGTGTCTCTTGACCTTGATGTAGTCTATCTGGTTGTGATGCTCCCCGCTGGGACTGTGCCATGTTCATCTTCTGGATTTTTTGTGGAGACCAAGCATTTTTGCCAGTATTGTATGTGGCAAACTCCAAGAGTCTCAGACCCCTGTCATTTGTCTCGTTGTTGCAGTGGGGTCCACATGTGTCTCCCCAGTTGTGGTGCGCATCTTGGCCAACCTTGGCATCCCAGTCACCTTGCACTATGACTATGTCCTTCTTTCGGCACTTGGTCAAGGACAGCCTGTAGAGATTCATAGAAATTCTCCACTTCGCTGTCGTCATAGTCTGATGTTGGGGCATAGACTTGGATGATGGTGATGTTGGAATGGACTGCTCTCAGACAGATGGTAATGAGTCCACTGGAGACTGGGCAGTAACCCATGACAGTGGTTAGAATGTCTTTGTTGACCAAGAATCCAACGCCGTGTTCGTGCCTGTCTTCTCTACCGCTAAAATAAAGCTTGTGGCCTTTGTTGGTCATTGTTTCACTTTCCAGCGCAGTTCGTTGATACCTAAGATGTTCCATCGATAGTGGTCCAGCTCATGGGCAAGTTCTTCTAATTTTCCCTCCGCAGCTAGGGTCCTGACATTCCAGGTTCCTATGACGATGTTGTCTCTCGTGCGGATCCTGCTAAGTTGTCCATCAGTAGCACACTTATCACCTCTGTCCTGGTGGCCAACGGAAGACGCGATCCTTGGTGACCTGGGTGACGACTG
Organism: Oncomelania hupensis; assembly: GCA_036898135.1. NCBI lineage: Eukaryota > Metazoa > Mollusca > Gastropoda > Littorinimorpha > Pomatiopsidae > Oncomelania > Oncomelania hupensis. The sequence goes on along the minus strand of CM072518.1, from coordinate 30,556,136 downwards.
GTCCAGTATGGAGTGAGTTTTTTTTTTCATCATGCAGCGTGTCTTGGGCAAGAAAGACCTGGCAGGGCCCAATCCTCTCCATGCTGTTGGCCACAGCCAAAATCCACGAGTACAGCGTGGCTCGCCTTGGCCCCAAGCACGTGGTCGTTGAACCTGGCCGGTGACTTCTGTGTAGAAGACTTTTGCCCAGTGATGCCGTGCTGACATTACGCCTGTTAGTCGCCTTTTACGACACGCTGGGAAACGTTGGGTCTATTCTAATCAGTGCCTGAACTCACAGAGCAAAGTAAGAATATACAAAACTGAATTTCAATGTAACACACACTGCCTATCTTCAAGTGAAGAATGAAAATTTCACAAACGGTCAACTCATACTCAACTACTATGCTGACTTGGAGAGAAAGTGAATCACCTACTCTTCAATAAGGCGGTAACGGAAATTAGGTGCCAATAAAAACATGCGTGTTCTACTTACTCGTAAATTTCCAAGTCAAACTTCTTCTTGACGTAGTTGGAGGGAATATAGCCCTGCCTCCCTGCATTATTTTTTGCCAGCCACCAGTGCTCTCGAGAATTGTCAATGATTTCATACTGCTCACCCTGAACACAAATTTTACTTGTTTACATGAATTATAATAGAAAATTTTAAGTTACTGAACAGTGCATATAGTAGCTTGAAACGTAACTGCTGAAGTGAAACTGACAATGAGAATCAACTTATCAGAAAAGAAACACAAATTCAATCTTAAATTCTACATGAACAAAATACAATAAAATCCAGATTTACTGAAAAAGTGGAATAAAGTTCATATCTGATCATGTCACCTGTTCAATCAAGGCAACCAGAACTAAACAGAGTATTTGAAAAATATATGGACATGTACAGCACAAATTAAAAGAAAATAAACAATTTGAACCAGGAATTTCAACAAGATATGGATATTTATTCTTTGTAAAAGAAATAAACAAGCACTACAAGTTTCAACTAACCTTCTGTAGCTCAAGGTCACCTTCTTCCACTGGGTCATAGTCGTAAATAGCCACATAAAACTGCCGTTTGGCGTTGGCATCTCTGCCTGGTGGCACAGGGGGTGGGGAGATATTGTTGTCACTACTATTCCCAAGGTGAAGGCCTGAAACCAAACCTAATTTGAAAACCAACATACCTTGTACTGTTGTAATTTTGTAATGAACCAACTATTGCTTGTATATATATTTTTTTTTTTTAAAAGCGCTGCATTACTTTCATGAAAGGAAGAAGTATAGGAAAATGAGAAGTACTTTTTCTGACTCTGGGACTTGTCTGCGCTGCAGCTCCTGCAAGCACATCTAATTTACAAAACTAAATCATCTTTTTTACCTGGCTAAATTTAAAGAATGTGGTGACACACAGAGAGAGAGAGAGAGAGAGAGAGAGAGAGAGAGAGAGAGAGAGAGAGAGAGAGAGAGAGAGAGAGAGAGAGAGAGAGAGAGAGAGAGAGAGAGAGAGAGAGAGAGAGAGAGAGAGAGAGAGAGAGAGAGAGAGAGAGAGAGAGAGAGAGAGAGAGGAGAGAGAGAGAGAGAGAGAGAGAGAGAGAGAGAGAGAGAGAGAGAGAGAGAGAGAGAGAGAGAGAGAGAGAGAGAGAGAGAGAGAGAGAGAGAGAGAGAGAGAGAGAGAGAGAGAGAGAGAGAGAGAGAGAGAGAGAGAGAGAGAGAGAGAGAGAGAGAGAGAGAGAGAGAGAGAGAGAGAGAGAGAGAGAGAGAGAGAGAGAGAGAGAGAGAGAGAGAGAGAGAGAGAGAGAGAGAGAGAGAGAGAGAGAGAGAGAGAGAGAGAGAGAGAGAGAGAGAGAGAGAGAGAGAGAGAGAGAGAGAGAGAGTACAATAGCATGTTTTCTTTTTCTGTGATGGAGGTGGTGGAGAATAACGTTGTTTGTGTAATTAACAAAAATAATATAAAACAAGTTGTTAGTGTCATTAACACATTAACAAAAGAAAATGCGCTAGCTTATACCCTGGATCGAGTGAAGATGTACTAATACTGCCACCAGAACTCACCAGCGGCGCAACTCCTGCAAACACGTCTAATTGACAACACTAAATAATTTAGATAGGGTGATGTAAAAATGGTCAGAAATAAAGGAATAAGAGAGAGAGAGAGAGAGAGAGAGAGAGAGAGAGAGAGAGAGAGAGAGAGAGAGAGAGAGAGAGGTGGGAGGGGGAGGGTAGGATGATGTAGATAAAGCATATAAAAAAGCATTTTTTGTCTTTTACTGTGTTGGAGGTGGGGGAAAATATAGTTAATTGTGTAAATAAGAAATTATTGAACAAAAAAGTTGTTTATGTAACTAAAAATGTGTGTGTGGCATGTCAGAGAAAGGAGAAAGGAAGAAACAGGAGTGAAGGTAAGAATGCACGCATTCAATTAAATGCTAATTTACTTTTCAAGAAACGTGAAAGAACCTGTACATGAAAAATTATGAGAAAATATGGTTGCTTATACCCTGGAGTGAAGATGCACTTTTTCTGCCACTGTGAGTCAATCGAGCTGCAACTCCTACAAGCACATCTAATTCACAAAACTAAATATTCTGTTGCTCTGGCTGACGGATGAAAAAACAAGAGAGAGATAGAGGGAAAGAACGGGAAAAAGATGAATAAGAAGAGGAGCAAAAGCCAAGCCTTTATTAAAACTTGCAGAAAGCTGTCAATATTCATGCATGGCGTTATGTGTACAATACACCTTAGGTAGAATAAACATAAAAATGTAATCCACAATTTAAAAAAATAAAACACTCACCAGTGTCTGGAGGTGCAGGACTCTGCCACACTGACACTACGCAGCCCACAGCACTACGGTCTACCTGATCGCAACAGTTGAATTTTCCCAGTGACTTTGTCCACACACCCTTGTGGTATTTCTCCAGAAATTTAGCATTTTGGCTTGTTGCCTCTGTAAAGAAAATACAAATACTGTGGGTGACTCAAAGAAAAACTGTCATTATCAACATAGCACCATCAAATTGTTCACATTTTTATCAGCATCCAACCTAAAGAAACAGCCCTGAAATTGAAAAAAAAAAAAAAAAAAAAAAAAAACAACTTACATTGTACACAATATCTGGGACAGAGATGCACTTTGGGCCAAATTACAAATGTATCTGATGAAAACTCTCTGTGCCCAAAAAATGTTAAAGAAAGTGGAAAACTATAGCTCAAGTTACTCAACCCCCCCCCCCCCCCTCTTCCCCCACAATGCAAAAAGTGTGTTTAAACAAAAAAGTTAAATCTGGGATGATGGGCCGACAGATTGACCTATTGCACTACAACTGACCTGCTACTGCAGGATGGTTCATGATCTGAAGTACCTGTATACTAAAACTCAACCAAATCGCTTTAGCCGTTTTTGAGATACTGAGAAAAATTTATTTAGCAACAAAATGACTCCCGTGACCTTGACCTTTGTGACAGAGCAATTATGATGGCACAGAAGGCAGGTCACTAGCCTAGTTATTTTCCTTCGAAGTTTGGTCAAAATCCGTTCAGTGGTTCTTGAGATATAGCTTTCAACGGACCGACAGATAGACATTTGTCTTGTTCTGATTCACCCCGACTATTTCAAAGTATTTTCAGATATGTCTTGAAATACAAAAAGAGAAAATCACCTCTCCGCAGAGCTTCTATCCATTCTTGTCGTTCGTGTGGGTTCTGGGCAACCATATACAGAGTGAAAAAGCCACTGCTCTCTTCGTACACAACCTGAACAAGATATAAAGCACATAGTATATTAACCAAATGCAAGCATATAGAATAAGCTAAATAAATCACTACCTCTCTCAGAGCTTTCATCACACTTGCCAGGTCCAACACTATTATTGATTGAACTAGTACTAAGAGTCACCATTCCTGGGATCTATGCATGAAAAAGGACTAAACACTTAGTACTGTTCTATAACCTAGTTCAGTTCTATTGGCCATAGTCCGTATGCAGAAAGTGGCCTACGAAAAGGTCCGTCCTAAAGTACTGACTAAACAGCCCTGAATTTAGTCCTCCGATCAGGACTACCAGGCTGACTTGCGGACTAAAGCTGAAAACAATATGGCTGCACTGCGTCGAAATCATGTTTTTCACAACAGGACAGCATCCACTGGAAAGTTTTAATTATTACTAAATTATGAGAAGCCATCGTCTGTCACAACACAAAATTTCTGAAATGGCAGAGACGAACAATGTTTACGTCTCCTCTCCACAATGGTGACCTAAGCCTTGGCCGTCTCTGTTACACAGTGTGACCCCGTCCTACTCTGAAAATGGAGGATCGGGCCCAAGTACATTACATTAAACTTGCGTAATAGCCAGGCTTTTCATGGCAGAGTAGCTTCCCTTTGAGGATTTTAAAGGTTAGTTTGGTACTATCAACATTTAGTTTGAGACTGAGAAGTCTCGGCCCATTCCATCATGGTGCATACCAGACTATGAAAATAAATAGTACCAAACTACAGAGTTCACAAATATGAAATGAACTAAAATAGGCCTGTTTCATGCATAAATCCCCTTAGCTCTACTGAACCACAATAATATTTAAAATATTACACTTTAACTAACATCTAATGTCAAATATTAATCACCATTCAGAAAATAGTTAATAGTCAAAAGTACAAAGGTGTATAAAATCAAGCTCAAAATATCATAATTTTATGACTCATTCAACAAAGTGTGTTCTCTAGACTATGGTTGTGTTGCAAATGTAGTTTTAGAAAAAAATTACCTGAAAAGCATTATCCTTGTTTTCTAGCATGCGATCATCCACATTCTCCACCACCTTTATGGACTTCAGAGGAATCTCCCCCTTCTTTCGACCAAGTTTCTAGAAAACAATGTCAAAGAATGAATTACACTGACAATTATTACACAACAGAAACAAAGAAAGTACCCAATGAAATTAATCACAGAAAGTGACCAATGGAATTAATCACAGAAAGTGACCAAGGAAATTATTATGTTTCCCAATTTATTATCCATTAATTCTCTTTTATGTTTTATTCTCTTGTTGTGACTGCATGCTATACAAAATCTGCAGTAGAGCTAGCTTTCTGTTACTTTTTCCTCAGTGTCTCAGTGTTAAAATCCCAACTAAATCTGTTTTTTCCTCAAAAAATTGTAGTGAATGAATAAAAAGTGTACTATTGTTTTTGTTCCTCTTTATGCTGTACTTTTGCCTTGAAGACTGTGTGGCGCATTATGTTAAAATGGTGTGACCCTGTGTACATATACGCAAAAATGTGTTAGGTGAATGAAGTTCAGCCATTTAAAGTTGTGCTCTATATAAATACTATTCAAAATTATTATTATTATTTATTTATTTATTTATTTTCTAAAAGTTCTAGCATCTGGTATCTCACCTCAAACTGCCCATCGTAATACTTGAAGAACGTCTTGTTGAGCAAGAAGAATCGCCTCTTGTAGTTCTCTGCTGTGAAACGTCCCTTGTTCTGTGATCGTTTTTGTAATGATCCACATTTCACAAAGTCTTTGTCCGTGATTTTCGAAGCCATGGCTGCCCCAGGAAATGCATTATTCATTGGTGAAGGGTGTCACTAAAATTCTTTTATTACACTGATTGCTCAAAATACACCATGTTGTTGCTGTTCTTTGCAGAATCAGTGGTGGTGTGATGTGAAATAATTCTAAACACACAGGACGAACGTATCGTCTGAAACAAAAAACACAACAAACAAAAATTAAGCACCAACCCCATTATTTTGTGAAAGAAACACATTACCTTTCACGAATGAAAATTGCTTCAGAGGTATTATTATCTCCTGCCGAAGACAGAATCTGATCTCCCTACACTTGAATACAGAATACATAATTTATTCAGCAAAGTGACAACTGTTATATTGCACATGGAAAACGCTTTTACATGTAGGTTAGTTAGTAACACAACCATCTGCCCATCCACACAATAGGCGAATATCAACATGTCTGCATTCATAACTCTCACATATAAAACGCATAGTAAAATTCTGTATGACAACCAAGTTATCAGTTTTAACACAAAACATAAAAACATTGAAAACCGAGACAAACTCTCAAGAGAAATAATTTTAGAAGGTGTAAACTCTGCACAAGGCATCAGCTGCAGGTCTGTTAGGTTTATAAAAATCAAAATCAATTACTTTAGTGACTAAAAAAACCAGAAGCAAGAGTTCATACAGAATAGTATCCAGTCTACGCAAATTACAAAAAACTATCTCTAAATAAAGAGGGGAAAATATAGATACAAGAAACAACAAGATACACATTATTTTATTGCCAAGTGAATACACAAGGAATACATTTGGTCAATGCTGCAGCACCACACAAAACAGCCTACATAAAGCATAGTGAACAAGCCTACAGCAAATCACAACGAAAGTATAAGAAAATTAAAATCATAAAACTGGATGAACTGTACAAAAAGGCAAAGGCTGCCTGTCAACACTCACAAACGTCACACACACATACACAGCGAAAATTCTAAACCTCCCTCCATTCGATTTTACTGTTACTTTTACATAAAAGAGCCAGCTGACTGATGATGAGCCTTTGTCATAATATTACAGATAATGATGCATAGTATTGCTCTATGTTTAAGAATGTAATGCCTATCCAATTCAACAAATCTTTACTCCCATCTGATCAGAGGAATCATGTACAGCCATTTGTGTTGCATTTGAATGAATAAAGGCATGCAAAATAAACAACAGTTCTTAAATACTATAACATTAAAAAAATATAACTTTTACAGATTCATTCATTTTTCTTACCCACACACCTTATAACCCCTATCACACATGTATATGCCATAATAAAAACACACACATTGCTATTAATGAATTCATTAAAATACCATATCAGGAATACAGTAATATTTTGCACAGCAAAGTGTTAAAAATGATATAAGTTACTAAAATATCTATTATCTAACTATCTAATATCCTGTACTATCAACTATCACTACATGTACATGTACCTTATATACTGCAGTTGGCAGACTTGTAACATACACTCTACTGGTTCAGCTTGGATGTTCTGTTTTTATTTATTTCATAATTTCGTGTACATTAAATTGTTCAATATAATCCTGAATGTCAAAGTAAAGTCATTCACTGGCCAACAATTTCTAGACTAGAGATGAAGTGTACCACTCTTAATTAATCAGGCTGAAGCATAGTACATCCTGACTTACTGAGTGTTCTAAATAATATCCCATGCATCCTGTTATATAGAATGTCAAATATCAGAAAATAGCCCCACCATTAATACTTTTGCCACAGTGATTAGCAGACAAGTAAAGTATTCTTTCACAATTTCACTTTCAAAAAGAAAAAAACAACAACAAACAAATGAATTACCAGGAAGTAATATAAACTAGAAAGAGTTCACGTTGAATTACATTAATCAATGAATAATGAAAAGGATAAGTGGTAAAACAACACAATGTTTTAACTTCTCTGAATGCTTAAGCAGATATAAGCTTAATTGACAGCCACAACCAATATTATTTTATTCTTAACTAGATGGCCAAAGCCCATATGACTCACATGCTCCTTATGAAACTTGCAATATTTAAAATGAAAATGAGTGCCCAGAAGAAAAAAAACACACCAAAATCAAATGATGGCAGTAAAATGCAAAGTAATACTGACTTTGATCTTTCTATGCTCTTGATCTTGAGATGACCTTGACATACACTCATGTACTAAACTACAGTAAAAGTTGTATTACCCAAAAATTGTGACCTTAGGATGACCTTGACCCTCAGACCTTGATCTTGGGATGACCTAGACCTTCACATGTCTGATTAAATAACCCAACGTTTTGCATCCCATGGATTAAAATAAAAAGCTATTCCAATGTACGATGACTTATTTTGTTTGTTTAGCAAGGTTTAAAATGACCTTACCTTCAAGATCAACGCAAAAATGGAACACATATTTAAGATCAATCCCTAAATACAACAAGTTTGGACTTTATATCTCTCATAGTTTAGGGTCAAGGTCACTTCAAAGTACATATACTGACTTTAGGCCGCTCCAATGACCTTGACCTTAGAGTGAGGTTGGCCAAATTTGTATAGTATGTGCATCCACACCGACTCAACCAAAGCTTTTTAGTTTTGAGGTTAGGTCAGACAGGCTAGCTATAAATAGCTTTGCCGATGCTTCCTTTCCTTTCACTGGAAGGGAGGGTGCAGGCAAGCTATAAATAGCCCGCAGCTAGCAAAATGTGGAGGCACTAAACAGTGCTGCTCACATAGGCATTGAGCTGGTGTGCATCTCATTGATATCAGCCATCAAAGAATCATAAGTTTAATATTAATAATCTAGAAAAAAAAGTAAAATTTTGAGGAAAATAGTCATTTGTTGAGCCAATGACCTTGACCTTGAAGTGAAGTAATTCACTCATTGATTATTTTTTTAGGTCTTATGTGTATTCACCAGCTTACAAAGTTTGATTATGATAGTTGAAATAGATTCTGAAATATTAATCTACTTGCAAGTTTTGCACAGACAAGCAGACAGCGGACAGACAGATGGTCGGATGTAATTTTTGGACTTTACATTACATGACATGGTTATTGCTTTAGGTCCAGCGGACTCTTCCGAGCCAAATCAGGACCAAAAAATCAAGACCACAACTTCACTGAAAGAGGACTTGCCCCTGATCCGCATAAAAGATCTGCCAATTTTTGGATTATTTAGGACTCATCTCACACAGATTTGCTAAAATCTTGACTTTATTTTTTTTTTTTAAATTTGGGGGTGGAAGGGGGGACTGGGTGGGTGGGTGTGTGTGTGAGTGCATGTGAGTCAAAAATGGAACACTTGACTCAGAAAGTAACAGGATTGAAATTATCCCGAACAATAATTTAGAAAAAACAAATTTGCAAGTAAATAGATGTACCAAATTTCTCTATTCAGGAGAAGAAATATATGTTTATATGGTACGCCCAAAAAATTTCTTTCATTAAAGCAGACAAACTTTGCACTCGGTTGTAAGTTAATTCTTTTTTTAATGAATTTCTTCCTGGTGTGAACTTTACCAGCAGCCACAGATTCATACGCCACAAACAGGGAAAGCATGAAAGAAAAAGAAAAAAGTGAAAAGCTCATTTATTTATTTTGTAGCGCTTTTCTAGCTCAAGAGCTTCCTAAGGCATTGGTCGATACAGGATCTAACTCAAGCCGCCCGAGGCACCCACCTGCAATCTTTGGGTGCTTAGTCGGACACCCAGACGACTCCTTCAATGCAATTAATAGATAACTGTAAACCTACAAATAAATTTTAAAATAAACTGTAAAAAACAACAAAAAAACATTCCAACCCATGAAAGTTCTTTAAATAAATTATTTAATCACTTATATATAGAGCTTTTCCAGCTCAAGAGCTGCTCAAGGTGCTGGCCGATACAGGATCTAACTCAAGCCACCCAAGGCGCCCACTTTGCAGCCTTTGGGTGCATAGTCTGACGCCCAGATGACTAAGAACAAACCTGGGCGACATGGATAGGGAGAAGGGACCTAGTGCATGCTAGGTGTATTTGTGTAGCTGGCACTCACCTGTCTAGGACATGAGCATCAGGATCTTTAAAGTCCATGCGATGAAATGCATGCGTTCACAGGCTAGACCTCAGTTTATACTCTCATCCGACTGCTAATAGAGTATTGATTCTCAGTTGAATCTCTCCCCAGTACAATCTCACTCCACCAGGGTGGGAGGAGGTAGTTGTATGTATGTGTGTGTGTGTGTGTGTGTGTGTGTGTGCATGTTTGTGAGTGTGTGTGTGTGCATTGATGCATGGGTGTGAGTGTGCGGGTGTGTGTGTTATGCAAGACTTCCTTGTTAAAGAGAAACAAATCTGCGTTATCAGGAAGCAAATATTGTAAAAATCTCCTTTGACTAGACTGTATAATGAAACCTGGAGCTATTTATGAGTAGACACTTCAAAAGAACCATGTGCAGCAAGAGAGAGAGAGAGAGAAAGAGAGAGAGAGAGGGATGGAGGGATAGAGAGGGAGTGAGGGGGGTACTCAGGTAGGATGCATACACAAAAACCATTTAGAGAGATCCCTATATGCAAACAGAACTTACATAAGCAACTTAGGTGGCAGAAAAATCATACAAATGTGACTGGCTAATTAATTTTAATGAACAATTATGGTGGAGCTACTGACCTCATTGTTACTTTCTAAACCTAGGCTATTATTTATAGGATGGTAGGAATGAATTGCCTGTTTTGAAGCAAAATGGAATTTCCAACTTTATTTGTAATAAATGGGATGGCTATTTAATCTAAAAAATTATCAACCTTTTCTTTTCTTTCTTATTTTAAAATTTATATTTTTAAATAATTATTATTTGTTATTTTTTTGTAAAGAATAACAGTCGAATTCAAGTACAATTTTACTTCTAGTAGCAGTAAGTATAAATTACTTACTTTTTCATAGTCATTCCCCTCCCTCTCCCAACCCTCCTCTCCACACACACACATAGGGGGAACTGTTACTGTAACTCATTATGTTTCACAGAGTTATCTGACCAGCCTCTGTCCTCATCACCAAGCTTAGGCAGAGGATGCCATGGCAACCAGTGAGGGAATTCCCCAGTGTAAAAAAAAAAGAAGTCAGGTTGGCAGTCACTACTTGCTCCCAGCTCCTGGCACAGTGTCTGGGACTGTGTATCAGCTCATCCCAGACTGTATCTTGTTGCATAGATCCAGTGGAAGTCTCAAGGAGTCTCAGAAACCCTGTTCTCATAGGCTGACATCAGATCTATTAATAATGTGGGTATTGTGGTCCAGCGTGGCATCTGTGATTTACAGCTACTGTACTGAGGATAATAACTAGGAGCAGGTACTGAACAAAATGGGAATAGATAGATGCAAGGAGAGTGAAGCCTGATAGACTCGATGTCACAGAGATTTTAACTTGAACTGTCACTTATTTTATTTTAATTTATGAATCCATCACTACAATATAACTGGCAGCTATAAACAAGCCAACTATGGATTGACGAAGTTCACACATTAAAATACCATATTAAATATTTGAAATAAAAATTAAATATTATACTATAGATCATGAAACAGTGTTAGCATTGAGATGAAATAGCATGGCTGTATTTATGAGAATGAGAGATGGGAGAAAAGATTTTAAATTAAATAAATTAACGATACCGCTGCTTTATGTAGTAGTAATGTGGGGTCTAGAAATTTCATTGCACACATCAAATTCCAGAGCATAATCAGTTGTTAAAATGGAACAAAATGTATTCAGAAGAATCTAGAGCTAACTCCTCCTACCCTGAAATAAAAATTCCAACATTCATCAGCAACACAAATTTGCCTTTGTTGTAGTGTGAGATGTAATTTATTTTGAAGTGTGGGGAGGGATAAGTGTGGGCATACAAAGAATAAAGTCATAGAATAGAATGGCTTTGTTTTACTGAAAGTGAAAAAGGCCTCTACACAACACTCAACAGTGTAATTTCATAAAGTAACAGCCCTGTAACAATGCTGATCTTCAAACAAATTACTGCAGAATTGTTCTGCATTATGCTTACTACTATGTTATTATTGTTAACGTCTGTGTATACTGTTTTTAATTAACAATAACAAGGATATTTATAAAGCACCTCACCACCTATTGCCTTCCCCTAACCCTCCCCCTTTTCCTCCCTCCCCCCCACCCCCTTCAAAATAAAAAATTGCACACACAAACTTCAATTTCAAAGGAAAATTTTATTTTCCTACTATAACTATAGTCCAAGTCAACAACTTCTGGCAATAACAAAAAAGAAAAAAAAAAGGAAATTTGAAGACTGTTGGCCTGTCCAACTAAAAGCCTGCTTTGTTAGCTATAGGTGAATGCACCGATAAGCACCATCCACTTATTTACTTAATTACACCCGAATGCTGTACATTCTCACCCATCTGAGCTCACACAGTCTGTTACAGCTTCCTGTCTATTTCCATTACATTGCTTCAGCCACAGCAGAACAGAACAATATCCAATGAAATATTATAAAACAGACCTAGAAATAAATAGAGAGAGAAGGAGAGAAAGAGCAAGAGAGAGAATGTGTGTGTGTGTGAGCGAGAGAGAGAGTGTGTGTGTGTGTGTGTGAAGAGAGAGAGAGAGAGTCATCTCTTTTTGCCTTTGGCATCAGCTTGTCAATGATGGGATGAGCAATGTAGAGCTAGAGGTAGGGGCTGCTTTGTTTTGAGTGCCAGCATCCTAAATGCATTTACCTGCTTATCTGTATTCACTTCTAAGATCTCTGCACACTTTACTTAACAACCAAGAATCTCTCAAGTCACAGCCAATGCAATTACTGTGCAATTCACATGCCCCAATGCAACGGGAATATTAATGTGTTAATTTTCACCCACCTTCTGAAACTCATTCTAAAATCAGCAAAATCAAAACCTGTTCTGGCCCAGTGCAGTGTGATCGGCAGATCATTCAATCCTACACATATGAGAAAGCCCTGCATCTCAATTTTCATTGGTAGGTCACACCAGCAAAGATTTTTTCCAAATTTCTTATTGAGTAATCTTGTATTTGAGCAGGCTGGCCAGTCTTTTACACTAGGCCTTGCATTACAACTTACAAGCACAAAATGTGTAGCTTACAGTCTTCGTACTGTGCACCATGCCAGCCTAGCAGTAGCTGCATAAATTACTGTTGTAATAAGAATCAAGCTTACCAAATTACACATAATTATGCTTAAATAATTTTTACCATTGTGATCATGAGTTATGAACAAAATGTCAAAAAGTACAACAATGCTCCATGATTACCCAACCGGATTCCACGACCTACCCACCACTAAATCAGTAAATAAAATAAAATGGAAGCATTCATCATCAAATCAGCAGTGCAGTGGAGAAACAAAAACATCGAACAAATGAACGTCTTACATTTAAATTAAAGTTAAAATTATTATTACAAATATAATAAGTAGAACCACCATCATAGTACTCTATTGCAGTACAAACCATTACAGTAGTGTTGGAGAACTAATAACACAAAACCATGTCAAATGTTTGAATGTATAATAAAATATGTATTATTTTTGGGCAACAGATAATTTAAGATAATTACAAATAAACGATTATTAATCTTACATTAAGTACTTACCTGCACTGACGTACCGAACGAGTGACTCACTCACTGAGCAAGTAATTTATACAACACCCTGTGGTATACGCACACTACCATAAACAAAGGAAACAATTACAACTGACTGAACATAAAAGCATCAAAACCAAACAAAACTGAACACATTTAGAGTAAATGACTAAAATGATAAACAAACTGACATAAAATTGCTCTCCCTCCACATTTCATGATAATTTCCTTAAACTAAAGACAAATAAGAAAAGATTGTCAAAAAGACTTTCACTTAGATCCAGATGCAGAAAAAAAAATCACAAAAAAAACAAGAGAAAGTGTTGAATCACATTGACACACTTTATCCACTCTTGTCTTTCTTTTCAGTCACAGCCGTTTACTTTGATCTAATTTAGAGTTTGCTCTTTGTTTTTCGGTTCATCTACATTCACTGTTAGACAAAGAAAGCAGAGCTATAAGCAGTTTGTGGCATGCAATTATACTCATCATCACCCATCCCACTCTTTCCATTCCCTACTAAAGTCTCTCCCTTCCCTACCAAAGTTAACTGTCAAGTGTTCTACATGACAAAACAGACAGTACACACATTTCTACATCCACTTTCAATGCAGGAACCAACAAACAAACTTATATGCGATTTCCTACGTTGGTCATAAAATGATGTTAAGAGTTTGCAAGTAATACTGAAGACCAAGCTGCATTCATGACATCACACAACCTAAGCCTAATGAAGTTTCCAGTAGAGATGCCCTAAATTCAGGGGAGATAAAAATATCCATAAAGGTGTCATTTTGCTACTATGGGGTTCTTGAGGGGACAGGCCAATTACTAAATTTGCTGTCAGCCTAAAGTAACCCTGAGATGCTTAAACCTACTAGCCTCCGGGAGCTACAACCATTTATGACCTCTATAACTGCTCCATAAAGTACAGATCTTACAGTGAAACTTGGCACCTAGCAGCACTTTGACATTTTAAGATCTATCAGTTCCATGATTATTCATATTATAAGATTTATTTCCTTTTCCTCTATATATATATATGGGGTGGCCTCATGGCGCAGTTAGTAACCGGTTTCCTATGCCAAAGGTCGCATGTTCGATTCCCGCAAGGAGCGAATGTATCATATGTGACTTAGTTACGAGACTATTGAGATCACCGAGGGTTTCCTCCGGGCACTCTGGAAGCAGTCAATATAAAAATTTCAAAAAATACAATAATTAGATTTTCTTTCTGTCTTCTAATAGCGATCTCCCTGCCTTTCTTTACACCACCTGTTCGAGTGATGGATGTGTATTTGTTGTGTGTCTGTGAGGGTGGATGAGACAGGTGAGCGTATGTGTTGGTACAGATCGCCGCGCTTTGAGCCTGATTGATATGGGGAAAGGCGCTTATATAGCATCCAGTATATCTATATATCTATATAATAAAGGATAATTTATTCAGTACATATAAATCTGAACAGAATAAAACCAAACACTTCAGACAACTTGTACAAGCATCAATTCCTTTACTACTAAATTTTAGGACATGCATTGTTCGGTGAACCATTTATTCACATCTAACCATGATGAATCCTAATAGACTAGAGACAGAAGAAATTTAAGAACAATGTAATGAAGAAGGGGAAGATGGTTGGTGGAGGAGAAAGAAAATGTTGTGTCTGAAGTCCTATCTGACTTGACATCAAAGTATGTACAGAAATTAAAATCAGATAGTAAATAAGTATATTAGGCTATTTACAACAATTACTGAATTAAAATACACTGTAATTTCTAATAATAATAATTATTATTATTATTATTAATTTTCTTCTTCTTCTTCTTCTTAATCTCATTATTATTAAAAACAAGTAAAATGCCATAGAGTGATAGATTGATTGAACTACAAGATGTTAGTTTAATAAGACCACGATTAATTATTAGTTCCTTCTCAGTTCTTGTTTTACCGAACTCATTCTGACAGATCTAAATAATTAATTTTATTGGACAATAACATTGTATTGTATTAAATGTTTTCTGCTGATCATATTACACATGACATATATTATAAATTTCACTTAATACACTGGCATAACAATCTTCATGCACACACTCAGAACTATTAGAATAATTATTGTAATGACAGAAAGAAAGAAATAACATAACAATTTTATGTAACAAATGTAAAAGAAAGAGTAAGCACTTGGTTTGCTTTTTTACATCTTGCTTTTGGGACTTGTAAGTTCAATAACAATTAGTACGAGAGAGAGAGAGAGAGAGAGAGAGAGAGAGAGAGAGAGAGAGGAATGGTGGTAGAGAGAGAGGTGGGATGGGGCAAGTACAACAGCAAAATTTAACCCCCACATTCCATCATAACGGACTTTAAAGATCCTGAGGCTCATGTCCTAGACGGGTGAGTGCCGGTAACAAGAAAACACCCAGCATGCACCTTAGTAAATAAAAAAAAAGTGCCATAATAATCAAAATTGATTGTGGGCATATACGGAAGAAGAGAAGAATAAAGAAGAGTGAATCGGAATGTGAATAAATTATAATTATGATGGAAATCCAGTTTCTTTGTTTACTATGGAACACTTAGGGAGGTGGGGGAGGGGGGGGGTGGAGAAGAGGGGGAGGACATGTAGGCAATGAGCTAAACCATAATTGATCTATGATTTTATACATGTGTTATTAAACATGCAATTGTGAACATTTGAATTGACAAACTGTGGAAACTGCTACAGTGCTAGTGATAATACTGTACACATCTGTTAGTGGAGTTACAAGTATTATTAGTTGTACACTTTGATTATCTACACAGATCTGTGTGAATGGATCTTATCTCGACAGTACTTTGTAATGATTAGACAATGCTCTCGAACAATCGGATAGCATATAGATAAGCAATCATTAGATTTAGAGTGAGAAACACTAGTGTACAATCAATGAATCGGCTTCATCGCGTACTCCAGTCCTTAGCCAAACAATCTGTTCTCTTTCAGATCTACTAAGTTGTCACCAAAGTGAAGCAACAATTACAAAACTCACCGCTGGTGCTTAGCGTTCAATCAAAACGGCAATCGGGTAATTCTCAAAAGGCGATCGGGTATGCTGCAAAAACATGAGTAACCTAAACCCTCACCCCGACCAGGAAGTTCACAGCTGGGCGAACAACTTCCTTCATTTCGTTTTGACTGTGCAGTTGCCCCCCATGGTATGTCGTCTGCTTAGTATAGCCAAAGATATAGCCTATAAAGCTCTTTGGTATAGCTGAGAAAGCCTGCGGCGCTTTTTGGAGGGATGGTCTACTTCACGATAATTATTGTAATGTAGCCTAATGTTTGTAAACTGTAAAAATTGTTTGCAGTTTGCGTGGGTGAAATATAGTTTTAGATGATTAAGGTTTATTGTTTATCAGAATCTTTATTCCCGAATTATTGTCGCCATAAAAACACAAGGAAAATTTTATATATTTATTATCCTATCCCGTAACTCGAAGGTCGTAGGGGCACCACAGATAATCGTTTAACCAGCGTACTCCATCTTTCTCTGTCCTCAGCAACCCTCATGGCTTCGCTCATTGTCAAGCCAGTCCATTCTCGAATGTTGTCCTCCCACATCTTTTTCTGTCTCCCTCTTGTTCTGCCTCCTTGCACCGTGCCTTTGCAAGGCCTGATGCTCTGGTGACGTGGCCATACCACTGGAGTTTCCGTTTCTTCACCACTGTGAGCATGTCATCGTATTGTCCAATGGCTTTGATGGTCTGTCAGACTTCGTCGTTGGTAATGTGCTGGGTATTCAAAATTCCCAGAAGTCTTCTGTAGCATCTCATCTCCATGCTTTGTATTCTTTGTTGTAGATCTGCTGTGAAAGTCAATGTTTCGCAAGCATTTAGGAAGATGGAGATGACAAGGGAGCGCAGCAGCCTTACCTTGGAATGTAGGCTGATGGTCCTGTCTTTCCAAATGGGCTTCAACCTTGTCAGGACAAGGTTTAATAAATAATAATAATAATAATAATAATAATAATAATACAGGATGCAATATACGCGCCTTTCCCCAAATCAATCAGGCTCAAAGGGCGGTGATCTATACCAGCATACACGCTCACCTGCCTCATCCAACCTCACACACACACACACACACCAAATACACATCCATCACTCAAACAGGTGGTGTAAAGGCAGAAAAATCGCAATTAGAAGACGGAAAGAAAATCGAATTTTTATTTTTGAAATTTTTATATTGACTGCGTCCTGTACCATTATTGAAATATTTATTATAATTATAGGCTAATGATTGCAATGACTAATTATAGTCAGGTTTAACTTCTGCAAACTCATCATTGGGATTCATGCACCCTCTCAGTTGAAGATCCAGAGCCAGAGATCCAGATAGGTTATTGAACAAATTATAGTTGATATATTATTTTAAACTAACAAAGTAGGAACATGTTGATTAAAAGGAAGGACAAGACAAATACAAATGTATTCAGCATTGAAGAAAGTTATGATAATATCATATCATGCCATATGACAATGTCATGAGGGAGGAGGTAAATTATTTTGGGGAGGAAATGCTAACAAGTTGTTCCACCAAATAACTGAATTGAGATCATAACATAACATAACATAATTGTTGCTTTAGGTCCAGCGGACTCTTCCGAGCCAAATCAGGACCGGACACTCCCAATCCGCATAAAAGATCTGCCGAAACAACCCTAGTGGGAAAACTGAATGCCCTCCACCAGCCAATCATTTTACCATAAAGACATCCCACGCAGGGGACGGCTGAGGCTTCACCCCAACTTATCGAACCCCCGTTTACAAAAACAGAATACAAACATTATAAATAATTAACAAAACACATACATGTATATAAAATGCCTACATTGCTAAATAATAACATCATAGGAATCCTAGTGACCACCTGGCAGAAAGCGTCCAATATTACCAAGCTGATCCAACAGACCCCATACACAAACAAGGAGTCTTGTCCCGGAAGAGTTTTCAAGAAAAAAGGTAGGAGACTGGTCTAGTGAAGAAGACGATAGTATAGTAGATTGATAGAAAAGAGCAGGAATGAGAAAGAGCAAATGAGAAAGACAGCGACAGTGGGAATTTAAAGCACTAAATTTCCAGAAAGTGGGGATACTATTTATACTGAAACCCCCGGCACCCCAACGGGGGTAATTGAGATCAAAATGTAACTGAGAAGAAGGCAAAGTGAAGAAGAGACAACATTTCAAAACTGAAACTTAAGCTTGTTGTGTTTTGTTTTATTCCCAGTAACAGACGTAATTCATTCCAAAGTTCAGAAAACTATCTGTAGCATAACAAACACAATGTAAGATATGCAAGCTAAGACACAATGTTAGCATGTTTACCATAAAAATAGTAAAAACATAATTTAAAATACAAGTAAATAAATAACACTTGAATAAGCAATGTATTTTTAGCATCAACAATCTCCTGTAGTGAAACAATAATAACAATATGGAATAGACAAAAAACTACTGTGCTGTCAAAATGACTATATCAGTGAAAAACAAATAAATTCACCAAAGTAGACAAAAGTATGTGGAAAACAACATTTACAAATAAAAAAGTTGATATGAAGCTGCTGCATGTGCTGCTTCTAACAACAACAAAAATTAACACAACACATTGCATGAAGAAAGAAGTCAAGAAATAAAGAAACAAAAAAAGCTTTAACTTAATATAGTTTAAATTTTTGTGACGACTGAGCAATAATTTAAAGCAACAAAAGCTGCAAGTAAGATAATATATATATATATATATATATATATATATATATATATATATATATATATATATATATATATATATATATATATATATATATATATATATATAAATATATATATATATATAAAATGGGGGAAAATGCATTGAGCATTGTATTTAGTAGCATTGATACTGGTGGTATGTTTGTGGATGACAAACTTTAATTTTATTTGTTCATTATGGCTGCCTCCACAGCACAGAAAATAGCATTGTTAGTCTGACACAAAGAAATATGAATGGCTTACAGTACACTAAAGAAATTATGAATATTGTTCCCATTAGTTTCGTTATTCATTGCTTACAGGCTCCAGTGGACTGCAAAGAGCCGAATCAGGACCACAAAATCAAGACAACTTCGCTGAAAGAGGACTCACCCCTGATCAACATAAAAGATCCGCCGAACCAACCATAGTGGTAACACTGAAGGAACTCCACCAGCCGGTCACTTTACAATAAAGACATCCCACGCAGGCATGGGACGCTGAGGCTATACTCTAATTTATCGAACCCCCCGTTTACAAAAACAAAATAGAAAAATCGTGGCGCAGTGGATAAGTCGCCGGTTTCCTATGCCGAAAGTGGCGGGTTCGATTCCCGCAAGGGGCGAACGTATGTGACTTAGGTACGAGACTATTGAGGTCACCGAGGATTTTCTCCGGGCACTCCGGTTTCCTCCTTCCCTTCAATAATGGTACAGGATGCAGTCAATATAAAAATTTCAAAAATAAAAATTCGATTTTCTTCCGTCTTCTTATAGCAATTTCCCTGCCTTTACACCACCTGTTTGAGTGATGTATGTGGATTTGGTGTGTGTGAGGGTAAATGAGACAGGTGAGCGTGTATGTTGGTATAGATCGCCACGCTTTGAGCCTTGGGGAAAGGCGCGTACATAGCATCCTGTATTATTATTATTATTATATTATTATAAAATATCAACAAAACACATACATATAAAATGCCTACATTGCCAAATAGTAACATCATAGGAAGCCCCAGTAACCACCTGGCAGAAAGCGTACAATATTCCCAAGCTGATCCAATAGACCTCCAATAGGTAGGTGACTGGTCTAGCGAAGAAGAAGATAATATAGTAGATTGATAGAACAGAATATGAATGAGAAAGAACAAAGGAGAAAGACAGCAACAGTGGGAATTTAAAGCACTAAATTTCCAGAAAGTGGGGATACTATTTATACTAAAACCCATGGCACCCTTACAGGGGCATTTTTTTGGAGCAGGACAGATTTCAAAATTTGCAAAGGTATTATTATTTTATTTATTTATTATTATTTTTCCAGCAAATCACATTAAGTTCTACCAAATCACTTTGTTCTACCGTTTCATATAAACTTACATAATACTGCAACTAAATGAGAAAATTATAATTACACTGATGCTTATGAATTTATTTTATCTGGAATGATTTTTAAAAAACAACATTAAAATAAATGACAAATTCCCTATAAACTGCACACCAAGTGAAAAACATACTATGGCATTATATTAAAACAAACCAAATGAAAATGTTCTAAAATACTCATAGAAATTCCTATTATTAATTTAATTACAAATAAACCCTGCTTTTTTAATTTGATCTGAATAGTTTTTGCCCACTGTTCAAACAACAAAAACATAGTTACAGAAATGCCATAATTATATTGACCAATGAACAGTCATTACTTAGTTAATTAAATTATAACTCTGCAGTACCTATGGGCCTGGACAGTACAGTAATGTTGGTAAATACAAAATTATGTATGCCTTTTTGGCAACTTTCATAACCCCATATACCAGGTCAATGCAATACCATCTGTTTTAGTATTCATCAGTTACAACAAAATATAAATAATGTACATTAATTGTTTAATAGGCATGTGAATAAGCCAGAAGAGTGTAGATTCTTTTCATCTCATTCCACAACCAGTTTGCTATTTTTATATGACCACACTAAGTACAAAGAGTTAACAAAAATAATAAAATTATAATGGTTAAAAAGTACTGATGATTTGTTGCAGACTTGCACAAGACATCAGCTTCAAATTTATCCAAGTTCTAATTCTACAGATTGTATGCAGCACGACAATGATGAATTCTACAATGTTACAAAAGCTAGCAGCTGAAAGGTAAAACGACAAACACCACAGAACCACATGTTTGTGCTGGTATAGTCATTATTGCTTTGATGGAAATATTAAAACTTTTTTTTTTTTAGTCAAATAACGTGAATGCATTACAACAATTATTACATAATTCAGAAAATACTTAAAAGTTACAAAAATTTTATTGTTCAGCCTAGTAACTGTCATTCCCAAGGCACTATTCTACCTGACATTTCTCAACATACAGCCCCTACTTTAGTATTGACGCAAAGAAATAACATTTATCAGCTGAAAATGAAAATCTTTGAAACTGGTAACATTGGGATGAAAAGGGATATGGAGTGCATTAATGCACACTCAGAAGAAAGGAGATGGAAATGGAGGAGAAAAAGAATAAACCTCAATTTATTCTACCACAACATAAAATCTGACCAATTTTGTTATAGTTTTCATAATAGCTGTAATAAAAATCAAATCAAGTAACATAGTTCCTTTAAATATAAATAGATTCAAAACACAATGGATTTCTTTAACATCATAAATAACTATTGGACAGATGCTCAGTTGTTTTTTTAAAATATCAATCTTCCTGTAAACAGCAAACAATATGTCGTACGAATAATAATAATAGTGAATTCTAGAACATGCATTCTAGATTCTTTAGCTGAAAAAAAATGCGTTGTCCAGTATACACTAACACCCCCCCCCCCCCTCCCTCCAAAAATAAAATAAATAATAGAGGATCAAAGTCCTTATGACTTAATGCTCATTATAGAACTAACAATATTTAAAATGAAAATTAGTGCCCAGGAAAAACTAAACAAAATGGTGGCATTAAAATGCAAAGTAATACCAACTTTGATCTTTCTACGCTCTTGACCTTGAGATGACTTTGACCTGCGGCTCCAAATACACTAATGTACCTTCAAATAAACTACAGCAAAAGTTGTATTACGCCAAAAAACGGACCTTGACCTTGGATGACCTTGACCTTCATGAGACCTCTAATGCATGTGTGACCAAATAATCCAATGTTGTATCATACAATGGGTTAAATAAACAGCCATTCCACTGTATGAAGACGACCTATTTTTAAAAAAATGTTTTTGCTAGGTCTAAAATGGCCTTGACCTACAAGATCAACGCAAAAATTTAACATATATGAAAGATTAATCTATCATCTCTAAATACAAGTTTGGACTTTATCTCATAGTTTAGGGTCAAAGTCACTTCAAAGCACCTATACTAATCGACTTTGGACAGCTCCAGTGACCTTGACCTTGGAGCGAGGTTGATTCAATTTGTATAGTATATGTGTCTCATTGATACCTATCATGCTTCAAAGAATCATAAGTTCAGTATTAATAACCTATGAAAAGTTTAAATTTTGTGACAAATTGTTATTTTTTGACTAACATTAGTTGACTATGTGACCTTGACCCTGAAGTAAAGTCATTCATTCACCGATCATTTATGAGGGGTCTCATGGGTATACATCATCTTACCAAGTTTGATTATGATAGCTGAAATAGTTCCTGAGAGGTTAATCCATTTGCAAGTATTGTGCAAACAGTGAGGACAGACAATTTGTTTTTAATGTCATTTTTGGACCATTTAGGACTCGCCTGGAAATAATCTGCGTGTTTTTTTTTGTTTTTTTTTAGAGGTGAGTACATAGACTCAGATTGCTATGCATTTGAGTCAAAAACCTGAATGGAAGAATGTCACCATACATAAAACTTGAAATAAACCCCAAAGATGTTAAGTTTTGAAACTGAAGCAGGCATTATCAATACAAAGCATATTCTGCATGCTCAAAAAAGAAAGATACAAATAAAGATCAGTACAAAAGCATTAAACTCTGTTAATGAGATTCTAGTTTATATAAGAATATTCACTGATTAGTTATTGTGTATCAGCTGACTAGAGGTGAAGTGAATAAATTATATTAACAGTAACAGTGCAGTAACAGTAATAATAGGTTTCATGAATGCCTGGAACAAAATCAGTAAGAAAAGAAAAAGGAACAAAATCAGTAAGAAAAGAAATACAATTTCATTCAGTATTGTTTTAATCAAAATAAGTTAATAAATAAAGTATGCAATTTTTACATCTTTAATGCATTATAAATCTAATGCATGACAGCAACAAAGTACAAGAATGGCACTAGTCTTTCTCCACTCTGTGTAATATTCATAAAAGTAAAGTATTAGTCTGAATGATGACAAACATGCAGGATACTCAAATATAGTTCTAAGGTAAACCACTGCTTGGAGAAAAAAATGCATCCAATAAATTGTCAAATCTTTTATGAACAAAACATATAACAGAAAATAAAATATTACAAATTATTTTACAAAATTAACATGAGCAATAAAACCAAGCAATAAAATGCAAGGAAAACCAAACAGGATGACAACAATAAGCAAAGAAAAGCACATTCTAGTTTCCATGGAATAAGGAATAGGTCTGTAATAAAGACAATGTCTATCAAGTACAAGTACAAATAGAAAAAGTCAACAACAAAACAAAACAATTTTTTAAAAATCACAATATGGCAACTCTGCATAAATATGACAACAAAGAACTTAAAGACAAAATTTGCAGAAAGTTTCAGTGTTCTAAATAACATACATATAACCATAAAGATTGGTATATTCCAAATAATAAAAAAAGAAACCAACCAATAAGGACACGCACTTGGGTTTGAAGTTAACATTCCAGATGCAAAATCCTAGCACTTCAAATGGCCTAAAACACAGAACTTAATATTACAGGTCGTTAATTATAATAATTCTTCTTCTTACATGCACGTCTGTAACACTTCATATTTTATGCATATGACTTCTGATGCTATCTGGAAAGTGTTAATGAAACTGGCAGTGAAGTTGCTCTTACAAATGGCTGTTATTAAGTAATGCTTCTTGGTGCCAAGGGTTGGTCCAGAGTATTTCAGTTTTCAGCTCGTGGGATCAAACCAAACTTTGTGGGTTGAAAGAAAATGTCCACAATTTTGTTAACAATATCCTCCAGTTCCCTCTCAGCCTCTGCTTTACCCAACCTGAAAAAAGAAGGAACAAGGAGAGTAATTCAGTTTATGAACAGTTACAAATTAACCTTCTGAACCCGAAAGACCGATATATCGGTCTAGCCCTTAAACAGCTGTGCCCCGATAGACCGATAAACCGGTCTCGTAACCTTACCTTAGTCTTGCGGTCCGTACAAAGCTTACTGTTCTTTCTAGTACTTGCTGTTTGGAATAGGGTTATTGGGAATAAGGTAAAGCAAAATGTCTGCGCTCTAGTGCAAGCACAGTGCGTGTTTTTGTGAAGTTTTTTTCTCAATTTTGCGTCATGAAACGAAGGTCTACAAATCAAGGAAGCGTCGCTAAGCGACTGTACACAACTCAGGAAGTAATCGATCAATTGTGGGATAATAATGAAGATGAAGAGATGACATTTCAAGTACTTTGGGTTGTCTAACACTTTGGTTGATATGACATGTTTTGGTTGTTTTACTAAAAGCATGCTAAAAATGCCATTTTTTTCCGGGGAGCCCAGGGAATGGGCTCAGAATTGGTGGGGCATCCAGGGTTCAAAGGGTTAATGACCTCCCTATCATAAACCACATAAGTGTCAGGGATGGAAATGACCAAGACCTGGAGGGAAGTATAAATGGCTGGGGGTCCAGAGGGCCGCGATAGGCCCCTTGGTAGGGTCAAGGGGCAACGTCCCTTGTGAGGGTCAGGGGGGCAAAGCCCCCTGAAGCTGAGAGATTTTGCAGTTTTCAACGTAATTTTTACCACATCTCAGCATAGAAATAAATGAACAAATGGAATTAAACAAACATTTAGTCACTTTACTTTGAGCTCATAAAAACATACTTTACACAAACATGCGATCAAGACTCTTTTCTGTAGTAAAGATGCATTCTTGTACTATTAAAAAATCTATCGAGTATCTGTTTTCTGTAAATTACACTACATGCTTCCAGTTGTCTGGCGTGGTGCAGCGGCTGTCGTGCAATTTTCGTAGATACAGTCCATATCTGTAATCAATGTTGCTTCCTTTGCCACCTTCCGGATCCATCCACGACATATTCCATTTGTATTGTGATCTTTCATCACAGAAAAATTCACCTCTCGTGACGAAACGACTCATTTTGATTTTGAAACGCTTTCACAGGGTTCGTACGCATCCCTAAAAAACCCTAAAAGCCCCTGATTTTTGGATCCTCATTTTAGGGCCCCTAAAAGCCCCTAATTTTCGGATGAAAAGGCCCAGAGGCCCTAAAAGCCCCTAAAAATGGAACTTACAGCTGTTGAAGAAATGAAAGCGAAGGTTTGAAGCTGAAGCGAAAATAAAGAAGGTGGAAAAATATAATTTTTGGGGGTGGAAATCGAACATGGAGTACGACGCTAAATTGTCGTCTGCTCTGTTCAAGGGAGACTACCCCCTAGCATCGTTTCGGTTACATCCCTTGACAGTACCCGGATGTGTTTGTTGTGAGTTACGTTCGGCTCCGCTTCATCTTGAGTTGTGATTGAATCATTGACGCCTGAGTGTTATGCCGGGATGGGCAAGTGTACATTTAACGACTCTTGGCCGAGCCATGAAACATTTAAAACGTGGGTTCGTCCTGGCGAGAACAAATATAGGGCACAATGCGCTCTCTGCAAAAAAGCCATAGAATTACTATTTAGGGAAATTGGGTGAAGCTGCACTGTCGTCCCACGCCAAGAGCAAAAAGCACTTGTCTTGGAACTTCTCAAAGCTAGCAAACCTGCTGTGCCGATCGGAGACTTTTTAAATGATCAAGCACCATCAACGTCGACTGCAAGTCAATCCAACTCTGAGCAGGCTGCGTCATCATCGTCAACATCATCAACAGCATCAGCGTCTGCATCAATCACCTCTTTCAGCCATTCAGTGACAGATGTATTGAAGGCCGAAATAATCAAAAGTCAAAGTCACGGGAGAAGCAAAACGTTATCAAAATATTACAATAGAACATCGACTCCGAGTTGGACAGTATCAAAGAAATTCAATAGATCTATAGAGCTCTGTGGATTTTGTGTGCCTTTTATTAAATATTTTCTCAACAAATTTAGTTCATCTTTTATTGAATGATTTTAGTTTGTTTTGCCAAGAAAAAAAGACGTGGAAACAATTGACTTGGTGAGTTGGTTAGTGCCTTTTAGGATTTAATTTCTTCTTTTATTGCGCGAAAGGTGGCCCTTTTTAAAAAAGATTTAGCCCTAAAAAGACCCTAAAAAGGCCCTAAATTCTGTCCCTGGGAAGGTGTAAGAACCCTGTTTCACTACATGCAGTGTAAAGTTAAGATGGCGGCAATTGCTAGCGCGCAAGAACGATAACTATCTGAGTGAACGGCAATTGACTAAAAGATGCGCGATCAGTTTATTTGCTTACGTTTTTCTAGGGGCGTACCGAAAAATTCAGGAGCGCATTTGGATTTTGGTATGGGCATATATACGCAAATGGGAGTACAATTCCCATGCCTGAAGTGTGCTTTCACAGTATCTAGATACAGTTCATATCTGTAATCAATGTTGCTTCCTTTGCCACCTTCCGAATCCATCCACGACATATTCAGAGGTGCCAACCCCCTAATCTTCTTGTCAGTATTTCCGGACCCATTTGTCAGTATTTTTTAACACTTGTCAGTATTTTTTTTCTCGCAAAACCCAGCCTATGACACTAAAAAGTAATGACAGGCTTCCCTCTGAAACAGCAGGCTATTTTCAGTCCTCTAAAATCACCATGAAAATCAGATTGATGAACACCACACTTGTTTTACTCTAAAATCACCATGAAAATCAGCTTGTTGAACACAGCGACGTTCAGTGAGTGCAAGAGTACTATTATGAGACCAGAAACCGGTACAGAAACGCCGCTGGCAAAGATAAACGATCGGCAACTTCTCCTCTGTATTTTTATAAAAGCTACTGTATTTCCGTATTTAATTCACTTCGCCGGAATTAAATACGGTCAATCCGTACTGGTTGGCACCTCTGCATATTCCATTTGTATCGTGATCTTTCATCACAGAAAAATTCACCTCTTGTGAAGAAGCGACTCATTATGATTTTGAAACGCTTTCACTACATGCAGTGTAAAGTTAAGATGGCGGCAATCGCTAGCGCGCAAGAACGATATGAGCAATCAGTTTATTTGCTTACGTTTTTCCAGGGGCGTACTGAAAAATTCAGGAGCGCATTTGGATTTTGGTATGGGCATATCTACGCGAATGGGCGTACAATTCCCATGCCTGAAGTGTGGTTTCACAGTATCTATGAAGTGTTCTAATAATTTTGCTTACCCCTTGGTTGGGTCCGGACGATGCTCTGTGTAGTACTTGATCTTTGGTTCAGTTCCACTGGTCCTCAATGTTGCCACACAGCCATTCTCAAAATAGAATGTAATCATCTGACTGGACTTGCTGACAGGTAGTAGCTGTCAAAAAAATTTTTAAAAGCCCATTTTGACGCATTTTCTAATAATATTTTTAACACTTATTTTTTTTATTTTATAATATGATAATTGAAGAAAAAATAAGCAAGACTGCAACCTCAGGCACAAATACAGAAACTTAAAAAAAGAAAATATCGTAAATTTATACATACAACAGTGTTTCCCAAAACGCACATGTGTGCGTCAGAGACGCACAAAAACTGAAAAAGGACGCATGAAAAAAAAAAAGGTGCGTCACAAGGGACGCAACGTTTTTTTTTTTTACTGCCGTTATGTATCCTGGCACCTCTGAGCTATCGTGCGCCCGAGCCGAGTAAGTACGGTGATCTCCCCTACCCACTGACCACTCTGACACGCATGCGCAGCCTTTTTGTTTGCTTCCGAAAAGCTGAAACATGTCGCTCGACACATGGCTACGGAAAACGATAACCCTCAGAAATGAGGAAGACGATGCAGATTTCATGTGATTTTAAGGTTCCTCTTGTTAATGATGGATTCCTTTGTAACATTTATCAGAACAGTATTCCTTTTGTTGTGATGCTTGTTTTATGGCTATTCATAATTTTCAATAAAGTTGCATTGAAAACTAAGCTTTGTTTGACTTTGAGGCGTATTTGTGTGTCCGTGATGTTGGTAATCAAAATCAAGGTAAATGTAGGAATTGTACGGGGAACTCTCAAATTTTGTAAGGGGACTTGAAATTTTGCACCAGAGAGTCCCAAGGACTCTGAAAAAAAAACTGTGGGAAACACTGTACAAATAATTTTTATTTATTAAAAAAATCTGAATCATATATACTTGGAAACCAATGATACCCTCCCAAGTTGTTGCAGTATAAAGTGATACTGGTGACACTGATGATGATATAAAATGAAGCTTGCAACTGCTCTACAAGACTGACCAGTACTTACTGGCTTTTTGTCAGGCTGGGTACTGTCATAACCTGCAGTTAAATCTCTCACACCAGAGATTTTGTATGGGCCACACGATGTTGGATACTGTCAACAGCAAAAAAATGTCACTAATAACAACTTCAAAGAATATATTTACAGAAAGAAAATGGAATAGATGCCAGATGAAAGTGACACCTGCACAGGAAGAAATAAATCATACTACACCTTCACTATTGTTTTTGCTTTTCAGTGTTGCGCAGTAAAGATGACACATTCAGCTGGATAAGACACTTGATTAGTGACCAAACTAACATGAACATAAAAATTATTGACTAACAAAATAAGAAACAAGTGGAACAAGATGGCAAGCCATTCAAGTGTCTTACCAGAAACGCGTACACATAGCCAAAAATTAAGGAAATTTCAAAAGTGTTTAAGTTTTTTGGCTGTGTTGTGACTCGGCTTTATTCTAATGAAGCAAAATGAAAACATGGAATGGTGGGCCACTATCTGAACTACATGCAAGCAAACAATTTATCCATATCGCCTCAGGCAATTTTGAGATAAAACGTAAAATGTGTTTAGACAATGGTGTAACACAATGACCTTGACCTTTGGAAAGTACAAATAC
Source organism: Oncomelania hupensis (assembly GCA_036898135.1). Lineage (NCBI taxonomy): Eukaryota > Metazoa > Mollusca > Gastropoda > Littorinimorpha > Pomatiopsidae > Oncomelania > Oncomelania hupensis. Next base: position 30,527,079 of record CM072518.1, on the reverse strand, counting down.
GAATGATCTAAGCTGCTTAACAATAGTTAAAGTATACACAAAGTAAAAATGATGAATTTCAATTTAGTTATTCTTGGGATCAGGCAAAAAGTGTTTTGAAGAAAAAGGTGAAATCTGGAGCGACTGACCGACTGACAATCAGATTGCTACTGGAGGATGGGATGGTCCATGAATTGAAGTTTCTGTATACCAAAATTCAACAAATTCACTTCAGCCGTTTATGAGATATTGAGCAAAATGTATTTACCAACAAGATGGCTAAGTGAGATAGAGCAAAGATGATTGAATGGGAGGTAGGCCATTAACCTACAATGTAGGTAATGTTTCTATGAAGCTTGGTCAAAATCTGTTCCATGGTTCTTGAAATATGGCATCCAATGGACCTACTGACCGACAGATTGGCATTTGGCTTGTTCTGATTTCCCCGCTAACCCCTTCCCTCAACTATTTTGAAATATGTAACATTTTTTATTTGAGGGAGAATACATAGATTCAAATGCATTTTATTATCATGGCTTGTAATTTTCTGTGGTTCAGCGAATTTCAAGAGTTCAGCTGTGTGTAAGCAAGCTAGTCTTTCCTTCACAATGTTATATGTTTTTTGCTTATAAAAAATGCCTCATTAAAATGCAACAATTCGTATTCGGAAAGGGATGGTAGGTGGAGTTGGGGTTGGGGGAGAGGGGAAGGTGGAGGGAATCATTTCCCTGCACCCTCTACCAGCGCCTAGGCGGCCCGTGAACCCCAGCCAATTTCCTCTTTTTTAAACTCCAAACCATTACAAGCCCTGCTTATCATGCTTTACTGGGTTTGTTGGTGTATCTGGTGCTCACTTGTCTAGGACATGAGAATCATGATCTTTACAGTCTGTGTGATGGAAGGCATGAGTGCACAGATTAAACCTCAGTTGATACTCTCATCTGATGTGAGTTAAAAATGTACATAAGACCTTTGTTATACTGACCTTTCCCTCACCACCGCAGTTGCGTAGCTCATCAAACATGCGTTTGATTGTTGCAGGCTCATGGCAGATGAAGTAAGAGTTGCTGCTCAGATGCCAGCCATACCTGTAAAATGAAAGGAGATATCACTAGTGCTTTGAAATATTACAAGAAATTACATTTAAGATTTTTGGTTGAGTATACACAAAATAACCACACTGTAAACACACAGATGGTTGGCAACACACAGATGGTTGGTTAATTTTTTAAAATACAAAATATATCTTACTTGGTGTAGATCTCATCGAGTTTTTTGTCTAAATAGGAGCCTTTTTCATACAGCTGCGTGGCAAACTCTGTGATGACTGCAGCAGCTGATATTCCATCCTTGTCCAAAACATTGGTTCCACACATGAAACCTGAAATGATTTTGTGCATCAAGCTCAGTAATTTATAGCACAAAATAAAGCGGCCACAGAAATATGTACCTAAAGAATTTTAATACACACACACACACTAATAACTTTATTACAACATCAACCCTAGACTTGTCCTCTGGATCATTCAATTCCTATCCTATCCTATCCCGTAACTCAAAGGTCGTAGGGGCACCATAGATGATCGTTTAACCATCATACTCCATCTTTCTCTGTCCTCAGCAACCCTCATGGCTTCGCTCAGTGTTAAGCCAGTCCATTCTCGAATGTTGTCCTCCCACCTCTTTTTCTGTCTCCCTCTTCTTCTGCCTTCTTACACCGTGCCTTGCAGGATGGTCTTTGCAAGGCCTGATGCAGAGGTGCCTACCTTACGCGCTGGCGCGTATTTCTACGAATTTTCACCATAAAATACGACAATACGAGCAATTCCTTAAAAATACGCATTTTCGTGGCGTACCAAAAAAAAAAAAAAAAAAAAATTCGCACTGATATTATATATATGTTCCGATCTATTTCCTTTACTTGCTGACCCTAGAGCGCATGCGCAAAAGTGAAATCTCGTGCGTGAGAGGTAGTGCGAGACTTTGTATCCGCCATTGTGCTAAACATGGTGTCGCGAAAGCGTTTACACGAGAGTGACGATGAGAGCGTGTCTGAAGAAAAGCGGGGTAAGGTTGCAAGTAAGCAAAAAGCGCGACATTTCTTACGCGAATACCGTGAATGTTTTTGAGGAATAATCGAATCTTCGAAAGGAGTTCATTATGCTCAATGCAACAAAGAGTCCAGCATTGCTCTGCATACGACATTCAGCGACACTTAGATTAGGTATTACGGACGAACAGTTTATTTTGGTTCAGGATGTTTTATTTTGTTTTTATTTTTTAGTAATTTAGAAGATTAAAAAAATTAAAATGGTTAAAATCGGTCAATATTAAGGCACTCATTTAACTGTTCAAAGTGGGTAACCCTCACATAAAAATAAAACACGTTATTCCCAAAAGTGGCTCAGGTGTTTAAGATTAATACAAAGTGGATAAAAAGGCACTGTATTTACACTACAAAATTCAGAACACTCTAGTATGCTCAGAAAACAAAAAGTGTTGCCAGTTTCAGAAGAATATACGAAAATAATGATGCATTTATATATATATATATATATATATATATATATATATATATATTCATAATTCATATTAATTAAATTGTTGGACAATATTAAGATCTTTTGGGAGGTTATGGAGTAAAAATTAAAATACAACACAAAAATTAATATATTAGTGTGCATTTGTGACCATAACCTGTTGAGTTCTATATTATTTTGTTTCACGAGGATTAAAATGGTGAGCTGGAATCAGTATGAATTGATGTTTTGTGAATGTGGCAGTTTTCATGAAAATAATTCTTTGATCAAATATTGCGAGTTGCGCGAAATCTGACATTACACAAAATACACATTTTTCATGCAGCCAGTACACAAATGGTCAGACTGGGGGTAGGCACCTCTGCTGATGCTCTGGTGACGTGCAGTTCGCTTTCAGGATGCTATTTATTCCCAAAAGTGCTCCTCCCCCATTCTATTTACACTCTACACCAACTGTCGAGGCTCTGACTCTACCATTCTAATAAAATACTCTGATGACTCCGCTAATGAAGATTTATCGGACTGCAACACAACCTACTTTTCTGAAGTTGAACGATTCAACACCTGGTGCAAGCAAAATTTTCTTGACTTGAACGTCACCAAAACCAAAGAACTCCTGATAGACTTTAGAAGAAATCCTTTCCCTGTCCCAGACCTCATGATTGATGGTGTGATTGTAGAGCGTGTGTCTGAGTATAAGTATCTGGGTACCATTCTGGATGAAAAACTCTTTCAATGCTAACACAACGTACATGCACACAAAATATTAATCTCGTATTTACTGTCTGCAAAAGCATTGTAAACTAAATTTTGTTTACAGATTCTTCATTGAATCTGTGCTCTCCTTTGGTTTTGTGTGCTGGTATGGAGGTTTGAGTGTGAAAAACAAAAGTTTGTTGGTTCGAGTTGTAGCAAAGTGATTGGGAACCAGCAAAAAAAATTGAAAGCACTATATGAATGTGGAGTGGTGTGAAAGGGTGGAATGATTGACCAGGACAGCAGCCACATCTTGGCCCACCTGTATGAACGTCTGCCCTCAGGCCGAAGATTCTGCATCCCTTAATCGAGAACTATCAAAACGCAAAGCAGCTTCATTCCCAAATCCATCATTTTAATGAATTATTCGTAAACATCATCCCAATGACTATCGCTATCTTAGCTCTGTCCGACAAGTTTTTGGGCTTTTAGTTCAAATTTTTTAATTACAATTTTTCTATCTATTTACTTTTATTTAATTTACCCAATCCTCTGAGGAGCAGAATTTGTTCTCATGGTAGTGCATTATTGCCATTAATTAAATTAATTATAATGTAATGTGATATATTTAGCATTCTTACGTTTTAATGATTATGACGCTTTATGTTGATTTATTGTCATTATTGCTGAATGTTATTGCTATGTATAATATTTGGGTGTGTGTGAGTACGGGTGTGCGTGCATCAAGCAAGTGTGCCTGTGATTGCGCCTCTGTTACATATAACACCCATTGCATTGTTATTTTTATTCGTAATTGTGCATGGCTTTGAACCTTATCCTCTCCCACACCTATTCTAGAGTCGGTCATGACACTGGTTGACTGGCATCATGAGAGACTTCCGCCGTGTGAGTGATCTGGCATCCAGTCACAAACTTCTTAGTGCATTATCCCTAAAGAGCCAATCATTAAAACTATGATTTTTGTTGAGAATCCATAATTGTTTAGAGCAATACACAAAGGGCATGATTTTTGTTGAGAATCCATAATTGTTTAGAGCAATACACAAAGGGCATGTACTTCTGACATTTCTGTTCATAGCAGATGCTTATGAAAGAATTATGCTGTTAGATCTCACACACAATTATAATTATACATAAAACCAATGTACATAATTATTATTGAACAAACCCTTTAGTTTGTTACTGAAGTTTTTCTGGATGCCAATTAGAAGAAAGGAAACAAAGAATGAATTTAGCTACCTCATTATTAAACAATCAGTTATATCCAGTAGAAATATTTCAAAATATTTTTGAGTGGCGCATTTTCTTCTCTCGCTGATTATAACGCAATTATTATTGCACAAGTCAGGGTCCATGCAAGTCAGTGGCAATAAATTCTCTTACCTATGGCTTCTTCAAAAGCCATGAGAACAGTCTTCCCCTGTTTCATCAGTTCATCAGCTTTGTTGCCCATCCACTTGAATCCAGTCAAAGTCTCTTCAAATTGGAACCCTTCGATAGTTGCCATAGTGTGCAGTATCTTGGATGAGACAGTGCTGGCCAACATATACACATCACTCCCTACAAAACATAAAACAAGTCTGGTAAAGTTATGGAACAATATTAATTAATTGTGATTTTGAAATGATCATCCCATTTTACATACTGAATTGTGAATAATCTTCAATAATATAGCAATAATATTAGCACATATAGTATCTAATATTTTACACTCAGCTTGAACTAATAGGATCAATATTCCAATTATTGTTCAACAGTACACATTATCTTATATATGTTGCTGATGTTGTAGTTGTTGCTTTTGTTGTTGCAACCATCACCATTGTAATCATATTAGGCACACAAGCACTTTTTTTTTTTTTTTTTGGAAAGTTGTGTACCTTGAAAATTGGGGTTTGCTTCTTTGAAGTTAGTCCACATCCAGTAACCAAACAAAGCTCCAAGCTCATTTCCAGAAAAGATCTTCCACTCTCCACTGAAACAGATCAGATAAATATAAAGATATTTCCCAATAATAACACAGATATTACAGTATGCAAAATGTACTTCCCAATCAACTTTCACTTTATCTATACATCTGTTTTGTTTGTTCACAGCACTATAAATCAGAGATGAGAATCTTCCGCTTTTTAGCGGAAATCCGCTCTTTCGGAAGGTCCCAGGGTCATTTTTGAGATCGGTTTAAATCCGGTGAGAAAATGTTAGTGTATATGATTAGGGTGAGTTGTTGATTTTCGATCTCGCAGCTTATTCCCACTCGTTATTCCCATGCGGATTGTTGTCATTTGGTTCGCTCTCACTTCGTTTTCGTCGATCCACCAAGCTGCCGTAAAAAGCCGAGATAACCCGATTTCTTTCTTCCGTGTGTCCTGGTAAACGTACGTGGGGCTCTCTTAGATACTAGCCATCGCATTACGGAAGTGACGTTGCGTATCTAAGCCTCCCGTTTTTCTGCGCAGAAGATTCCGGCTGTTCCCAGACACTCCCGCTGATAGTGACGTCACTAAAATAGGCGCATATAGAGTCCATGCTTGAAGCCCTTTCTCATGCGCTGAGTTGTAGTGCGAACGATGGAACAGCCAAAACATCACGTGGTTGATCAGCCATTGTCTAGAACAAAGCGCGACTTGTAAAATGCTTCGAAAACTAAATCCTGGAGAAAAGGCTCTTGCTACCCACATCTACAGTGGTGTAAAAAACAAGTGGAACTTTTTTAAGTGGTTAGAAGAAAAGTTGAACACAACAGTCTTAATTCGTTTGAAGGACAAAAAGATCGAAAGAAATGTGGAGTTGAATCCAGAGGCAGAGAAACAAGCCAGACTGGCTCATAAGAAAGCTCTGACTGCCCGACTTCAGGTGTTGGTGAGGAAGAGAAGTGAGATTAGAAGTCAAAAGCAACCAGCCAAGAAAGCAAGAACTGGATAGTTGCCTGGCTTCAGTTATAAAATACATGCACATGTACATGTACATAGTTCATTCAATAATTGTGTGTGTGCAGACTGTATAGCATGTTGGTACCTGCCAGTTTTTATTTATAGTTATACTTTTAACAATTCTTCAAAAAAACATGAGAATGTTGTATACACAAAGAACTGTAATCCTAGTGCATGACGTAATTGTAAACTTCAGCCTGACTTCAGTGCCTGACTACGACTTCAAGGCTGAAGTTGTTCATAATGTATATATGATTATAGCATCAGAACTGTTTTAGGAACTACATGTACTGCCTGAAACCATCCGTATTTCTGCTTTCCTTGTTGTGGTTTTTCCATGACATTATTTTGAAATTGTAAACCTTGTTTGAACAGTCAATCGAGGTATTTATGATTTTATTGTTTGGTGTGACCGTAAGAGTGTCAGTGAGGCTTCATACTGATTCTATGTATAAAATGTACAACTCTGTTTTGGACAGTAATTATGTGCATTGGTAAAGCCTTGTCTTGTCATTGGTATTTAAACCATTCTTGTCTGCAGTCAAAAGGAATGTTTGTTTAATACAAGGCTTAACTGATGTTTGAAATAAATTCATTAGGCCTATGTGTTGAACTGTGGAGAGCTAACAACAGCATTTTAGTACCACAAAAACAACTGATCTGACCCCATAAAATAAGGCTCAGAATGCATAGATTTTAACCATCTTTTCAAAAATTTTCCGGGGGAGCATGCCCCCGGACCCCCCTAGCATCGCGTACCTGCATCGCAGGTACGCGCACTCGTGGCTTCGCCACTCGACAGACTTTGGAATTTTTCCTCCTTTTTGTCATTTTAGGATTCTCATCTCTGATAAATGTTAACAATATTTTTTTTTAAAGGAAAAGAAATGAAGGAAAGAGTGTCTGCAACAAAAATACATACGTCGTAGGTAGTTTTTCAGCAACAGCCAAGCGATCTGCATCAGGATCATTGGCAACAATGACTGGGCTGCCTGTAGCATTCGCAGTCAGCATTGCAAGTCTCTGAAGAGAAAACAATATTGAACAATAACAACAGCGATTATGTGATCAGTGACAACACACCTTCAACCAGCAAAATATGCTCGGACTGTAGATATGGCACTTTTTATTTAAAGAGAGAGAGAGAGAGAGAGAGAGAGAGAGAGAGAGAGAGAGAGAGAGAGAGAGAGAGAGAGAGAGAGAGAGAGAGAGAGAGAGGGAGAGAGAGAGAGAGAGAGAGAGAGAGATTGAAATGTACCTTTTTTTTTTTAAATAGAGTTCAAACCAAGACTCCAAAAGTTTGAAAATGTACCTTATTTTCATATACAGTTCATGATGATTTATTTAACATTTCTGCAAGAAACCATGTTCAAGGTATTCTTACCAAGGTGCTGTACAAAGATAATTAGGAAGTGTTTCCCAAAAGTTCAAGGTCAGGAATGTTCACAACTCATACCACCCATAGGAACAAAACTGAAGAGAATCAATAATTATGACTTACCAGAGCACCTTTGCCTTCTTCTGGGTTGGGGTAGGCAACAGTAGGGAATTCAGGGTCTGGATCAATCTGGAAAAAGGTATGAACAAAAAAAAAATCTAATTATTAATACAATTACTAATTGTTAAACAATTTTTAGTGTGTATTTCATTTTGAAGGCAATGCAGAACAAAGTATATTTATGATGTCTGAAATATATTTTTGCAGTTCCCACTCTGGCAGATTCATTCAATGCAGTGTCATATGGAAATGATGGTGTGAGGTTTAAAAACTATTATTTAAAAGTAATGTTAGAAAAGAATGTTAAAACACAAAGTCTAGGTTTCAAAATGACGCTGAAACAGAAAGAAAACTGATGAAATATTCGAAGTAATATTATTTTTGTGTTCATAATAAACACAAACTCAAAAATCATCTTGGTATATAGAACAAAAAAATACCTGCTCAGTTACAGGAATTGGATTACTCAGGTCGAAGGCTCTGAATACATCCTGAATATAAGGGTAGCCAACACCATGCATGGCTGTGTAAACAACACGCAGACCACAATTAAAATTGGTATCCCTGCAAGTAGAAACATCCTTGTCTTAGCAATCTTTGAACAAATAAATACAATCCATTCCATTCTATTACATATATTCCATTGTCTAATATAAAAAAAGAAAATGTTTAAAAGAAATAAAAAAAATTTAAAAAGGCAGTTCATTAACATAACAAAAATTAATCTAATTGCATTAAAATATAAGAACAAATATAAATTTCTTTGTATCAAATGATATTAAACTGTTAGAAAAAACATTTACCTGTGGTGGCAGAGGGATTTCACAGCTTCATTGTAGGCTTTGAGAACTTGTTTATATGGATCCTTGCATAAGGGGTTATTATGGGTGATGGAAAGGTTCCAAGAAGATTCCAAAGGCTCCAAGTTGTTCTCAATGGACTGAGAGATGCCCTTGTCAATGGGTGACACAATCTAAAAAGAAATAATACAACTGCTAAAAACGTTTCTTGACTTTCCATCTTCTTTTTTAAATTGTTAATATCAATATTACATAGATGCCATGTCCATGGTGCAAACATATTATACAAAGTTTTAACCTGTCTAGAAATTAAAGAGACAGAAGAAGAGAGTTGTAAATTGAATCTTGCAAATATTTCTGTTAAGTGTTATATAAAACACTGGTCTGTACAAAAGAAAGCAAAGATTTCTTACTTGGGCACCGTTTTCCCAGTAAACCTGCACAAAAGAATTATAGTTAATATTTATTTTAATGCAAGGAACAAAAACCAGATTTATGTATAACGTATCAAAAAGTCACTTTTTGCTCAATATTCTTCACATTAATAGCTAAACAAGAAGTATACATGTATAATCCCTTTCTTTACACATTGCACAAGTTGGATGTTATATTCTTATCGGAGGTTAAATTACTTTGTTTAATTAATTTTTATTTTATTGTTATTTTATTCTAATGATTTGTTTCAATTCAAGTGTTCTATTCTCTTCCCATCCAACTAGCAAATATCTTTCTCCCATCACCCTGTCGCAAGATGACTAGTTTTACCCTGCCTTATTTACGATTTTGCTTGTATAGTCAGTTAACCTTAGAAAGTTAATGTAGTAAATAGCAGACGATGAGAGTATACGGAGGTACACACACAGCGAGTTTGACGCAAACAGTGTAGTGACGTCAGCACTGTGTGCGTGGATCGGAAGGCTTATCCAATAGGACTCAGGCAGAGCGGTTAGAGCCGGTTCTGACTGGGTCAAAACCTAGCATAGATTGAGTCAGTCCTATGAAATACACCGGTCTACACAGCTAGACCGGAGCAGAGAAATATCTCCACCAATAGACCAGGAAGCAGGACTTGTGAATTTTAGAATTCAATCAAGTAGCCACGGGCCTGACTTTGTCAAACAGGTAAATGAACATACTTCTGTTTCATCGTGATATATTTATATTATTGTTGAAATTATGTTTGTGGAATTTGCTATGCATAGATTTGAATTGTTAATCTGAATTTGCCTTACCACGTGGAGAAGCCGAACACGTTTTAAGCACGACCGGTTTTGACGCCATGTTGTATACCTGACGGAACCACTGTTGGTAAACCTATAATGTATGTTTGCAGACCAGTGGCTGTACCAGTGAATGTTTATAATATTATTAATTCTTTATGTGTATAGTTAGCCACGATTTATATTTATGTATGTATAGGAAATTAGAGTGGAGAGTCCAGTGGACCACGGACTTAGCAGAATGTTCGTCACGTATGTATAGAGATGTGGAGCTATCACTGAGGGCTACTTTGGCTTTCAGTGAGACGCTCTGCACAGACCTATTATTCAGGGTTGTGCAGAATTTCGTCTCATATGTTACAGACGAGCAGGCGAGATATAGCGTGGGCCCAACCAGACAACCTTCCAAAAGAAGAAGGAACTGACTGTTGGCTGCGGAGGCCTCTACAGCATCCCGCGTAGAGAGCACACCTGTCTAACACAATCCAAGACAACACAGCGTGTCAAGGAACCAGACTACACAGCGTGTACCAGAAGCTACCACACCCCAGGGCTTCAACCACACCACACAGAAGTTAAGTGCCCAGGAAACAGTGCACTAAAACTGATAGCAAAAGGACCACAGTAGTCCACTCTTCAGAAACTATAGTAAAGAGGACCACAGTAGTCCAATCTTCAAGAACGTTAGTAGCCAGTGCCCTAGGATGAGAAAATAGCTGCCTAGACTATCAGCGATCGAATCATTCGCATTGACTTGACTTTTTTAAGGTAGATCAGTACATTGAAGATCTTGTTTAGAGTAGAAGAAATAAATGTGTGATTTTAACTGTTATCAAGTGGCTGGACTACATATGATTCATAGCCGTGTGAAAGCTAGTGTGACAGTGATCTTTTACCATTTTTCTATCTATCTCTGTACCCCAACCTTAACACAGACTGAGCTAAATAAATAAACGTATTAAAGTAATTCACCGGGTGACTCACTAGCGGTTCCCATAGAATAAAGCGTGAGGGTTACAGCATTCCATTGTGCAGAGCCCAGCAACAAAGAAACCCCACGTCACACACCCTCCTTTTAATTTCATAGTCTAAAATGTAAATGAAATAAACAAACAAATGTACTCTTTTACACAAGCTATTTATCAATGTCTGAACATACACTGAATTCAATCCCTCCAAAGAAACATTCAAACAAACAAATTACTTTTTGAACAATCCAGATTGAGGCCAAACCAACCATATACCCCTTGGGGTCATGAGCAATCTTGCCACTGTAGATTGTTCTAACCTATAAAGGGAAAAGTGAAAGCCCCAGTTGAAAACTTGTCTTTCCTTTATAGGCAAGACCGATTCACTGCAGCAACAGTTCCCCCCGTTGGAGTGCCGGGGGTTTCAGTATAAATAGTATCCCCACTTTCTGGAAATTTAGTGCTTTAAATTCCCACGGTCGCTGTCTTCCTCATTTGCTCTTCTTCGCTAGATCAATGACCTACCTTTTTTCTTGAAAACTCTTCCTGGACAAGACTCCTTGTTTGTGTATGAGGTCTGTTGGATCAGCTTGGGAGTGTTGGACGCTTTCTGCCGGTTGGTCACTAGGGCTTCCTATGATGTTATTATTTAGCAATGTAGGCATTTTATATGTATGTGTTTTGTTGATAATTTATAATAATGTTTGTATTCTATTTTGTTTTTGTAACCGGGGGTTCGAGTAGTTGGGGTAAAGCCTCAGCCGTCCCCTGCGTGGGATGTCTTTATTGTAAAGTGACTGGCCGGTGGAGGGCATTCAATTTTCCCACTAGGGTTGTTTCAGCAGATCTTTTATGCGGATCGGGGGTTGTCCGGTCCTGATTTGGCTCGGAAGAGTCCGCTGGACCTAAAGCAACAATCAATCAATCAATCAAAAAACCAACCATATGAAAATGTTTACACAAAAACATCCATCAACCATCAAACAGTTGATATCTCACTGACACATGAACCATTCCAACAGATAACATTCTACCTTGTATCCATTGTCCTGCTTTGGATTATGACTAGCAGTCACCATCACTCCACACAAGGCACCATAATGACGAATGCTGAAAGGCTGAAAGCAAGAGCAGTGATGCTAATTAACATAGCAACCACGACGACAGTAAGAAAACCATGGAAAGATAATATATCCAGTTCTACTTGGTTCTGAATGCCAATATAAACACAATAATATGTATTATGACACTTGACATATCCCTCCATCAGTAAATCTTACTTCAGAATTAAAATGATAATTAAACTTCAACTCTGTTCAAAATACCTGAACATGACATCTCCACCAAGAAAAAGAACATTTTAAACTTGTTACGTTGAAACGCGAACGAAAGTGTGTCGGAAGCGTGTACGATAGATCTAATCGTTTCGATTTGCAAAGTATTCAATAATGGAGTTTATTTACCTTTGATTTGAGTTTGCATTGTTGTTAGGAGAGGCTTTGTATAACGTTGATAATTTTGGTTAGTCGATATTGTTGTAGAATATTCCGGATCTGTTTGTTTACTATCGATCGAAGTTTCTTGATGGTCGTAGATAATGGAGAACATTCTTTTGGCAGGAAGAGAGAAGTATGACGTAAGTCAATGATGACGATCTTTAATTCTGATTGGTTGGTTGTAATGCGTCATTTTCTAGAACGAGCTGTCGTCATCTCGAAGGAGAGAAAAAATTATTTATTCGATGCTCCGTGTGTTGTTGAGAGATTGTTGTTGACAGTAAAGTTGTTGATAGTGAAGCTGAAGAGTTGCTGTGAAAGTTGTTGAGTTGAATTGAGAATTGTATGCAGTTGTTGGTGTGTGCTGAATAAAAGTGGAAAACTTCATACGTCGACTTTGTGACTTGTATGCTGTTTTGAGCGGGCTGTGTGAATAAACGAATCTGAGTTACACAACTATCAGGAATTCAAGCATCGGGGCTGAATCAGATACTGATAGAAAACACCATCATCAAACTGAGTGTAACATTTTGGGGGTCAAGCCGCGATTCACGCCATAGCCAAGGGTTCAACTGCTACAACAAGCGAGTCAACGTTACGAGAAGCAGTCATCGAGGGTAGCCGCCAACGAGTTGCGTCGAGAGGGGCCAACATACTGGGACTACATCCGATAGGTTCGGGTTGACTGCAAGGGCGTGTAGTCGCTGAAGAGTTGCTTCGTGAGCGAACAACAAGTCGGGACTACGTGGCTGCCGCAAGACTACGTCAAGGGACAGTCTCGGAGCTACATCGCCAGTGTTACAGCGAGCGTCGAGCGGACGTCGCGTCTACTTCAGCACAGGAGCGTATACATCAACACCAGCGTGGTGCAGCGTCGCATACGACGAGGACAGCGGGGCCTGCGTCAGCGAAAGCGACCAGTGGCAAGCATCAGCGCTACTGCAGAAAGCGTGCTGTTCTAGAACAGTCTAGAAAGGTACAGCACAGTCAAGAACTTTCCAGAAAAAGAACTCTACAGTCAAGAACTTTCTAGAAAAAGAACTTTCCAGAAAAGAACCTTCTAGAAAAGAACTTTCCAGAAGCATCAAGATGGCTGACTTCTGGCAGAAAGGGGTTGAACTGAATCTAAAAGGCAAGCAGCTGACGGAGTACGTCAAGTCTCAGGAGAGAATACGAGAAAGAGAATTGGAAGAGAAGCGTCTAGAAAAAGAAATAGAACTAGAACAGAAGCGTCTAGAAATTGAACAGCAGCGGCAAGAAAAAGAAGAGCAACGACGTCGTGAAGAAAGAGAAATAGAGGAGCAGCGACGTCGTGAAGACAGAGAATTTGAACTGAAGCGTCTGGAAATTGAACAGCAGCAGCAAGAAAGAGATCGTCAGTACCAGCTAGAGTTGGCGCGTATCCAGAACAATCAGCATGCGCCACAAGTCACCAACGACCATACGGCTCCAAAATTGCCAGCTTTCGTCGACGGGAAGGACCAGATCGACAGCTATCTGGCGAGATTCGAAAGGTTCGCCGAAAGCTCCAATTGGCAACCTCGAGACTGGGCGATTCGACTGAGTGCACTTCTGACGGGGCAAGCTCTCGAAGTTTACACCAGACTGTCGAACGATGACGCCAAAAACTACGACGTCTTGAAAGAGGCCCTGTTGCAGTGCTACAACTTTACAGAGAAGGGCTACCGTAAACGCTTCCGTGAATGCCGGCCTAAGTCAGACGAGACGCCAAAGCAGTTTGTGGAGCGCCTGTCGTCATACCTACACAAGTGGGTGGAGTTATCAGGCGAAACGAAGTCTTACGACAGTCTCCATGACCTGATCGTGAAGGAACAATTTCTCAATGCCTGTCACAAGGACCTAGCGACCCACTTAGAAGAACAAAAGCTGCAGACGCTTAAAGATGTGACTGAGGCTGCTGAAAGATATCTCATCGCTCATGGGAAAACCCTGGGGCCACCCAGCGCGACGAAACATTTTCAGAAGACTGGAAACCATGTGAACCAGATCCAGGGAAGCCAGACGAGCCAGAGACAGACGGACTCCACGCCTCCTCCCAGGGAAGGGCACTCAAGAGGCTGTTTTATCTGCAACGCTACAGACCACAGAGCTGCCAGCTGCCCTCAAAGCAGAAATAGCGGACAGCGGAGCAGTACGGACAATGCAGCGGCGGGCAACCGGCAGAGGCGGTTCTCCAATCAACGGCAAACCAGTAGATCTGACCATCAAGTGTGCGGCGGGAGCGTCATTCTTCCGAGTGAGACCAAGCGCACAGCTACCCCTGCGGACGTGCAAGAGTGCATGACCGATGGCCAACTTCTCCTTGCCAACGGAAAATCCATCCCCGTCGTCGCCAGCGCAGCTGTGACCGTCCAGAACATGCCAGTTTCAAAGGGACGCGTCGGAAATCATGAAGTGACTGTCTTAAGAGACTCTGGCTGCAGTGGGGTCATCGTCAAAGAAGACCTAATCGCTAAAGAACAGTTCACTGGCGATTTTAAATGGACACTCATGGCCGACAGCAAATGTGTGAGAGCGCCAGTTGCGAAGATTCAAGTCAGCACTCCTTTCTACATAGGCGAAGTCGAAGCGGTTTGCCTGAAGAAGCCGCTGTATGATTTGATGATCGGGAATATCGACGGCGCGAGACGACCCGACGACCCCGATCCAGAGTGGAGTCCTGCCTCAACCCAACGCGTCGAAGTTGTGGAGGAGGATCCATTGCCGTTTCCCGATGGAGACCTTACAGAGCTGCTACGGGACAATGTGGCTACTCCGGCTCAGCCCTGCCGACCAGAGATCGTCGGTGCTGTTACTACCAGGGCCCAGGCCAAGAGAGACAAGGTGTCTACGCCACTGAAGGTCGCCGACAACTCCAAAGCTGCCATCGTGGACAGAGATAAGCTGATCCAGCTCCAGGAAGCTGATAGTACTTTAAACAAGTACAGGAACCGCCAAGATCACGTGACCAAACGCAGTGGCACGGTCTATTTTGAGGTGAAGGCTAAGATCCTGTACCGAATCTTCCAGCACCCGAGGGTCAACAGAGGGAAACCACTACGTCAAGTCTTGGTACCGTTACCTCTAAGGCGCCAAGTGATGGAAGTAGCTCATGACTCTATCATGGGAGGTCACCTAGGCATCAGAAAGACGTCAGACAGAATCCAGGCGGTGTTCTACTGGCCAGGACTTCATGCGGACGTCAGCCGTTTCTGCCGATCATGTGACATTTGCCAGAAGACCATACCTCGAGGAAGGGTCCAGAAAGTGCCTATGCAGAGGATGCCTCTGATCGACCGACCTTTCAAGAGGGTGGCCTTAGACTTAATCGGCGAAATAAGACCTCCGAGTGAAGAAGGTCATCGGTGGGTACTGACTTTAGTGGACTATGCGACTCGGTACCCAGAAGCAGTGCCACTGAAGAAGATTGACACTGAAACTGTGGCAGAGGCACTGGTGGACATGTTCAGTAGACTTGGAGTGCCCGAAGAAATTCTGACAGACCTCGGGACGCAGTTCGTCTCTGACTGCATGAAGGAGGTCAACAGACTGCTGAGCATCCGGCATTTGACTACGACACCCTACCATCCAATGTGCAACGGGCTCGTCGAAAAGTTCAATGCTACGCTGAAGTCCACCCTGAAGAAACTGTGCAGCGAGCAGCCCAGACAATGGCATCGCTATATCAACGCCTTACTTTTCGCCTACAGAGAAGTACCGCAGGAGTCCACCGGCTTTTCTCCGTTCGAGCTGCTGTACGGAAGAACCATCCGAGGGCCGATGCACATCCTAAAAGAACCGTGGACGAAAGAAGTAGAGACCCCAGAGGTGAAGAATAGTTACCAGTACGTGTTTGAGCTACGAGAGAAGCTGGAGCAGACTCTCGAGATAGCCAGAGAAAACCTGAAGAAGTCCCAAGACTGTGGAAAGCACTACTATGATCGTAGGGCTGTGAACAGGAAGTTTAAACCTGGCAACAAAGTGCTGGTGCTGCTACCTACCGATCACAATAAGTTGCTGATGCAGTGGAAAGGCCCGTACGAAGTGGAGACCGTGGTGGGGATCAACGACTACAAGGTGAAGGTCGGCCAGCATTCTAAGATATACCACGCCAACCTCCTTAAGCTGTACGTGGAAAGGCCATCAGAGACTGTGCACGCAGCCACAGCAGCTGTGACCGACAACAGCTTTGACAGCGAAGAACTGTTGGAACTGGGAGACTTCCACAGCAAAGAAGGCATCGATGATGTTAAGCTACGACCGAGCTTGACGGAAGGTCAAAAGATGGAGCTCAAGGACCTTATGGGCGAGTTTCCCCACAACTTCAGCGATGTCCCAGGCTCTACGACTTTGGTCGAACATGAGGTCCACACCCAGACCTGGAAGGAGCATCTGCAGATCTCGAGGGAGCTGTTCCACCGTCCTGCAGAAGCCAACCTGACCGTGAGACCCAGCGAATGCATTCTGGGAGCTGACAACGTCGACTGCGTCGGACATCCGACGGAAGAAAAAGACAACGGAGGATGCACTGACTCCAGGAAAGCCCACGTGATCGTCGTCTTTGACCCTGGGCCGATGACGACCGCAAATGACGAGGGCGTCGTTTCCTTGCAGATGAGAAACATTGACTCTGTGTGGATGAACTGTGAACAGTGACAATATCCAGATAGACTTGCGGATAGAAGGACATTGACTCTGTGTGGATGAACTGAGCTCAATGACAGTATTCAGAAGTTTTAATTCTGTACTTTGCTTGTGCATTACGTTTCAACGTTGTTGAAAGAAATTGGGTAAATTTCTTCTTGAGTGGGGGGTTGTGTTACGTTGAAACGCGAACGAAAGTGTGTCGGAAGCGTGTACGATAGATCTAATCGTTTCGATTTGCAAAGTATTCAATAATGGAGTTTATTTACCTTTGATTTGAGTTTGCATTGTTGTTAGGAGAGGCTTTGTATAACGTTGATAATTTTGGTTAGTCGATATTGTTGTAGAATATTCCGGATCTGTTTGTTTACTATCGATCGAAGTTTCTTGATGGTCGTAGATAATGGAGAACATTCTTTTGGCAGGAAGAGAGAAGTATGACGTAAGTCAATGATGACGATCTTTAATTCTGATTGGTTGGTTGTAATGCGTCATTTTCTAGAACGAGCTGTCGTCATCTCGAAGGAGAGAAAAAATTATTTATTCGATGCTCCGTGTGTTGTTGAGAGATTGTTGTTGACAGTAAAGTTGTTGATAGTGAAGCTGAAGAGTTGCTGTGAAAGTTGTTGAGTTGAATTGAGAATTGTATGCAGTTGTTGGTGTGTGCTGAATAAAAGTGGAAAACTTCATACGTCGACTTTGTGACTTGTATGCTGTTTTGAGCGGGCTGTGTGAATAAACGAATCTGAGTTACACAACTATCAGGAATTCAAGCATCGGGGCTGAATCAGATACTGATAGAAAACACCATCATCAAACTGAGTGTAACAAAACTTCAAACTGCAACAACAAATACCTTTAATTTGAAAGCAACTGAACAACCAAATCTGTCTGTAACAAAATGTAAGATGGCTGTAGAATCTTACCACATAGGGAGTTGGACACATCTCTGAAAAGAGATAGACAGGAATCTCATTGCCAATACAAACTGCAGCTGTAATTTGCGCCCACCTAGAACATGGCAAAACATTGGTAATTCAAGGTACACATTTGAGTAATTAAAGAGACACATTTGATACCCTTTTTATATTAAAATTTTAGAGGAAGAAAGACACATTTATTCATGACAAAAACTGCATTTTTCTTTATTTGGGTGGGGTGAGTACATACTCCAAAAATCAAAAGAATGTGTGAACAAATGTATCCTCTTCCTCTTACTGTAAAGGCTCTTGAACTGCAACACAAAAGCATCATGACTGATTTATGTATCTGGGATTTTATATTCCACACTGAAAAGTGAAATGTACTGTCATACTGACTTCTCACTGTTATGACGTCCATCATAGCCCAGCACAATGCCTTTTTGTTTTACATCAGGGAAGGCTTTCAGAACATACTGAACCATGCCCTGAAATAAAATAAAAAATACAATGCAATACATTACAATACAACACATCTTTATTACCACAAAAGAATTACAGCAAGCAAAGAATCACATTTTAAAATTATATACATTAATAGGTACCGGCAGGCTATGTCTTGAACTGTAAGACTAACGCTTCAGCAGCTGTTTTTCAGTTGCATTCCCACGAATGTTATGACACAATTTGTGCATGCACTACCACATTATTTGTACCGCAAAAAAGTTGAAGTTTTACCCTTTCCAATGATGTATTTCTGTTTGCTGTATGTTGAATGAGTGATTTTTGACAATTTTTAAAAAAAAAGGCTCTGGATGGTTATTTCTCGCTGTGAGCGTGGCTTGCCGAGTGATACAAAAAACACACGGTGTGTTCCTTGTGCTGGCTATGTCTCCCCATTCAATGTACACAGCTAAAAATAGCACAGAAAGAGAGTGCAGATAATTCCCTTCAAACTGATACTAATTTTGCCTGTAATTTAAAAAAAATAAGAGTCTAAATCACAAAAAACAAATTTTAGGAGTCATTTTCGACCAAAAAGCGCAAAAATAAGCATACAAAGCATATACTTTTTGAAAACGTTGATTTTCGCTCTTTCTAATGGTCTACACGATATCCTTATAACCTCAGCAGGGCCTCGCAGCTTTTGAATGAAACGAGCACAGCCATTGGTTGTTCTTCTCAGTCTGTGTCAAAATGGCAGCGAACATGAATGAGTTGACCTGGGACCTTTGGAGTCAGATTAGACGCGATTTTGGTAGAAAATCAAACATACTTCGATGTATTTTAGCTGTAAATGTTGTTAGAAGGTTATATATAAACTGTGATAGCAATAATTGCACTTAAAATTTAGTATTTTTCACAATCAAGGTGCTGAGGCACTCTTGCCTTTGACTTGTTGAGAAAATGGAAACAAGGCATTGAAGTGCCCGATGAAAAAGTTCACTGTGTGTTTTAATCAATAAATACAAGGACCATAAAATATCAAATGTGTCAATAAGTAGTTCCGACAACTGCTGATTTAATTGTAGCGCTGGATGTTCAACTTTTAATAAGATATCTGTTGCAAAAGTTTCATAAACAAATCTCCAAGGGAGGTAATCTGCCCGATTAAACAGTACAGTGGTGTGGGAAACCCCTATTACAGACTGTGAAAATGTTATTACACTGAATGCAAATCAGCAAAAGTGAAGTTTACGTTCTTGTTTACTCTTCTTACCCCAAAATAATGCATTTCGAAATGTTAGTCATGTTATTATAAATGTACACAGCCAAGAAAAAGGCCCATATGATAATATGACCTTCAAAACTGCCAATAGTAATAATAATAATTAGCATGTGTAAGGCGCCTACCCTACGGATCTAGGGCTAGAAACTAATGCAAAGAAGCTCCTGTACTTTGTTGCCTAAAGTAAAACTTGCTGAATAAACCAGTCAAGGTTGGAAAGGTGTCATTTGCAAATAATATTATGTGTGTGTGTGGGGGGGGGGGGGGAGAGGAGGGGCGAGGGCAAATGTTATTTCCTAATATATATATAGGAATGCTGTCATGCTGCATTTCATTTTAAAAGTCTATAAAAAACACACACAGAACACTTTGAATTTTGAAAATCGAACAATAATGTTAAATTCTACAGCTATTTGAAGTTTACACACATAATTGCTCTTACGGCCGCAGCTAAAATTTGCAGAAACTGCAACTTTTAGGTCATGCCAGTGGTCAGGCTTATGGGTTTGATAGCCTCAAAAAAAATAGGGTTAATGTACATAAACAATGCAACAAATTGTATTAATTTGAACATGTTTTATGGAAATGGTGGCTTCTTACAGCTTCTCAAAATCAGCTTGTCGTGAAATTTGACAAAAACGGCCAAAAACGTCTGAATATGTACCGTATTTAAAGGTCTGTATCTCTGGTTCTAGTAGAGATAGAAATAAAGTGTTTTGTTTTTTGTGTTTGTATTTTTGCCCTCTTTCATAATTTTATCATTTTAATTAACTTCCCCTGAAATTTAATTTTGACCTGCCTGTACCTAACATTAATAATACACAATAATCCGCTTTTATATATACATCACAATCATACACATTATTTAATTACAATGCTTCACCTCACACACAAAAGCATCAGTTCTTCCCCCGCCTCCCCTCCCTCCTCTCTCTCTCTCTCCTCCTCTTTCTCTCCAACACACACTTCACAGCTTCAGCAAGGCAAGCAGTTGGATGCCTTGTTATCACAGGGTATCATAGAGCAAACGTGATGAGATTATAATACTTGATATTATGAACGGAAGCTATTTATATATGTTTAAGCAAAGAAACCCCACATCAGTTGTGCCGACTATAAATTGTCACTGACATATTTTTTCCACAATAACTTGAATAAGGAAACAAAATCATACCTCTATTTCCTCTTCACTAAGGTTTCCTATTGGACAAAAGACCCAGCAATTATATGCTCCTTTTATCTCACCATTATCACCCTCCATGTACCCCAGCCCGTCCTGCTCCTGATCTCCCATTTAAAACACAAATGTACTTTAAACATACACTAAAACATTAAGAATTATTTTAACTTTAAGAAATCCCCTGAATGATTAAAAGATAATTTATTAAGCACATTCAAATTTATCCACACACAAGGCATGTTCACCATCCCCTCGCATGGCCTACAATTCTGCCTCTACAAAATGATATGCTGAATAAATTTTGTCCAATTATCACTAACCATACTAATTACTTAACTGGATTTCTTATCAATGTCCATTACCTGGGCAGTCTGGACAATGGTCAAGTCATTCATCATTGAATTACCAGCTCCCATCTTGGCACGTAGCCCTATTGCAAAAACATAGATAACATGTAAACAACAACAATCTATCAAAAAGGGGAAACAAATTAATTAATAATTAATTTAAATTTACCCACTAACCTGTTCAGTCCTCAAACTGAGTCAAATATTTTTTATTAAAACTAGTGTATGTGCTACTTCAATCTGTCAGCAGATTTCATAAAGTGTAAATACCTTCTTTCTGCTTGCTGAAAGTTTACATCATATATTTGAGAGTAAAGACATGGTTATAGAGCGCAGAAGAGAGATAAGGGGAAGAGACCCATTACCAGCGGTCCCAAACTCCATGCGAGAGGAAAGTCTCTTCTCAAGCTCCTTGTTATTTTTATCTGCAGCAAGTGCAATGATCTCTTGTCTTGTGTACTCATTCTGAAAACAAATCAAGTAATCAATAAATCCTACGACTACTAAATAAAGTCTTGATGAAAACAAGAATTTGATCCAGTTTGCTATTTTAATACTACTAATAATACTGGATCATGCTATAAACGCGCTTTTTTTCAAATCACCAATCAGACTCAAAGCACAGTGATCTGTACTTTATTACATCAGGGGCATACACGCTCACATGTTTCACCCACTCTCACACACAAAAAACACACATCTAGAAAGCAAACATGTGGAACAAAGGCATGGAGATTGCTATTAAAAGATGGCCGGGGAAATCTATTTTTGTTGTTGAAATTTTAGAATTGACTGTGCCATCCAATGCCATTATTGAAGGGATGGAGGAAAACGGAGAACCCGGAGAAAACCCTAGGGGGCCTGAATAGTCTCGTACCCAAGTCACATAAGTTCGGCCTTTGCGGGAATCGAACCCGCAACCTTCAGCATAGGAAATTAGTGACTAACCCACTGCGCCACAAGGCCACCCTTTTTGTCTTTTTGATGGTTGCCAACCATCAATACATCAATTATTCCAGCTTCTATGAAACCTTTGGTCACAGGCTACTACCATTTATTAAAATTCCCAAATTTCTGGAAAACTGCAGGCTAGATTATATAAAATTATATAATCACACACAATTTCAGAATTTGACTATTTAGGTAAACAAGTATCTGAGTGTGAGTGGTGGGAATTTAAGGGGAATCGGAGAAAATACATTGGTTTTTTTGAAACCTGGTTAAAATATTTACTGATGACAGACTAACTTTGTCCTCTCAAAAAAGATTTGGCAAGTTGCTACTCAGTGATGAAATATTGGTTTAGGTCAAGTGCTGACTCTTTAGTTTTGAGTCAAATTTTGTTATGATGAAAATTGAAAAGAGAAGCAACTGAACAACATAATTAATAATAATTTTGCAGAAAAAAAGAACAAAATGGAATGAAATACATTACACTGCTTTAACTTTTATTTATATTTGATTATTTCTAAATAAAGTTTGCCTTCATTTATTTTACATGGGCAGACACTGCAGTCTGCAGGTCTGAATCTGAAGTGAATCTGAAAGTATACACTGTGCTATCAAAACTGATATTTCTACAGTGTTCTACAGGTCCTTGATGTCTCGAGGTGTCAAATTGGCCTGATCTATATTTATAAAAATAAGAGGTTAATGCTGAAAATAAAAAGGCATTGCATTTGGGTAACTACAATTTAACTTATGCTACTATGTCTGCATTGATTATTACAGAAAGAAGGCAGCAGAAACCGGCTTCATGTCCTCATTGAGCTTCCTGTAATCTAGGTTGTCTCAACATTTATATTCAATACATACCTTGTCCCAATCGAGCCATTTTTGTACTAAACGGTCAAGATCTGGATCACCCGTCGAAATTCCTGCCATCGTTACAGAAATGCAATAATTCGTGTGAAATCGATGCAACTGAAACACGTAAATAAACAATACAGGCACTGCACCTACTCGTCTGCTACGCACTAAAGGTCAGCTTGAGGTCAAGGTCGGTTTAAGTCGTAAAAGAGAAAAATAAAGAGCATATTTATTCTTAGAATATTGAATATCGTAGGAAAAACTACGTATGAGAATATTTCATATACCTTTAAACTGTTCTATTAATATAACATATTCATACGGCAGATATTATGTCATTTCAATGGTGCGAGATATATGTCGTAGTGCGTTTTTCATTTTCGTTTGTGTGCTCAGCGTGGCCACTTTTCGATAGGCGACTGACGAAGTCGATCTCCCAGGGAACACAGCGAACTTCTACGATTGTGAAATCTCTACATGGTCAGTAAAAAAAAGCCGTATTAAACTAGCATAATACAAACGACCGAAGATGACGATACCAGTGGGAGTCGTGAAAATTGCGGAGGATTCCGATTTTAGACGGTTTAAGGAAGTATGCGACCTCACGGATGGGTGGAAGCTTGAAGTTGACAAACAAAAGACCATGGTTTGGACGAAGCAAAACGACTTGTCAGATTTTAAGATGGTGAAGGTGAGTTTTTATATTGTTGTTCAACGTAGTTTATGTAATTTTCTATATTGATATCTTTATGATAGTTTTAAAGTCCCAAAAATTTATTAATTTTGATGCCCTTTTTCTATCCATAATCCAGTCTCATGGGTGAGCATTTTATTTATTAGGCCCTATTATTTATTAATCACTTAGCCCAATACTGAGAAGAAAATTAATGTGTAATACTAATAGTATAATTAAACTATTAGAGACTGTTCGTACCCATCAGCTCAGGCTTCCAACCTCTGGACGGTCTGTAAGGAACCCTGCCCATATAAAGGAAGAAGGAGAATACTGTTAACTCAGAACTTTACTCATGAGTCATGTATAGGCCAGGAGGCCTAAAAATAGCCTGTATCTACTACTACTGTTCTAGCTGTTATCAACTATGTAGCAAGAGCTTTCTGTGTTGTCACACCTGATGCCAGTGGTATTGTTGACAGCACTGAAAGCTCTTGCTACAGAAGTACAGTTATGAGTTGACAGTTTCTTCTCTTTATAATAATAATAATAACTAGCATTTATAAAGCGCCTACCCTAAGGATCTAAGCGCTATACACACACACTTTCTTACGCAAATACATATACACACTATACATATACTATAATTATAAGACAAGTTACTCTTTCACGCGTACATACTACTGCTGTGTAAATCAATATGACAAAAACATACTAAATTACTACTTAACCCCCCACTCCTCCAAACCCTTTTACAACTACAGATACTGCTGAAAGACTTTTGAGAAAAGATACGTTTTAAGGTGGGATTTGAACGATTCGCAGGAGGTAGAATGTCTAACATGAAAGGGGAGAGAATTCCATAGGTGAGGGCCGTGGACAGCAAAAGAGCGGAAACCATTAGATTTTCTTTTGTAACGGCCCAGACGGAGAAGACGACAGTCAGTGGATGAGCGAAGGGAACGAGATGGAGTGTAAAGGGAGACAAGGTCAGATAGATAAGAAGGAGCAGAACCGATGACAATATTGTAGCAGATACAGGCAGTTTTATAATTAACACGTTCCGCGACAGGAAGCCAGTGTAGCTTTAAAACAAGGAGAGGTGTGGAGGGTTGGCGATGATTTACTTTAAAGATAAGACGGGCAGCAGAGTTCTGAACTTTTTGAAGCAGAGAGAGGATAGAATCTGGACAGCCAATGAGAAGGGAATTGCAATAATCTAATCTAGATAGAATACAGGAAGTAAGTGGTTAGTAACCAAGGTCTTTGTGGCGTCTTCTGATAGAAATTTCCTAATTGAACTAATTCTCTTCAACTCAAAGTAGCAAACCCGACAGACTCTAGTGATATGCTGTCTCATAGAGAGAGTAGAATCCATGATGAACCCCAGGTTTCTAGCGGAGTCAGAAAAAGAAATATCACAAGAACCAACAGTGATAGAGGTAGGCAGAGAAAGATCAGTGACGGAAGAGCTAGTGAAGAGAAGGGCCTCAGTCTTGTCATCATTTAATTTAAGCATGTTTGCATTCATCCAGGTTTTTATAATTTATATCAGTGGTGCAATTCTGAAGTGTTTGTATAACAGAGTGAATGTCTGCAGACTTGCATGATTGCTTGCATGATTAATGAATCCGGAATCAGAAACATACTTCTCTAATATAGCATAGCATAGTTAGATGTATAAATGATATATAGTTTAAATGTGTTAAATCACTCCGTGGGGTGTCGGATAGCGCAATGGTTGGAGCACTCGCTACTGTGTCGCAAGTTAAGCACCATCCAGTATGGTTAGTACTTGGATGGGTGACCGCAAAACGTGAAGCGACAAATAACAATGCCCCCAGTTAACTCAACTGTGACTGAGTACCTACTCTCTTAAGGGTGGGGAAGGTAAAGCAGCGAGGGAGAGAGATGGGCATCACCTTCATTACGCTGGCCCAAGAAAAGTGTGATCTCCATCATCACGCTCCCCTATGGCTACAAGGCTATGGGACCACCCTTACCTTACCTAAATCACTCCGTACTATCCGCTGTGATTGCAGTGGTCCACTACCCATCACTTCCCCACAAACCACTAAGAGTTTTCAACTCCTACTACTTTTTTTGTTTCAATGACTTCAATTTTCGTATGAAACAAATCTAGCTTTCAAAATCGTTCTATTGCCTGATGTTTTGATAGTGCTATTTTCGTATTTTCAGTTTGTAGAATGACGAAGCAGAATTTAATTTTCGGAATCATTGGCTTTGCATGATTTTTGCCAATTAAAATGTCGTCATCTACTTCCAAAAAAAGTAGTGTCATAGTTTTAATTATACCCCCAATCTAAAGCAGGTATTTTCCACTTGAAACAATTTAATCTATATGCACGATAGTGTACAAATATGTCAACAATAACTCATAAAATGTTCATGTTCTTTTATTTTTCATTAATATTTCATGTTATTTTATTTTAATGAATTTTTTTTTACTAAATATTAAAATGGCAAGTAAACAGAAAAGCATAGAACAAAATCACCCTCTAGAGAGTGAGTTAAAAGAATTTGACATCGGCATCAGACACTTTGTAAGTTAATTTGGCCCATTGATTTTAGTTATCTGTGTATACTATACCACAAATATTTTATTATAATTTTATATAAAATCTCCAAGTCTGTGGAGTTGATATAAGTATTATGTAATTTGTTATCTACTTGGTTTTTAAAAGTATGTACCAAGTGGCAAGTCTTAGTTTGAATCTGCTTCTTCAAACAGAACCTAAAAACTCATATTTTCTTGTCTTTCTTTGCTCATTGATTAACCGTCTTCCACTGCAGTGGTCTGTTCCTCATGGTGTCAATCAACCCACATCTGGCAGCATGTATATAATAATATATATTTTTTCCATTATGATTTTCTTTTTTGGTGTGTGAATGCATGAAAATTGCGCCTTTAACAGATTTTTTTTAATTTAAAAAAGTGCTATCCTTATTATATTGTATTATTATTTAAATTTAATTAAACAAATTTTTTTACTGACTCCCAACACTAACAGCAATAATAATAATTATTAGGAAATGTATGTGTCTTTCCTTTTATTGCAGATCCGAACTGTGTTTGATGTTCCAGCATCAATAATCTATGACGTGATTCATGACCCTACATACAGAAAAACCTGGGATCATTCTATGTTGGAAGGCAATGAAATATGTGTGATAAATCCCAACAACGATATTGGTTACTATGCAAGTAAGTGTTGCTAATGATTTTATAAGGGTTATTCAAATGTATTCCATCTTTGGTGTTCTTATACTAATAACAATGATAACAATAATTATTATTTATTTATTTTATATAATGCAAAATCAGATGATATGTTTGCTCGAACTCAAAGTGATTTTCTCACAAAATCACTCGACAAATGGATCACACAACATTGAATATTTTTTCGTGTTAATTAGAATCAGACAGCAGGGCTGAGCTTTAACGTTCGCCAACTCGCCAATGGTCCCTAAAAATAGTGTGTGGCGAGCTCGATTTGGGGTACCATTCGCCCGGCTGGCGACTTGAAAATACCGCCAGTGGTGGAGATTCTGTACCTGTACACGGACTTTTGACTTGCAATGTAAAACAAAACACGCGCCAACCGCTTCTGCAGTCAGCACCGGAGACCCGATGCATGCTAGGAAGTTAGGTAACGCTAGCAAAGCGAGGGATTTGCGAAGTAAAAATAGCCTTTTCTCGCGAGACTTTCTTCTTTCCCTCGCCGCGAAACGCTACTGCCCTGCGAGATCCTAGCCTTCTTGCTTCCTTGCGTGTATCGGAACGAGTCTCTGACTTCCTTGATGAGTCACACGAGACTTGCCGTACTTTCGATATTCCCCATTCTCAGTCTTTTGTCAATCTCGAACGATGGGGCGCTTTTTAAGCGGTGTCTCGGAGCCTCCAGCAAAAAAAAAAAAAAGTCCGAAGAAGAAAAAAACACAGCAGAATAAGAAATACGAAGAAGAGAAGCGAGATCGGAAGTGGGTGCCTGGTTGGAAAAAGACAGTGTTGTTGTTGAAATTTATCTTGTTTATTAGCTGCATTAGTTATACAGTTTAAAAAAAATGAACGTGCTTTCAATCAAGGGGTCTGGCAACCTGAGAAATATTTTGGCAACTTCAACTTCCCAGGTTAGGAGCCCGGCTGGCTCCTTAGCCTGGCTTGCTAAATCTCAGCCCTGGACAGTGCTACATGGAGCATTTATTTATGAACCAGAAATGTCATTAGACATAGTCCTATTTGGACTTATATATATAATCATAGTGCATTGATTATTAATATTACCAAAAGATAACATTGTATGAATTTGTCTATATTAATCAGTTTATGCACATTTAATATTATTCCTACAGTAGTGGCCACACATGACTTATTACGTTTTACGGCTTATGCATTGGGTTATGAGATTTGTCACTGACCGGAATTTTGACGGGTGGCCACACCTTATGAGTTTAGTGGTCATATTGGCTTTTTTTACGGCTCATACATTGGGTCCAAGGTAGTGGCGCCATGTTTGTCACTGCCCGGTTCAAAGTGTGTATAGCTGTGTAATTTCACTACAACAAGGCACTTTTTCATGATGATGCAATGTACTCTTTCAATTCACGATTTGACTATAATATGAAAAAACTTTACTAAGATAACACACAACAAGTGAATTCAATTGCCTTAGCTCGCCAAGTCGTGTGTAGCAGGCAATCTGTGTTGCGTATAGTCATACAAGGGAGGAGTTTTGGTTGACCTCTAAATTCATGACGTCACACTCTCGCTCCTGATTGGTCCTCGTATACATGTATTTTTGCATTCAAAATAATACATGCGCTATCCTTGTGAAATTTTACGTTAGCCAGTACGCAAGGAAATAAATAAGGAATTCATAAGTTTAACACAAGTGTGGCCAGATGCTACAGGCCAATGTTGCCTGGCCTTAACAGAAACTGTCCTAAGTGTTCATTATTTAATGTGAAAATGTCAGCATAGTGTCATAGAGTGTGAATTATGCCATTTTACATTTTTTCTTTGCTAATCAAAATTATCTGTTACGATCACACTTAAGAATATAGCATTGTCACTGACTAAGTGGCACAGATATACTGTTTTATGTAATATGCCAAACAAATTTGATAGCCTTGTTGG
Organism: Oncomelania hupensis; assembly: GCA_036898135.1. Taxonomy (NCBI): domain Eukaryota; kingdom Metazoa; phylum Mollusca; class Gastropoda; order Littorinimorpha; family Pomatiopsidae; genus Oncomelania; species Oncomelania hupensis. The sequence continues at coordinate 30,498,468 of CM072518.1, read as the reverse complement.
AATATTATCTTTTGTTGTCCTGATGTATAATTTAAAAGATTGGTAAAAACTTAGAAATTTGAATTTTGAAGTTTGTTTTTTTAAAACCCCAATTGATGTCATTTTGTATGCCATTTACTATACAGGTTTGTTATTAGTATAAAACTGCATAAAAAATGTAGACAGGCTGCAGAACTCTCCGTGGATCCGCGATTTTCCGAGTAAGAATAAAAAAATTTCCGAGAGAAAAAATCCTGAATATTTTTTTTTCCGAGTACCGATCCACATTTTCATGTCGTCTTATTGACAGAGGAGAGGTGCGCCGCCCGCTAATGCTGCTTCACTGTTATAGGCTACAACTTTAGCGGGCGCCTCTTATGCTGTACATTTCATGAGTATTGTTGAAAGATAGGTGCGCCGTCCGCGTATGCTATTCTCTGAGTTTCTCTTTTAGTCTATGTGTTAAGTCTGTGAACATCAATGGAGACATTGTAGAACTGTGATTCAAATTTTGTGCATTAGACTAAGCAGCTTCTTCTGTGATGAACACGCTTCATTAACTTTTTTTTCAAAATGTCATGTGCTTCTAGAATTGTCAATCGTGCCGAGACATTTAATGAAAGCAACATCCAGAACAAATGGAAAGGCAATTTGCACTTTTTTTTTAACCTGTTCATACTTAAAAAAAAAAAAACTTTTTTTTTCCCAAAACATAGCTATACATTTTCCAGTATTTCCATCCAGGAAATACAACAAAATGGCCTTAAAAAGTGCCATTTTTCTTTTCCTAAAGGGGGGCTTCGTCTCCCTGAACCCCCCAACCAGGGCTTTGTCCCTGGACCCACTCCGGCCAAACTTCATAGATTTTTTTTCAAAGTTGTTCTGCAGCCTGTTTAGATTTAAAAATTGCAGTGGAATAATAATAGGAGTCGTCAGTTTTTATTTTTTAAAGTCATTTAGAAAATTTAGTCAGTTAATGACTAGTTCTTAAGGAATGTAAATGGAATGTAACAGGATAAAATCATAGGATTATTAATGTGTACTTGTTAGTGCCTTGTCAGTTATCTTTGAATTGTTTGTGTTAGGCAATGATATTAAGTAACTCTGCATGTCCGGAGGCACTGTGGTCTAATGGTAGAGCTTTGGCTTGCGGATCTGAAGGTCCCGGGTTCGAGCCCAGGCCGGGGCATTGTGTTGTGTCCTTGGGAAAGACACTTTACTCCCGTTTCCTACTCCTTCGGATGAGAGTATAAACCGAGGTCTAGTCTGTGTCGCATACATTCCATCATAACGGACTTTAAAGATCCTGACGCTCATGTCCTAGACGGGTGAGTGCCGGTGACAAGAACACACCCAGCATGCACCTAGGTCCTTCTCCCCCTTCCCTGGCTGCCAAGGATTGTGCTCAGTTGTACTGGCGTCAGACCATGCGCCCAAAGGCTGCGGGTGGGCGTCTCGGGCGGCTTGAGTTAGATCTTGTATCGGCCAGCGCCTTGAGCAGCTCTTGAGCTGGTAAAGCGCTATATAAGAACGATTAAATAAATATGTCCTACTTGTGTTTTATGCTTGATTGCTTGTGATCATAGGTGTGAACTAATTTATTTTAGGGCCATTTTTCTGGGCTATACAGTTGGCTTGACATTTGAAGCAGTATATGTACGACTATTTTATGGATTATATGCTAACATCAAGGTGAATAAAGTATTGATTTATGATTGTTTTCCATTTCTTAAACTTTAGGGGTGGTCACATTTAAACCTATTTGCACAGGGTCAAGGTACGAAGATAGTAGGATTGTATGGAGGTGATACACTTGACTGGTGTTAATCTTGCTTTGTGGTCATTAGCTAGCTGAGTAAGGACTGGATGACCCCTATAATATGTAACTGTTAGCTGTTAACTGTCCATGTGGGTTCTGTAGCTCTGTGCAGTTGAGTTAGGCCAGTCACTGAATTATAATGTAAGTTGAATAACATAATGGAAAATGCAAGGATAGAACAAAGCACCCCTCCTGATAATCATAATACTACATTATCACATGAGGCATGTTTTGAATATGGGACACATCCAAGTATTGTCATTTAGAACATTTTAACCCTAAATCTTTTACACATTTGAGTTACACCTTTTGACCTGTAACTGATTAATTTTTATGCAATTTCATAGGCTCTATTATGACATTTAGAAATGTATGGTAACAATAAGAGACTGCTGACATTCAGTACTCTATAAATAGTTCCATTGTGTGCCAAGTCTAGTTAGTAGTCAGCTGATATGACTATTTACCCCCGTTGGGGTGCCGGGGGTTTCAGTAAAAATAGTATCCCCACTTTCTGGAAATTTAGTGCTTTAAATTCCCACTGTCGCTGTCTTTCTCATTTGCTCTTTCTCAGTCCTGCTCTGTTCTAATTCTATCAATCAGCTATACTATCTTCTTCTTCGCTAGACCAGTCACCTACCTTTTTTCTTGAAAACTCTTCCGGGACAAGACTCCTTGTTTGTGTATGAGGTCTGTTGGATCAGCTTGGGAATATTGGATGCTTTCTGCCAGGTGGTCACTAGGGCTTCCTATGATGTTATTATTTAGCAATGTAGGCATTTTATATGTATTGTTTTGTTGATAATTTATAATGATGTTTGTATTCTATTTTGTTTTTGTAAACGGGGGTTCGATATATTAGAGTGCAGCCTCAGCGTCCCCTGCATGGGATGTCTTTATTGTAAAGTGACTGGCTGGTGGAGGGTATTCAGTTTTCCCACTAGGGTTGTTTCAGCAGATCTTTTATGCGGATTGGGGGTTGTCCGGTCCTGATTTGGCTCAGAAGAGTCCGCTGGACCTAAAGCAACAATTATGTAATGTAATGACTAATGTAATATGACTATTTTGTTAAAATGTTACACCACATATTTGTAAAGTTGTATTCTCACAGGATCATAAAACATGTAACATCCTGTGACATTTATCATTTTATGGCTTCTATAATACACAAACAATTGAGGAAAGGCAGCATTACTACTCTTTCATAATATAATTTTCTGTTAATTTGTTTAAATTTTATAAGGCTTTACACTACAGAATCGGTGAAAATATATATATGCATTTCAGTGTTGTTATTTGTTATGGAATATGCTTTCAGTTTGGGACTGCCACTCACCCAGCTAATATCAAGTGTCTTAGCTCAGATAGTACTATTGGATACTGGGTGATGTTATACCTTTAGATAGTGTAGTGGGAAACCATAATTGTTGATCAGTTAGGACCAAGGACACTGTTTGCAGTGCACTTTCAGCACTGTCACAGTGGTGTAAACTCAAATAATAGGGAATTCTATTATGCAATGATTTTTTCCAGCTGTTGGCTGTTGACATGGGGTGAAGGGAGGAGTGTTGTTTTGTTTTAAGGTACTATTTAAATCATATGTAGGTATTAATTAGTTTGGATCTAGATTGATGTTTTGAGTTGATTATTATAATAAATGCTAATACTGTAACAGTAGTATGAATCAAGCTGTATAAACTTTAACATGGTTGTGAAATGCAACATTGTAAAATATCTGCATGCAGTAATAATTAAGTTTGGCTTACAGCAAATGGTTTCAATTTATTTAATTTAAGGTCTGTACATATAGTGATCTTAGACCAACAACAACCACCAGAATTTATTTAAAAAACAATTTAAACACAAATAATTTAATTAATTAAAAAGATATAACCTTAATATTGTAACAATTTGACCAACTTAAACTACTACTTAACAAATGTGTGAACATCAAACATTTTCTTTCTTACATGTGAATGTACTATCAAAATATATGTAAAGTCAGATTCGTGTAATTCCCAAAAACACGGACAACAAATGATTAATGAATTAATTAATTCCCTTTTTCTTTCTTTGTTATATTTGCGATTTAGTTTACATTTCAGACAAAATTGCAGGAGTTTCTGTGCTATTCCAATGTCACAAATGTGAACATTTAATAAAAGCTTTTAACATACTATTTATGAAGCTCACTCCCTCCATTCCTCACACACTTCATCTGTAGAATATACACACATTGCCTCATTTGATAGGTTGGAATGCCAACTAGGAATAAGAGTTCAGGCAGGGGAAGGAAAGAGCTATTCCTGTTGTCTTTCTTCCTATTTTCAAAGCCTGATGATACTTTTGTCAAGTTTTATTGACTTGTACATCATATTTTATAATTTGCCGACAAATATCACTTCCTTTTGTTTAAATGTTGTTTACAGCTAGAGCTAGTGAGAATTTTGTTAGACGACTAACTTTGAATGAGTTACTTTAAGTCTGATGGACATATTAAAATTTTACTTTTCAGAATATTTTAAAAATTATTTTTAAATTTTTTTTAAACAATTTTTTTACACAATGTTGCTGTTGTTTGTTTCAGTTAAATGCCCTGCTCCATTGAAGAACAGAGACTTTGTCACACAGAGGTCCTGGCTGGATACAGGGAATGAGAAAATCATCTTCAATCATTCTGTCAGCCACAAAGTAGGTGAAATGTATTAAGCTAAAAGGTTAAAGTGTCAATTGTCAGTGTTTGACCAGTTATAAAGGTTCAGCCACATGATAGAACTTGCCTTCACTGCCTAATAAATGTAACCTCTTAAAAGCATACAACTCTTTCTGTTCATGGATGGTGGCGGCACCGGCTCGGTTCTTGGTATTCATATTATCTGTTGTTTTGCATGGCCATGTTTTACTGTAATTATTTAACCATTTGATAAGTGTATACGTGTTCTGTGTGCGTGGGTGTGTGTGATTGCACGTGTGTTGTCAAGCTCGGCGAGCTCGCTTTCCTTACCGTTTGCGAGGTACCGCGCGATACAAATGTACTGTATTATTATTATTATTATTATTATTATTATTATTATTATTAACTCTATGGTTATTACTAATATTAACTGAAGGACAAAGCTGAACAGATAATTTTTAATTTTATTATATTTATTTACTGTTAAAAAAAATTGTAAATGTGTATTTAACTTTTAAGTATCTTCCTTTGCTTTTGTTTGTAAAAATGTGTATTAAACATTTCTCTCTCTTTTTCTCTCTCTCAAGAAACGGCCCTCTCTCAAGCAACATTTAAAGTAATGAATGTCATATGCAGACACCTTTTATGACCCAGGTCAAAATCTACTGTCCGTTTCATTAGAAATCCTGACAGTTCCATCTTCCACTGGGCTATTGATTAGGTCTCTGTTGTGTCATTGTTTGGGAACATAATCTTTTTAGTAATAATTTTCCTGCCTGTCTTGTAACAGAAAGAAATCTGTTGCTCATGTGTACAGTTTCTGTGTTTAGTTTCAGAATTTCTAACAGTTGCCTGTTGTTTGACTGAGGCTGATGGCTATTGTAAATAGCTGTATTTACATTTGTATTGTATTTCTTTATATTAGCTGTTTTGTACTTCTGTGTAATTTTACCCATCTCTCTCTCTCTGTCTGTTAAAACTCATGAACTGGAGGTTTTTTTGCTGCATTTTGTGTGATGGAGTACTTTATGCTTCCTATTGTAATTTCCTGATGGGATCAATAAGTGTTTCTGTATCCAGCATTCTGTTTTTGTTCAGTTTAAAAAGATCAAAGAATACCAATGGTTCCACGGGTATGTTGTCCACTCCTGCCAACTTCACTGAAGAAGGGGAAGTCGGCGGGAGTGGACAACATAGCCGCGGGACGGCCAAGCAGGAGGAGAAGCGATGATCGACGCACTCACCATTATCTGTAACAAGATCTGGCAGAGTGGGGAGTGGCCTACACCATGAACCCAGTCGCTTGTCATCACTCTTCCCAAAAAAGGTAACCTTCAGGAATGTGAAAATTACCGCACCATCAGACTCATCAGCCATCCCAGCAAGGTCCTCCTGAAAATAATACTCAACAGGTTGAAACCCCAAGCTGAACAAATCATAGCTGAAGAGCAAGCAGGATTCAGGGCAGGGCGAAGTACCACTGAACAGATTTTCAACCTCAGAATAATCTGCGAGAAATACCTACAGCACCAACAACATCTATATCATGTGTTCGTAGACTTCAAACAGGCGTTTGACCGAGCCTGGCATGCAGCTCTGTGGACAACCATGAGAGTGTACAGCATCAGCCAAAAAATTATTGAAGTCATCAAAAGCCTGTATGACAAGTATACCAGTGCAGTCCTCCACAACAGCGCCATCGGAAACTGGTTCAGAACAACAATCGGTGTGCGTCAGGGATGCCTACTCTCTCCAACACTCTTCAACATCTTCCTAGTGCGCATCATGTCAGATGCCCTTGCAGACCATGAAGGCACAGTCAGCATAGGGGGAAGAGCAATCTCAAACCTCCGTTTTGCGGATGATGTTGATGGATTGGCTGGAGAGGAACAAGAACTTGAACTGCTGGTACAGAGGCTTGACACCACCTCCAGAGCCTGTGGAATGGAAATAAGTGCAGAGAAGACCAAAATGATGACCAACAACACCAATGGCATCAACACGGACATGAAAGTCAAAGGCCAATCCCTCAACACAGTGCATAGCTTCAAATATTTAGGAGCCATTGTATCAGACAATGGGTCCTGACAGGAAGTCCTATCCAGGATCGCACAAACAACTGCTGCCCTGGCGAGGTTGAAGCCAATTTGGAAAGACAGGACCATCAGTCTACATTCCAAGGTAAGGCTGTTGCGCTCCCTTGTCATCGCCATTTTCCTATATGCTTGCGAAACATGGACCCTCACAGCAGATCTCCAACGAAGAATACAAAGCATGGAGATGAGGTGCTACAAAAGACTTCTGGGCATTTCCTATACCCAGCACATCACCAACGACGAAGTCCGACAGACCATCACACAAGCCATTGGACAACACGATGACCTGCTCACAATGGTGAAAAAAACTGAAACTCCGATGGTATGGCCACGTCACCAGATCATCAGGTCTTGCAAAGACCATCCTGCAAGGCACAGTGCAAGGAGGTAGAAGAAGAGGGAGACCAAAAAAGAGGTGGGAGGACAACATCCGAGAATGGACTGGTTTGACACTGAGCGAAACAATCAGGGTTGCTGAGGACAGGGAATGATGGAGTACGCTGGTTAAACGATCATCTGTGGTGCCCCTACGACCTAAGAGTTATGGGATAGGATAGGATCAATAAGTGTTTCTGTATCCAGCATTCTATTTTTGTTCAGCTTAAAAAGATCAAAGAATACCAATGGTTCAGGAGATCAAAACTGATAAAGCATGGATTCTTTTTTTTTTATTTTTTTTTTTAAAGCATCGCTTTCCAGGATGAAGTTTTATGTGTGGGTCCATAATGATCATTTTACATATTGTTTCCTTTAGCATTATGTTTAATTGACTTTACCTCCCACTCACTCTTTTGAGCTTACTCTATTTGATGTTAAAATGCCCCCACCCCTACATTCATGCATCCTTTTGCCATGGATATTTGGTGTGGTTTTAGGCCAAGATTATAACAGAGGAAACTTTTCTGTAGATAGTCAGCTGGGCACATATGCACATCAGTCATCATTCATTGCATGTTGAATCCTTCAACAGCTGATGACAGCAGAATGTTGCATTGATCAGCACATTCCTCCTTATAAGCTATTGTCAGCACAAGACCTTGTTGAATTTGAATCTACTTGGTGTGTAGATAAGTGCATGATGAGAATGTGTACACAGTATAGTAATACAAATTCAAATGACACCCACTTCAGGCTTTAATAATGCAGTGGCTCATATAAATATTGCAATAATTTAGAATAAATTAATACACTTATCAAAGTATTTTCCTGTTTTGTTTGTTTGCTTTTGCTATTAATATTATAGCTTTATAATCAGTTCAGTTAAACAAACTGAACTGAACTGATTATAGCTTTACCCAAGACCTAGTGTAAGAGTCATTCAGCTTTTGGGCTGGCTAATAGATGTAGAGCTTATACAGTTATCTTTAAGTGCATTTACCCAAACTGCTTTGCCAAGAAATTTGCAGTGCAGCTGTGCATGTGATAGCGGATGATCAATATTTGGTAATAGAGGTTGCTGTTTTGACTACAGCAAATAATCAGTAAATGTTAGTGGGGGCCTGCTGTTCTGACTACAGACATTGAGTGATTACCATAGTGGGCAGCATGGTATCTTCTCAGTTTATTAGTACTAATTTCTGATTGGCCATTTGTTTTGCATTATTGTTGATGTAGCAAGAAAATGAAAGATAAGGATGGTTGACCCTTATCATTTGTGATTACTGTAAATTTCTTCTTTTCTTTTTAGTGTACTTTACACTGCATATTTGTATATCTGTTGACTTTTAAAAATTTGTTCTTAAAGATTGAGGGGGATCAGGGATTGTTGGACTGGGTGGGAATCGATCCGACATGAAGAGAAAACAACTACAGAGACAGCTCGTTTCCTTGTCTACTTCCTGTTCCTTTAACTCATTATTATAATCATTGGCATATTATAATATTACAGCGGAGTCCACCTATAACGAACCTTGGAATAACGAACACCCGCGATTAGCGTACTACCATCCATTTCCCGACACACTCCCTTCTTTGTCTTACTATTTAATCCCTTCCTATAACGAACAAATCCAGCTAGGCAAATAACGAATCTCCGCTTGTAACGAACCCTTTGTGCATTCCCTTGGCCTACTTTGCCTCAATTGGCTCATCGCCAATAGTGAACAGCAGCAGAAGCATGCCAGTTCGTACATAGGTCAACCAGGCCTTGAAGTCATAACTGTCATTGGCTGCTATAAATAGCCTTGAATGAAGTCATTGTTGATAAACTTCATAGGCCTAGATCAATCTACGTACTGTATGTTGTGATGTGTACTCATCACCGGTGTGTACTTCCGTTTACAGTACAAATCTCTACAGCGAATCCCGCTTGTAACGAACCCGAAATTCCCCCCCTTGAGATTCGTTATACCCGGACTCCACTGTACATGGCAGGGCAGGGGTAGAAGAGAAGATTCAGTACAGATCACCATTGTAATACAGCTGCTGCAATACCAATATCATTATTAGCATTGTAAAGTTCTCCTCTTTATGTGTCCATCCATTGACTAATATTACCACATTTTGTATTCAGAAGCGCCCAGCAAAGCATGGGATAATTCGTGGCATCTCTTACCTGACCGGGTACTTGATTCGCCACATTGATGACAAGTCATGTCAGCTGACCTATGTTTCACAGTCAGACCCAAAAGGTGAGCACATGTTACAGGATCAGGAATAAAAAAAATATATAAAGTATTTTTTCCTTTGCATTTGTGGCCTATAATCCATTGATCAATTATGATCTCATTCGCATGTCTCAATTTGTTCAAAATATATTTTTTTAATAGACCAATTCTAATATGATTCTACAGGTATGAATTAACAACCGTGCAATATTATATAGCATGTTTTTGAGTTTGCATAGTGTTTAAAAAAAAAAAAAAAGAACAATTTTATATATAATTTGTTTTTGCTTCTTGGAGTCTGCTCTTAGTTTCTTCATTAAGGTTGAAGCCTGATCATGACAATGATTATAATGTTAACTTGTATTGCAGATATATTCTTTTTTAGTCAACGCTAACTGAGTAAAAGGAGAATTGCAAAACAAATCATAAATAATAGGAAACAACGGAAGGGGATGAGCTTGGGGTGGAGTTAGTATTAATTGTAACAAGCAGTGAATGGTAGAGATGATCAGGGAATGAACAGTCAAATCTGGCTATTGCGAATAATATACTGAGGGATTTACGTGTTAGTGCACAAACTGCACCATCATTAATCACCAGCCCTCTAGACAGGAGGAGTCAGACTGATGATAGCTTTGTGTCAACGGCACCGCAACATCTGATGACAATGATGTATTATTGGTGTATTTTGTAATACTGTTTATAAAAGATGAATGTTCACATAAATCTTGCCATGCAGGTTGCTGGAGGTTTCATTTTGTGATAAAAAGCTACAATAAATTCTTATTTTAAAAATCCCCTCCCTTGTCACGCCCCCTCCACTCCCAAAATACTAATTTTAAAAAAAGCAGCCATGCTTTTCCCTTTTCTAAAATTTATTTGCTTGAAGTTTTACAAATACAGTGCAGGGAGAACAATGTTAACTGATAACAATACCAGATCATTAGCATACGACTGACAGCAAATAACATGATATAGTATTTGTCCTCATTTATCTGACAGTTGCATGCAAATTATTATGGTGATTATAGCTTGGTGTAGGTTATCCTAATCTGCTTTAGTTGCACGTAATTCTAACTTAAGGACAGAGCTTGTGCCAGTGTAACCAATCCATACAAATTCAATTAGCATTTTTGAGCCTCAGAGTCCATGGAAAGAAAACGCAAAATGCCGATATTAAATTTATATGTATGAAGCATGCTGCGAGAATTTCTTGTTATCTACTTTGAAGTCTATTTGGGCATCGATTTGAAGCAAGACTATTTAAATTTGAGAGATAATTAATCGATGCTGAATTGCTGAGGCTCAAAAACGCGGACCCAAAGCACTGAGGCTTAAAGACATGGAAAAAGACAAACTGCATAGCCATACATCCATCTCTCTTTCTCATTTTCTCTCTCTCTATTTTTCATTTGGACTAAAAATTAATAAATAAGTAATAAATATACAAAATAAAAAAAGTTTTAAAAATAAAATTCATTTTATTTTTTTTAATAGCATATTTGTTTAGAAAATTAAATCACCTTTTTGAAATGTATACGTGTTACCCAGTTATTTCTAATACTGTTCAAGCTATAATTTTTTTGTAAATTAAAATTTTTACAGTCATGAGCCAGATTTGCCTGGCAAATAGTTGTAAGTGCAATTCCCCCATGGTAGTGAAAAGGTTAATGTATTATGTCTTGTTCAGACATGGGACTGATCCGTATTTATACTGATTTCCGTATTTTTTAAAAGTCAATGGGTCATTTCTGAGATCGACCCAAATCCGAAGAGAAAATTGGGGGTAAGAGGGTGGGGGGGGGGGGGTAGGGTGAGCTTTGGCGCCTTCGCGAGTTCGGTTGTCGGGTCGTTCCGTCATGTTTCACGTTGTTCGTTCGTTGATTAAAATTTACGTCCCCCAACACCTAAGGGCATATTGGGGACGAAATGTTTCACGAAGTACTGCGACGTCATTTATCCAAACTTCGCGCGGGTTTTGATTGGTCACGATATTTGCCGAAGCTGAAAATACTCGTTTTCGGATTCTCCGAGCGCTTGTGAAGTCGAAGCAGTCAAAATGGCGACTTACTCTTATCGAGTGATGACGGAAAATGAAAGTGTGTAGTGAAATACAAGGGCAAGGAGAGATCACGGTTGATCGGCGATTCCATCGCAAAAATCGAAATTCTATGTACAATTTATTTGGTATTTGCACACCCAGCACACAACTATTGATGGCAGAGATCAATCTAAAACAGACATGTGATTTTGGGCGAGTACTTGAAATGAAGAATAAACGGTCACAAAATGAACAGACTTTTCTATGTACAATTTATTTGGTATTTGCACACCCAGCACACAACTATTGATGGCAGAGATCAATCTAAAACAGACATGTGATTTTGGGCGAGTACTTGAAATGAAGAATAAACAGTAACAAAATGAACAGACTTTTCTATGTACAATTTATTTGTATTTGCACACCCAGCACAAAACTATTGATGGCAGAGATCAATCTAAAACAGACATGTGATTTTGGGCGAGTACTTCAAAAAATTTAACTTTTGTTTTATACTGTAGCTGTTTCAGTGAACAGCCTAGAAAGTTAATTGTCCTGCTCAGATTGTATCAGATTGCACCATTTGGCTTCCCCTTTTTAAAAAATTTTCCGGGGGAGGGGGGGGGGGCATGCCCCCGGACCCCTCTAGCTTGCTTGGCGCTTTGCGCCGTCGGCTCGGCGCTTCGCGCCTTCAGTTTCAGTATTTTTCACAATTCCCTTGTCCCATGTCTGCTTGTTTAACAACGGTGAAATGTCCTGATCGCTAATTGAGTAAACTTTCTAGTAAGAACTTGTAATCGTTGACTGCCGAAGTTCTCTTGACTGTTGGATTGTCCCTTTTATTTCAGGCAGATCTATTCTTTAAGCTGATCAGCCAAAAGGATGGCAATCAAACAACTTTTAATGAGTGTACACCTTTAAGATGGCAATACTTATGATAATGCAGGTTTTCTCACCAATTCAAGGATTATAATCCGTCATTTTCATGTTCAGTGATCAATCATATGGTACACTCAAACTGATTTTCAGTGAATTCTTTCCACTAATGTGTAATACTATAGTACTTACTTGAACAAGCCTTTATTGTGATGCAATTACATAGGAGGTATGTCATAAATGTTTTCTACTTTATTACTATTTTTCTGGAAACATGACTGTAAAGTGTTTGTCTACACAGCAGTGGATAAAATGATGATTGTGGCCAGAAATAACTTGTTTTAGATTGTGTTTCTATGCTACTCTTGACACCAACCTTAACCCATTTTAGCATTTCCAGCTGACCAAAGCATTTTCAACCTGATACAGTGTTACAGTCTCCTTCGATTTTGCGCAAGATTAGCAAGAGGAGTGATCGCAAGCCATGCATTTCAGCTTCCAAGATGGTCTTGAGCATAGTTTTTTTTTTTTTTTTTTTTTTAAATCTATTCTCATACTGCCAGTGTGATATAAAAGGGACAAACTGACTAGGCAGAGTCCTGAAACCTTGAGCGGGCCCTCTGTTAGTTGCATTTGTATGATGCTGATCAGATGTAAGTAACAATGTGACAGTTGGTAGAAAGCTGGACTGGCATACAGTGGGTTCACATTTTGACTTTTTACAGGATAGTTTTATTGACAGGAGTTAACTGTTCTGCAGTGACATATTGTTCAGTGAAATTATCTGTATTTTGCCTTCTAAATACCTAAACTGTATTTGGTATCTGTTTCCAGGAAATCTGCCAGCCTGGGTAATCAACAAACTGACACGCATTATGGCGCCCAAGGTGATGAACCGGTTGTTGAAAGCCGCCAAGAGCTATCCTGCTTGGAAAGTCAAGAACCGGCCAGACTACAAACCATGGCTCAATCCAGAGCAAATGATGTTGGATCTGCCACGCTACAACCCTGCTGATATTGAAGCCTTCAGTATACAAGCATCATCTGACTCCCTCGAAGAAACAGGGGACATGTCGGAAGGAGATGTCCTGGATGAAGATTTATGAACGAGTATTATCTAGCATTCAGCAATAATGCTCAGTGGCATTTTGAAGATGGTGATTCTCGGTAGGTGTGGTTTCTAGTATTGCAATAACGTTTTTTTGTTTCCAGTGTGTATGTATATGGGTTTTTGTGTGCGTGTTTGAGCTTTCTAGACAGTGATTTTAGTGTGAGTGATCAGTAGTATTTGGGATTGAGGTTTTTGGTAGTTTGGCGTAATGACAGTGTAAAATTGTGTCTATATAATTCTGTGAGTGTGTGTGTCCATTGAACAAATCTTTACCACAAATATATATATATTCTGCAGACTTGTTCTCTTTGTTGCAGGATTAAGTGTTTGTTCAAAATGCTAGACTGATTGATCAAGTTGCCACATGATTTGAAAACAAGATTCTGCTTATTTGAAAAAATTGTCGATTGTGAATGACAGTGTAATGAAGGACCTTGACTTGATAATAATGGAACATCTGTATCGCCAAAGGACAGAGCATTCACTGCATTTTATTTTTGCATATAATTGTAAAATGGAATTTAGTATGCCATCTGGTTAATATCTTTGCTTTCAAAATGTGAACATATTTTTAAGAGTTACTGTTTTGATGTTGAATGGTGGTTAAAATCATAGGCACTGTTGATTATGAATCCCTTTTTTTTTTTTTTTTTTTTTTAAAGCTTACTGATTTAATTTCAATAGTTTTGTTTTGTTGATTTCCAAGGGGATTACAGCATAATCATTTGAAATGGCATAATCATCAGGGATTGATGAATGAGACTTGGAGTTTGGGAAGATATTTTACAGGCCTGTACTTGAATAGATACTGAAAATGTGAACTTCCACAGATTTGTTAATTTTTTAAAAGTTATTTTGACCCTTGTTGCATTATTCATGCAGTTTCAGTACACTTTTTACAATGCCTATTGTCAGTTTTTTTTCAGGTAATGTTTTTATTTTAAACGTTACTTATGTCTAAATTAGTATCTTTCTTGGTTTGCGTGGTTCACATTCAGTGAAAGAAACGATTGAATAAATGATGGAAGTGTAGTTGAAATTTGTGGTGGAAGATTTTTTAAAATGTATTTTCCCCCTTGTTTATGTATTTATTTTTATTTAATGTGTCATTTTAACAGTTTTCTATTAGTGCAATTTTCTAATTTATCAGATGCCCAAAAGCACAAATAAAAAGTTTCATGAAACTGGAAGGCAGCCAAATTAAAAAAATGTATGTGTTTCAAGTACAGCCCAAAATCTTAAACAGTACTCGGTTAGAAACATGTGTGATTTTAACTTTGAAGAACCCCCCAAAAAATCATGTGATTGTAGTTCGGTGAATTTTTGTTTGGCTTTGTTATATGTTTTGAATCCATACTGCAAGTGGCAGTAAGCAAGAGCAATAATGTGACCAAAACTTTCCAATTATATATTTTTCAGTTTGTCCAATATTTTTGTTATAGGTATTTGTCCACAATCAATATCAACTTTGGTGCCAAGTTTGAAAGATCGGTTGAGATTGATCTCACATAAGAAATCTTTACTGAAGCAAACTGGTCTTGATGTTGTTGGAAAGCTTTCTTTAAATTTTGGCACAGTCATTTTAACTTGACTTTTTTTTTTTAATTGTACGCTGACAACACTTTTCATCCTCAGTGAACTACAGGAGGTTTTGTTACATTTAGTTGATATGTGCATCGTCTATTTCAATAGCAGTTGCACATAATTAACTTGTTATTGTTTCAAAGGTCAGTGGTTAAATAAGCACATTTGAAGATTTCTGTGTAATGTACATTATTTAAAAAAGACTTTTTTTGTTTGAAGAATATGAAATTACTGTGCTTATGGTAATTACTGTGTCTGTCTTTCTAAAAGACAGTTGCAGAAGTGTGCTGTACATACGTTGTTTTTTTTTAATCATGACTGTTCATTATTTTTGTTTCACATTATTGTCACTGTTTTTAGCATTTTGACAGATGTGTGGCTTCATTTGGTGTTATAGTGAGATTGGGAGCTTTTGCTTTGCGTTTAGATTTGAATGGTGTTCTAATTGAATGTGTTTAGAAAATCTGTGATAACTTACAGTCAATGATCTGATTGATTGTTGCACAAACATTTAGTCCATGTGAGTGAATCTAGTTCAACTTCACCTATTGCTCATTTTGGTTTGTGCGTCAAGGTTAGTACTTACAGGTGGTTGGGGTTGTTCTTGTTAGCGTGTTATCTCTTTTTCATAAAAGTCTATTTCTGAGCATCCACATAGACCTAATCCATTTTGTATTGCCATCTGATATTGCTTTTAGTGGTTTGTTGTACATTTGTCATTGTGTATTTTTTTTTTTTTTAAGGGGTTCAAGTGTTTAGCACCCTAGTCGGCACAGACTTTTGTAGACTTTTGTTGCTACCATTCCTTTACATGTAATTTTATTTTGCTTCTGAACAAATCTGCATGTATATAAATATTATTAGAGAATACATGCTGATATATGTGTGAATTCAAAATGTCATTAAAAGATACAGTTTGCACTTTGATGTAGGGATCCATTTTAAACCTTTCGTTCCTGTGAGAACAATCTGGAACTGCATTCGAATGATCCTCTAGAACACAGAGTAATGATGTCATTTTCTATGAGTGCGAAATTAAGGAATTGTGATGTGCACTGATTCAAAACAGTGTTTGAATAGTGTTTTGATGAATTTTCTCTCACAAAGAAGGGATTTTTCTGTTTACTGCTTGCTCTCTTTTTTCAAGAGATTTTGATGTCTTCCATCATTGCTTTAAATGTATTTATGCTACTTTATTTATACTGTCAGAAAACAGATTTGCTTTAAATTGTTTGTTCACTGCCGTTTCGAGAATTTTACAATTGATAAAATGTTTGTATTGCGTTAATTTGTTCTTAGTTTAGTTTGTTTGTGCTTACTGCTTACATCAGGTAGCATGCAACACAAGGTGAGTTTTCTTTTAACAGTAGGGATTTATAAAGTATTATCCAGTGAGATTTGCGTGTTTGAAAACCATTACAAATATTAGAAAACAAATCCAACAATTTTAATGTTTTCTATCTTCATGAAGTTTTATATTTATTTGTACTTGTAACCATAACAATCCTGACTGGAAACTCACCTAAAATACTCATTTTTATTAAAGCTTTTTCATTTTCAAAGATTCTAGTATATTCTTCAGCTTTTAAATCCAAATTTTACACAGTTTTGATCAACAATTATTGTATTTATTGCATTGTATTTCTATGGTGCGTACAAGATGAGAATAATATTTTGCTGCCGGAAGTAATGCTGCCTTATCTCACTGTGCAGTTGTCAGATATGGTAGTTTTATTTCTGGGCAATTTTTGTGATTAATGACGACATATCAAGAAAATTTCCAGATGAGAAAGAACCGTTAATTCAATTCTTTGTAGTTTTAATTGTCAAGTGTGGTGCTGTTATTTTTCCATTTTCTTCACAGTATTCTAAGCATCATGGTTAAACAAATTTTTTTGAAGTCAAGTAATTATAATTATTATTAAGGTGTTCATTGTTATTAGCACTATCTGCTTTATTAGAATGTGTATTGTTCTGTTTTTTTTGTTTTTTATTAGATTATTTCATCACTTTGCTGGGAGAATATGGTGTTTTCCTAGATGGAGTGGTCAGTTATAGGCAGTGTTTGTGGCTGTCATGTCTGGTGCAGGTTTTATTCTGGAGAAATAATTGTGGTGCATGCCAGTGATGGTCATTGACAGTGCCTTGAAAAGCTCTTCAAGCAAGATATGTGCACTTTCAAGAAGACTTGTATTGTCGTTGGTATCCTTCTCATTTCCCACTGTCGCTGTCTTCATCATTTGCTCTTTCCCATTCCTGATCTGTCCTATCACTCTGCTATACTTTCTTCTTCTTCGCTAGATCAATGACCTACCTTTTTTCTTGAAAACTCTTCCTGGACAAGACTCCTTGTTTGTGTATGAGGTCTGTTGGATCAGCTTGGGAGTGTTGGACGCTTTCTGCCGGGTGGTCACTAGGGCTTCCTATGATTGTATTATTTCGCACTATAGGCATTTTATATGTATGTGTTTTGTTGATGATTTATAATGATGGTTGTATTCTATTTTGTTTTTGTAACCGGGGTGTTCGCGTAGTTGAGGTCAACCCTCAGCCGTCCCCCGCGTGGGATGTCTTTATTGTAAAGTGACTGGCCGGTGAAGGGCATTCAATTTTCCCACTAGGGTTGTTTCGGCAGATCTTTTATGCGGATCGGGGGTTGTCCGGTCCTGATTTGGCTCGGGGGAGTCCGCTGGACCTAAAGCAACAATAAATCAATCAATCAATCAATCAATCAATCCTTCTCATTCTTACAAAGTTAAGTTATTGATTTAAATACATGTCAACATTCACAAATCTTAGACAGCACTTTTTGTAACCATGAGACTGATTAGTATATATGTGAAATACTAAAGTTTCCACACACTTTTTTCTTCAGGTTGTTTTTATTATACTGTTTCATTTGAAGTTAAACATGTTTAAGCAACAACTTCTAAGTGATAGCATTTTAGTGACTTGCTAGATGTGGCCCCAGTCATTAAAAATTTCTGTCTCAGTTTTGTTTAAACTTGCGTTGTGCAATGTATGGGCAATATTATTTGTTTCTTTAGTTTGTATGCATGTTTATTTTGTAGGACTGCACCTTTGATTTCTGTTGTTTTAACTTTACAGTTGTCTTCTATATTTATTTATATGTATTTCATTCTGAATCCCCTTGGGGTCATGAGCAATCTTGCCACTGTAGATTGTTCTAACCTATAAAGGGAACAGTGAAAGCCCCAGTTGAAAACCTGTCTTGCCTTTATAGGCATGACTAATTCACTGCGGCAACAGTTTCCCCCCGTTGGGGTGCCGGGGGTTTCAGTATAAATAGTATCCCCACTTTATGGAAATTTAGTGCTTTAAATTCCCACTGTCGCTGTCTTCCTCATTTACTCTTTCCCATTCCTGCTCTGTCCTTCACTCTGCTATACTATCTTCTTCTTCGCTAGATCAATGACCTACCTTTTTTCTTGAAAACTCTTCCTGGACAAGACTCCTTGTTTGTGTATGAGGTCTGTTGGATCAGCTTGGGAGTGTTGGACGCTTTCTGCCGGGTGGTCACTAGGGCTTCCTATGATTGTACTATTTAGCACTATAGGCATTTTATATGTATGCGTTTTGTTGATGATTTATAATGATGTTTGTATTCTATTTTGTTTTTGTAACCGGGGGTTCGCGTAGTTGAGGTCAACCCTCAGCCGTCCCTCGCGTGGGATGTCTTTATTGTAAAGTGACTGGCCGGTGGAGGGCATTCAATTTTCCCACTGGGGTTGTTTCAACGGATCTTTTATGCGGATCGGGGATTGTCCGGTCCTGATTTGGCTCGGAAGAGTCCGCTGGACCTAAAGCAACAATAAATCAATCAATTCATTCTGAATACCCCCGTTGGTGTGCTGGGGGTTTCAGTATAAATAGTATCCCCACTTTCTGGAAATTTAGTGCTTTAAATTCCCACTGTCGCTGTCTTTCTCATTTGCTCTTTCTCATTCTTGCTCTTTTCTATCAATCTGCTATACTATTATCTTCTTCGCTAGACCAGTCTCCTACCTTTTTTCTTGAAAACTCTTCCGGGACAAGACTCCTTGTTTGTGTATGAGGTCTGTTGGATCAGCTTGGAAATATTGGACGCTTTCTGCCAGGTGGTCACTAGGGTGTCCTATGATGTTATTATTTAGCAATGTAGGCATTTTATATGTATGTGTTTTGTTGATAATTTATAATGATGTTTGTATTCTATTTTGTTTTTGTAAACGGGGGTTCGATAAGTTTGGGTGAAGCCTCAGCCGTCCCCTGTGTGGGCTGGACCTAAAGCAACAATAAATCAATCAATCAATCAATCAGTCCCCTGCGTGGGATGTCTTTATTGTAAAATGACTGGCTGGTGGAGAGCTTTCGGTTTTACCACTAGGGTTGTTTCAGCAGATCTTTTATGCGGATCGGGGGTTGTCCGGTCCTGATTTGACTCGGAAGAGTCCGCTGGACCTAAAGCAATAATAATGTAATGTAATGTTATATGTATGTGTTTTGTTGATATTATATAATGATGTTTATATTCAATTTTGTTTTTGTATAGGGGGTTCGATAAATTAGAGGATAGCCTCAGCGTCCCCTGAGTGGGATTTCTTTATTGTAAAGTGACCGGCTGGTGGAGTGCCTTCAGTGTTACCACTAGAGTTTAAAAAGAAAAAAGAAGATATTACTCTTATATAGCGCACGTATAAGCTCAGAGAGCTTCTCAAAGCGCTGGCCACTACTATCCAGCAATCACAAAATAGTTTGCTGAAGTCAGGATTCGAACCCACGTCGCCCGAGACGCGCGTACACAAGTCGAGCGCTCTGACGACTGAGCTATCCCTGCCGGGTTGTTTCGGCAGATCTTGTATGCGGATCAGGGGCGAGTCCTCTTTCAGCGAAGTTGTGGACTTGATTTTGTGGTCCTGATTCGGCTCTTTGCAGTCCTCTGGACCTTGTAAGCAGTGAATAACTAACTCACTTACTTTTGTTTCGAAGTTCTTTAAAATTGAACTCATGATTCTTTTTTGGTCATACATGAGCATGAGAGGTCGTGTGAAGGTCAAGGTCATCCCAAGATCAAGGTCACTGGAGGTCAAGGTCATCCTAAGGTCATTGTTTTGTTGTTTTTTGCACAATCCACCTTTTGCTGTAGTTTATTTGATATTACATGAGTGTATTTGGAGCCGGAGGTCAAGGACATTTCAAAGTCAAGAGCTACATAGAAAGATCAAAGTTGGTATTATTTTTGCATTTTCATGCCACTGTCTGATTTTGTTTTTTTCTGGGCAGCAATTTTCACATTAAAGATTGCATGTTCCATAAGGAGCGTGTGAGGTCATACTGGGTTTGACCTTCTAGTTCATGTTAAACACACGTTCCATAAGAAGCATGTGAGTCATATGGGCTTCTAGTTTTGTTTTGGTTGCTGGAGTGTTGTGTTCTACTAATAGTGTATTCATATGTTCCTTTTACTTTTATTTGATGTGATGTACTTTTATTTGATGTGATGTATTATTATTGCATCACTGTGTTGCATTGCATTCCAATATGGTTGTAGAAAGATAAGTGGGTATGTTTTTGGTATTGATGTTGCTCTGATATACAGTATTTTGAACTTTGTTTTATACTGTTAAGAACCTGGTTTTTGTCTCTGGTCTAGTAGCAAATCATGTTCAAAGGTTGATACTAGAATACTTTTTTTTTAAAAGGATGTTTATAATTTTTTTTTGGTGTTAAAGAGTAGTGCGGTTCTTCGTGGGATAATTTTTTTGTAAGTGTTGTGGTTTAATGGTTAGATGATTTTAATGTCATTTTAATGATCCATGTTGAATACTTTATTTTACAATGTAAAGTGTGCACATCTGCTGTTTCCTTGCAGGATTTTTGGTGATTGTGCACCTGGTAGATTTGGGTGGCTCATTATAGGCCAGAAATAATTGTACCAAATCACAATTTTTGTTTAAATGTTACCATTGTGCTGTAAATTGTCAGCTTTTGTGTTATTTTTATAATTTTATTTGTGTATACACAATGGAATAATATTTATAGTGAACTTTAATTTTTTTCTTTTAAATGGGTGTTTTCTACACAAACACAAGAAGTTTTGAATTTATGCATTGCTCTAGTAGTATACCAATTGTGGTAAAACCAGTCTTTTTCTTTGACAATTTCATCTTTCTAAAGTAGGCACAAAAAGTATTGAAGAGATATGAGCTTAAATAATAAAACTACAACGTGAGTTGTTGAATTTGTTTTTGAGGTGAATGTTGGAATGAGCATTATTTTTAAAAAACAACAACATATTAATGTCCACAATAAAGCACGTTTACAGTAATTGATCACTTGCTATTTATGTACACATCCACATACTCATTCCTACTCTGTTCTGTCAATCTACTATACTATCCTCTTAGCTAGACTATCTCCCCTATCTTTTTTAATGAAAACTCTTCCAAAACTCCTTATTTGTGTATGAGGTCTGTTGGGTCACCTTGGGAATATTGGACGCTTTCTGCCAAATGGTCAGTAGGTTTTTCTATGATATTATTATTTAGCAATGTAGGTATGTTTTGTTGATATTTTATAATGTTTATATTCTATTTTGTTGTTGTAAACGGGGATTCGATAAATTAGAGTATAGATTCAGCATCCCCTGCGTGGGATGCCTTTATTGTAAAGTGACCGGCTGGAGGAGTGCCTTCAGTGTTACCACTACGGATGTTTCAACATATCTAAGTTTTACATGGATCCAAGGGCGAGTCCTTTATTGTAAAGTGACCAGCTGGTGGATGCCTTCAGTGTTACTATGTTGTTTCAGCAGATTTTTTTATACGGATCAGGAGTGAGTCCTCTTTCAATCAAGTTGTGGTCCTGATTTTGTTTTCCTGATTCGGCTCTTTGCAGTCCGCTAGACCCTGTAAGCAATGAATAGCTATTTAACTAACATCTTTCAACCAAGTTGTGGTCCTGATTCAGCTTTTTGTAGTCCCCTGGACCCTATAAACAATGAATAACTAACAAAACCACAGATAATATCTGGAAATTACATTGAAGTAGTCTGGAATCAGAACTAGCCAAATATATGTGGGTCGATCAGTAGGTCTGTTGCATGCCATATCTCAAGAACCACTGAACTGATTTTTTACAAATTTCATAGGAACTTTAGGGTTAGCGGCAAGCCTCACGTGCTATCATATTTGCCCTGCAATAAAAGTCGAGGACGCTGGATTCAATTGGTTGCTAAAGAAATTTTGTTCAGTCTATCATAAATAAATTTTTTGAACTGAAATTATTGATTTTTGGTATACCGGTACTTCAGCTCATGGTCAATCATTCAGTGGTAATCCAGTTGTTTGTGAGTTGGTCTGACGGACACTACAAATTTCACTTATGTTTTTCAAAACCAATTTTTTACCTCGTCTCAAGAAAGACTGGACCTATTTTGATAACATTCTTTATTACACAAACAGGAAATCCCATGGGTTCTATGGAACATATGAACAACGATGCACACACACACATGATATATTGGTAAGAACATAAAATATACCCGTCCGTGCATTGATAAGAGCATAATAAATAACATCCATCCATTGATTACAACAGCACTGTCTTCGAAAATTCTCATGGCCATACAAGCCTATTGCAGCATACTAT
Organism: Oncomelania hupensis; assembly: GCA_036898135.1. Classification (NCBI taxonomy): domain Eukaryota; kingdom Metazoa; phylum Mollusca; class Gastropoda; order Littorinimorpha; family Pomatiopsidae; genus Oncomelania; species Oncomelania hupensis. The sequence continues at coordinate 30,476,032 of CM072518.1, read as the reverse complement.
CACATTTATTTATCATTCGGTCTGGTTTGATCAGTCCTCAAAATAGTGTTCACACCTCAATACAGTAGCGTAATGCACAGGCTGTGAAGTCTGTAGGCCTCGCCTCAATTACATACTATACATGGCTGTGAAGTCTGTAGGCCTCGCCTCAATTACATACTATACATATATGTATAGTATGTAATTGAGGCGAGGCCTACAGACTTCACAGTCTGTAGGCCTCGCCTCAATTACATACTATACATACGAGGCCTACAGACTTCACAGCCTGTGCTGGAACACGCGAAAATAGGAGATGCGTTCCATTGTACAAGACGAAAACAAGCAATCCATCACGTGACTTTGGCGAGTTGGAAAAAGATACTTTAATTACTGAACTGAACTTTTTGAATTTTGACAGTAAGATAGAAATATCCAGCGACTTCACGCCTCAATACAGTATTTTTTCTCTTTCATAATAATTGTTTCAGCAGATCTTTTATTATGATCATTACCACAGTAGTTTTTATTGTAATCACATGATGTGGCACACTACGAACCAGTTAACAGCGACATAACACAGTCCAGTGATGATTAGTACATCAATTCCAACATGAACAACTCTTCCCAAATCACACCAGGTACTAATACTAACTATTTTGAATAGATACCGGACAAATGCTACCACAAGAAAAGAAAAAAAAAGCATTCATTTTAACATATAAATATATTTGAATATATAAAATCAAGATAAATATATATTAAATAGTATATCATACAGTAGGAGATGCGTTCCATTGTACAAGACGAAAACAAGCAATCCATCACGTGACTTTGGCGAGTTGGAAAAAGATACTTTAATTACTGAACTGAACTTCAGAACCTGTGGATTGGACAGGAGATACGAGGACGCCAAGGTCAATTATTTATGTAAAAAAAAAAGAAAAAAAGTTTTGCGCTGTATTTCAAAATTGGCTGAACCGATTTTGATAGGGTTTTGGCTTGCAGATAGTTTAGATTCACAACACCGCCACGAAAATTAACGTGTTCGAAACTAATATTTTCTGCTATGGTGCGAGTGTCTGAATGGCGTGTTTCCTTATTTTCCGTTGTTTCATCCACCTGCTGCTGCTCCTCCTCCTATACTATTTTTTGTTATCTCTCTCGTTCTCGGCTTCTTCTATTTCTTGTTAATATTTGTATTTTTGGCATTACTTTTGTTCTAACTCAATTTATAACTGAGTGCGCGTGTGTCAGTTTGAATCAAACAAGTCGCTGGATATTTCTATCTTACTGTCTAAAGATGCAACGTCACTTGTTCATTCGTACTAAACAAGTTCAGCACGTGCATCACGTTATATAGCCACATTTAAGTCAGAAGTATTCACCTGTGCCTATTTCATTCTGTTATTGTCTGTTGTATAGATTGGACAAGTAAAGATGCGTGTGTTTTAGGCTTGAGCGTAGGCCGGCCTACATATTGCTAAATAACCGCAGAGACGAACAGGAAGCCTGTTATTTAGCATAGCAAATACGGCATGCAGGCTAAAAAGCCTTTGGCCCTCATAATATATCTTAATGAGGGTCCCAAGACCCACCCCCTGGCATCAGTGCCTACCAATTTAGATTTTTTTTAGCCTCCAAATTGGTGGAGTAGATGCTATCTCTAAATAATTTATCCAAACTATTCTTGAACACATTAAGTGATCCAGCATCCACAGCCTCGGCAGTCAGGTTATTCCAAGGGGTTACCACTCTATTAGTAAAATACTTGTTAAATTTGCGAGTATTATTAAAAGTTTTAGTAAGTTTAAATTTGTGACCTCGTGTTAAACCAACATCATTAAAATTTAAAAGAGAAAAAGTGGTTAAAGGATCATACAATTTGTGCACAATTTTAAAAATTTCGATTAAATCACCACGCTCTCTCCTATATTCTAAACTGGGTAACCTCAGTGACTTCAGTCTCTCCTCGTAGGAGAGTCCTGACATTCCACAGATCTTCCTGGTGAATCTGCGCTGGACACCCTCGATCAAGTCAACATGCCTCCTTAAATATGGGCACCAGACGGGGTTAGCATACTCCAAGATGGGACGTATAAGGGCCTTAAAGAGGGGGACCATTATATCCTTGGATTTGTTACTTATGGTTCTTACAAGCAGGGCTGATATTTTGTTGGCTTTCTTAACAGTACTCTCAATGTGATTCTCAAAGCTGAGCTCTGTATCCACTATCACTCCAAGATCCCTCTCAGCATCAGTCGTCTCAATCTTACACCTTTCTTTCCCATCATTCATAAAGTACTCATGCTGAGGATTATTTTTGCCCAAATGCAACACCTTACATTTTTCACTGTTAAATTTAAGTAACCATGTTTCCGTCCATTCAACCAATTTGTCAATGCATTGCTGCAGTCTCTCCTTAGACTCCTCACTTTCATCAACTTCTGCATATGCCTTTGTGTCATCAGCAAATATCTTTATATCACACTCTACATTCTCTGGCATGTCATTTATAAAATATATAAATAATGTCGGCCCCAACACGCTCCCCTGAGGGACACCGCTTGTAACACTTATTTTGTCAGAGCTGTTACCGTTAACAGTCACGTACTGGGTCCTGTCAGTCAGGAAACTCCTTATCCATGCAAGTGGGCTGCCACTTATGCCATAACCTTTTAGTTTATGTAAAAGTCTGAGATGTGGAACAGTATCAAATGCCTTCCTAAGGTCAAGATATACGGCGTCGACTGGGTGGCCTTCATCCAAGGAGGACATCCAGTCATTTATTGTCACCAGCAGCTGAGTGACACATGACCTACCCTTGGAAAAGCCAAACTGGTCATCATGTAGAAGGTCATTCTTGACAAGGTGAGAGCACAGTGCATCTCTAACGAATCCCTCAAATACCTTACAGACAACTGAGGTGAGGCTGACAGGGCGATAATTACCCGGAGAACTTTTGTCACCCTTCTTATATATTGGTTTAACCTCTGCTTCCTTCCACTCATCAGGTATCATGCCATCCCTCATTGTTCTATCAAAAAGTAACTTGAGAGGCAAAGCCAATTCATTCGCTAATTCTTTCAACACCCGAGGATTAATTTCATCTGGTCCTGGTGACTTGCTAATTTTCAACTGCAACAGGGCCTTACTCATCTGGTCTTCACTAACATTAATGGCATCCAGTTTTAGAGTCATGTCACAGTCAAAGTTCGGCACATTTTCTTCATCTTCCAGTGTAAACACACTAGCAAAAAACTCATTTAGGGTCTCTGCTTTCTCTAGGTCAGTCTTTGTCAGCGTGCCGTCGCACTTTAATAGATTAGAGACAGTCTCTCTAGGCTTGGAATATTTATTTTGATCACTGATAGGTACCTGCGTGACTGGTGTGTTAAGTGAGTCAAATATCTACTATAAATATTCTAAGACTGGGCACAACCCTCAGAAAGCTGGCCGTGACAGAAGTGAGGCCGATAACACCTCTCTTCATTAGATTTATGTTTTCTCCTATTTTTGTCATCAACGTTCGGTTTTACCCTCAGGTAATATAACTGAGCACTGCCCTCAGAAAGCTGGCTTGGAGAAAGGAGAGGTTGCTAATGCCTCTCTAAATTAGGTTTTTATTGTATCAAAATTTTTTATTCGACGTTTGGTCTAAAGCGTCATGAGTTGTTTTAAGCCGGATGCATACGCTGGCAAAATAAATAAAACAAAAATATCTAATTTTGCACAAAAGTCCAACATTACCCTCATCCCTCACAAATCTCCCTTCTCTCTCGTCTCCATGTCCCACCCCAACCCCAGCCTCTTGTCAGAAAAACCCCAAAAGCAGTTAGCACGCTATTTTCAATTAATACAAGTATGGAATAGGGGGAGGTTTAAAAAATAATCGTGCAAAAAAAGTTGGGGAAGGGGAATAAAAAAAAAAAAATGCATGAAAATCACGCAAAACACGCAATTAATTTCTGTTCAAATAGTGAGTTCTCTTCAAGGTCGTTTGAAGATCAAATTCGTGACCTTGTCCCAGTAACTGGACATTTAAGTGCAAAAGGGAAAAATTTCAATTTAGCTGGCAACTTTTGCCAAAAGTTCCTAGGTGCTTTCCAACCTGACTCCCCTATTTTTGGATTGACCCACTCACCCCTCAAACTGGACTAGTCTAAAAATGTTACTATATTTAGTACATGACCTCATTTCGGACTCACTTCTCTCTCTAAAAATAAGCTTTTCCCAGTGCACTTATTTCGTGCTTTTCGTATGATTTGGAGGCTTTTGTAAAAAAAAAAAGGTGTATAGTATTTTTTTTAAAACTCTGTCCCTCTAATTATAATAATAATAATATGTATTCATTTGAAAGTGCATTATATAAAAGTTAAAAATAGAGAGAGAGAGAGAGAGAGAGAGAGAGAGAGAGAGAGAGAGAGAGAGAGAGAAGAATTTTAATAAAAATTGAACGCAAGCATTAAAAGGGGAAAAAGGAATAAATACAAGCATAAATACAATAACCATACAAACAAACTGACAAAGTCGACATGAACCTAACACACACTGGGTGATCATTACCACAGTAGTTTTTATTGTAATCACATGATGTGGCACACTACGAACCAGTTAACAGCGACATAACACAGTCCAGTGATGATTAGTACATCAATTCCAACATGAACAACTCTTCCCAAATCACACCAGGTACTAATACTAACTATATTGAATAGATACCGGACAAATGCTACCACAAGAAAAGAAAAAAAAAAGCATTCATTTTAACATTCAGTTGGAACCGGAGCTACACAATATCTTTACTTCCCATACCTTCAATTCCATTTATGGACATGATCACGCATGCTACATAAAAAACAAACATATATATATATATATATATATATATATATATATATATATATATATATATATATATATATATATATATATATTTTATATATATAAATAAAATTTTAAAATCCAATGGACATTTCTAAAAATGCTACAACACAAACCAGTTTTGCTTAGCAAAAACTACTTCAGTCAGAATAAAAATTATTCTTGATCAGAAATTTCTTAAAGATTAGGGACAATTGTTCAGGCGAAAGCTTCATGAAAATTTCACCAAAAGTTATAAATTCAGCAACTTCATCACCACATTACATTACATAATTGTTGCTTTAGGTCCAGCTGACTCTTCCGAGCCAAATCAGGACCGGACAACCCCCCAATCCGCATAAAAGATCTGCTGAAACAACCCTAGTGGGAAAACTGAATGCCCTCCACCAGCCAGTCACTTTACAATAAAGACATCCCACGCAGGGGACGGCTGAGGCTTCACCCCAACTTATCAAACCCCCGTTTACAAAAACAAAATAGAATACAAACATCATTATAAATTATCAACAAAACACATACATATAAAATGCCTACATTGCTAAATAATAACATCATAGGAAGCCCTAGTGACCACCTGGCAGAAAGCGTCCAATATTCCCAAGCTGATCCAACAGACCTCATACACAAACAAGGAGTCTTGTCCCGGAAGAGTTTTCAAGAAAAAAGGTAGGAGACTGGTCTAGCAAAGAAGACGATAGTATAGCAGATTGATAGAACAGAGCAGGAATGAGAAAGAGCAAATGAGACAGACAGCGACAGTGGGAATTTAAAGCACTAAATTTCCAGAAAGTGGGGATACTATTTATACTGAAACCCCCGGCACCCCAACGGGGGTCTTCATCACCACCCACCACAACAATCAACATCATTTATAAGACAAAATACTACATGAAAACATTCAGCGTTTCAACAATATTGTGGCAAATCACTGAAGATCAAACCATTCAAATGGAATGCTTCAAATATCTGTCACCAAGTCAATCAATAGAGGAAGGAAGCTAACATTAACACCATAATCTTGGGCTACAGAAGAGAGAGGAAACAAACGTTACATGGAATTTAAAAAAGAATGACATGTCCAGCTGTAAAAAAAACATAAACTTCTACAACTTTAGACAATGCAGAGAGACAAACATAGCCTACACCATGCAGTCAGACGCCATGTTTCCAACAAAGTCAGAGAAAAACAACTGTGGTGTTTATATCATCCTAAGAACAATTAAGACAATGACTAGAGTGGCCTACACCAGCCTTACATTAAACAGAAAAATAATTACGGTCTTCAGACATTTAAAATATGAATTAAGAACAAAATACATACTACTGAAAGTTGTTAATAATTTTTACATATTAGTGGAAAGACTATTACGATTTATATCCTTCAGAATCAAAGTTTCACCACTGACTGACAGAAACATTCCCATCTGTTTAAAATGAAACATTAAAAACAAAAGTATACAAATATAAGTTTTTGGGACTGAAAAGTGAGCTCTACATACTTTTCCTGATTTTGTTTGCCGTTCTCCTTCATTGTGATTCTGTCTTTCAAATGGGTTTACAAGGGCAGCGAAACATTAAAACATTACAATGTCTTGATTACATTACATTACATGATTATTGCTTTAGGTCCAGCGGACTCTTCCGAGCCAAATCAGGACCGGACAACCCCTGATCCGCATAAAAGATCTGCTGAAACAACCCTAGTGGTAAAATTGAAAGCTCTCCACCAGCCAGTCACTTTACAATAAAGACATCCCACGCAGGGGACGCTGAGGCTGTAATCTAATTTATCGAACCCCCGTTTACAATTGATTGATTGATTTATTGTTGCTTTAGGTCCACCGGACTCTTCCGAGCCAAATCAGGACCGGACAACCCCCGATCCGCATAAAAGATCTGCTGAAACAACCCTAGTGGGAAAATTGAATGCCCTCCACCGGCCAGTCACTTTACAATAAAGACATCCCACACACGGGACGGCTGATGCTTTACCCCAACTAATCAAACCCCCGGTTACAAAAACAAAATAGAATACAAACATCATTATAAATTATCAACAAAACACATACATATAAAATGCCTATATTGCTAAATAATAACATCATAGGAAGCCCTAGTGACCACCTGGCAGAAAGCGTCCAACATTCCCAAGCTGATCCAACAGACCTCATACGCAAATAAGGAGTCTTGTCCCGGAAGAGTTTTCAAGAAAAAAGGTGGATGACTGGTCTAGCGAAGAAGAAGATAGTATAGCAGATTGATAGAACAGAGCAGAAATGAGAAAGAGCAAATGAGAAAGACAGCGACAGTGGGAATTTAAAGCACTAAATTTCCAGAAAGTGGGGATACTATTTATACTGAAACCCCGGCACCCCAACGGGGGAATGTAAACTAGTTAGTTAGTATTCATTGCTTGCAGGGTCCAGCGGACTGCAAAGAGCCAAATCAGGACCACAAAATCAAGACTACAACTTCGCTGAAAAAGGACACACCCATAATCCGCAAATGCCGAAACAACCCTAGTGGTAACACTGAAGGCACTCCACCAGCCGGTCACTTTACAATAAAGACATCCCACACAGGGGACGCTGAGACTATACTCTATTTATCGATCCCCAGTTTACAAAAAACAAAATAAAATACAAACATCATTATACAATATCAACAAAACACATACATATAAAATGCCTACATTGCCAAATAATAACATCATAGGAAGCCCCAGTGACCACCTGGCAGAAAGCGTCCAATATTTCCAAGCTGATCCAACAGACCTCACACACAAATGAAGAGTTTTGTCCCAGAAGAGTTTCAAGAAAAGAGATAGGTGACTGGTTTAGAGAAGAAGAAGATAGTATAGTAGATTGATAGAACAGAGTAGGAATGAGAAAGAACAAAGGAGAAAAACAGCGACCGTGGGAATTTAATGCACTAAATTTCCAGAAAGTGGGGATATTATTTATACTAAAACCCCCGGCACCCTACCTAAAATTCCTGCAAGTCGGAACATGCAGCAAAAATGTGTTCACCGATTAGAGTATTAAAAGTTTAACGCCCCCGACATGCCTACTTCATCAGTCCATAGAAAATACCCCCATATTAAATTTTTAAAATACACTGTACATGCAATTAAACAAACTTGGAAACATTTTATATAAAATCGAAAAGTATGTTAAACACAGAAATAAATGATTTAGCTTATTTCAAATTATGTAATCTACCATCATATCTACACAAATTTGATTCTGTTTTGAATACGTGCATAAATTATTAAACATAAAATAATATCACTTTATGCTCCTTCTACAATAATATTTGTAAAACATTCATTAAGCATTTAGACCCATCTGTAATCATGCACATAACATTTTTCTCTCTCAACAATGAAGACAACTGGTAAAATTTCTGAATAAATAGCAGCTAATTAATTTTAAATTTTATAAATAAATAAATAAAATAGACATACATTTTCAAGCACAATAATTCCAACCCCACACCCTTGTTTAGAATAATGTGGTTTATGTCTATACTTAATAAATAAGCTATTAAAAATGTTTTTGGGAGTACAGACTTTTGATATATACACATTAATACTATAGAAAAGATTATTCTGAAAAAAAAATTGTTGAAATACACGTTCCAATATAGATCATCACTAAAGTCCAGGTACACAAGAAATATAAAACAACAATAAAGCAAACACCAAATGCACTGATATTAGAAAAATATAACACACAATCATACTACAAAACTGTTACACAGCAACATAAATTCATAATATGTAAGTAGTTACAAAAGATGACCAGAAAGTTTCAAAAGAATTGTTAAGAATCCAAAACAGTATGAATATATATGCAATTGTAGGAGTATTTTAACAAGGAACATTTTTACACCCATGTACATTCGAACAAAGTTTGTTCTTAAAAGAGTTTTCTTCTCAAATTCACCATTCAACTGCGGTTTGAAACTATGGGCAAAGTAAACAGTATCACACATTTCGGGTACAATTCAGTGGCCAGAAAGACAAATGTGTACAACGGCCTATGATTCCAAATGCCCTGGCTCACGCTCTCCTTCTGCAATAACAATGACCACAAGTGAGCAAGTGACATTTTTTACAAAACAAAACGATAAGCAACAGTGTGAGAGACAAGAGTTATATTAAACGTATTATATCAATACAACTCTGCACATAACTCACACAATCAACCATTTTCTTGACAAAATTTAACTGATCTTTTAAGAGCAAAGTTAACGTGAGTAATTCATAACAGAATCTTCAAAATCTAGCAAGCTTGAGTACATTTACTGTAATAATACTATTGAAATAAACTCAAGGTACTTCTGCCAAAATTCACATTCACTCTTCAGTCCACAAATGCCTTCACAGTTTCAGAATCTGAACTCTATCAAACAAGCAAGAAAATTGGTGTCACTGACAACACTATGAATAATACTGACTGAAAGCTTTAAAAAACTCTTACAGAATAAAAAACAAACAAACAAAAAAAAAACGTTCATAAAATTTTAAGTGATGGTGCAGTAGAAGCATTCCTTTGAAAATGTCCTGTGGTTCTACTTGTCTACTTGTTTTAAGCTGTTCAACTTGCTAAAAGTATGGTCAAATTAAATTTAAAACAATGTTTAGACGTATTTGTTCAATGTCTTTGAAATGCTGAGGAAAGATCATGCCAAAATAACACTGTTCCACCAATCTTACCTCAGTCATGCAGTCTTCCCATGTCACACATCTATTTTCAATCTCACTTGAACAAATTAAAAGAAACTGCCTAGATGTGTGTCAGTATCTGGTATATACTAGTACACTGTATATCTATATATCCATCCACACAGATTGCACAAGGTATGTGTATTCCAAAAGAATACACAGTATAATGGCACACTAAAAAGCTAGCATGTATGATTCACAGAATCATATCTGATGACGTCCTAACAAAACTACTGACACTGACCGATATGTTTGCTTGGCATCCAGATTGCTCACCAATAGCTCCCATTTGTGTGCACCTTGGCAAAACACTGCCCCTTTGTGTGATTCAACAGCTAGCAGCAACAGGGTCAATACAATCTTAAAAGATCTGAAAACTGTTAATCCCAATCTCTCAGCAACATGTTTATGTCAGCCTTAAGTGAATATTCCAACTCTGTCCCATAATAATAAGGGAATTGATTGACTATGCATCATCGCTGCTACTGCTAGTTCTTGTATATAGGTCTACATAAAGGTAAAGGTAAAGGTAGTCCCATAGCCTTGTGGCCGTAGGGGAGCGTGATGTTGGAGATCACACTTATCTTGGGCCAGCGTAATGAGGGTGATGCCCAACTCTCTCCCTCGCTGCTTTACCTTCCCCACCCTCAAGAGAGTAGGTACTCAATCACAGTTGAGTCAACTGGGGGCGTTGTTGTTTGTCGCTTCACACCTTAGCGGTCACCCATCCAAGTGCTAACCGCACCGGACGGTGCTTCACTTTCGACACAGTAGCGAGTGCTCCAACCACTGCACTATCCGACACCCTACATGTCTACATGTTTGTGATCATAGCTGTGCTGTTATTTGAATTCACAACCCTCCCCTTTCTCATTTTCCATTTCTTGTTCACTTATGTCAAAATAACTATTAATTAGTATACCTTTATCTATTTGGCTTTTCAAATGTGATATAATTTATTCTTAATTTTTTAAAGAGAAAAGCACCTTACAACTATTCATCATTATATTATTAACATTACAGAAAGCGTCAGCAACAAGTTCCCCAATAAACTGTTAGCCAATAGCCTGTCCGTTAAAACGAGCTATGTCTCCAAGCAAGAACCCTCAATCCATATCAGTAAAACTGTTGTTTATAATAAACCAAAACACATATACCAAAAATTAATCAAATAGACAATATAAAATCTACAAATCTACAACAATGGCACACACAATGCTATATGTAACTTTACATGTAACTCTCTTTATCTGACAAAAGAACCATATCCTCTGGCTACAATATCAATGGCCTGAAACTTTCCACATAGCTGATAAGACATCTACAGAAAAATACATTCTCAACAAAACAAAAAAAAAAAAAAAAAAAAAAAAAAAGGGTGAGTAACAATCCAGGCCATGTATATGTAGTCTTCTCTAAAGACAAGTATTATTTAAACGTTCCAATAGCCTGACTGAAATATCTCAATAACTGAAACTCTCACAATTAACAAAGAAAAATGTGGGTGATTACCGAAGAAAAAATTAATATATATGAAATTCAACTTGTTTTCACTGTGCTTCACCAACTATTCATTTCCAGAGCTGTACATGTATGTGCAACTATGTTACAGAGTGGGAACAATATATCACATTAAATTATCATCAATACAATCATACATATATTCAGTGACAGGAAATAATGTTACAAAAAGAATCACACACTGACCAAATATGTAACAGATTTTATCCACTTTCAATACAGCTTGAAAACTTTGTCCCTTCTAAATCCAACTCCTTAGCTAACACCACAAGCAGAGTTAATTCAAGAAATGTTTACTAGTAAATACCACCATAGTATCAAAATACTAGGCTAAGCTTTAACTTAAAACAGATGACATTCTGATCAGCACAAATGGAAAGTGGCATTGCTGTAACCGCACAGAACAAAATATTGCAACCAACAGTCAACGTCATCTAAAAAAAAAAGAGTGCCTAGAATCATGTTTTGACTATGCCACAACAGTGAAATTCCACTGCTAGGAGCATTGATAGCAACCAGCTTTTGTATCATGTTCTGTGAACTGTCAACGTTGACCAACAAAAACCTGACAAAGCACTGCAATGTCTGTTGCTCTGGCGTCTCATTCGCCTTGGGTGATTTTGTCAAAGCTGAGGACAAGACATCAGCTTTAGTGTAGAAATGAAATGTATTACCACTCTCTACTGCTCCTCCAAAGTACTCACGTCGTGTCTGACTGCTCTACAGTCACAAACAGTAAAACTTACTCAATGCTAACATGGTAGGTCTGAATTTTAACTTTGAATAACCAGCTATCATTTTTCAGGCACTTCACCAACTGCATTGCATTGATTTCAGCAAGATTCCACAGGAAGATGTATACATTTCTTGTATTATGTCATGTACCACAAAACATGGTCATAACATATTAGCTAAGAAGATGGTAAAATTCTGAGCACTGAAAAAAATCCAATGGTCGCTACACGGCCTCGTTAATTATACCAATGCCAGTTCTGATGGCTTGGATACCATTTTATTCATTGAATGTGGACCGTTCTAGCTTATGTAGCCATAAAGCCGAGATGTTGGCTGTATAAGCGAAGATGATTTTGGAACAGAAACTATTGCGTTCCTATAGCAGAACAACAGTGAGATATTGCAGAACACCTTGAGCAGTGCTGTTGATGTAGCCAGTGGTGCTGTAGGTAGTGGACACAGTCACGGTCTAGTTGAAGAGGATGGACTCAGGGTCCTGGTTCTCCAGCTGGGCGATATGCCTCAGTACATCCTTCTTGGTGATGATGCCTAGCAGGCGTCTGCACAAAAACAAAATACCTCCATTACTACTGCACAGCACAGCACAGCATGGTCATTTGGTAAGGGGGAACATATGTACACAATACATCATCCACACATTTGTAAATACAGTCCATTACGATCAAAGTCTGTCTATATGGAATACGCACTAATAAGATTACAAGACCTCGAACAAATTTACACTAAACCAGATCAGAAAACTATTTTCAAATACTTCAGCTTTTATTTTGGTGTGTTGCTGCTCATAGCCTGCTCTTGTTAAAACAACTGCAAGCTTGTTTGCTATGTCAACTATTTTAGTAAAACCTGTTATCCATCCATAGCCAGATGTTACCTATATTCAGTGTTTCAAACTGCCATTATATGCACAAGAAATAAATGAATAGTTCCAATAGGTTCACTTCAACAAATCTTTAAAATTACCATCAAAGGAATTAGGCACAGCCACCTGTGTCGTATTTGAATAAAAGCAAGTATGCAAAATAAATGACAATTCTTTAAAAACTAACACTAGCATAACAAACTATTAAATTTTGAGATTCATTTGTTTTTCTTACACACACACACACCTTATGCATCCCTATTACACAAGTGTGCCAAAATAAAAACATAATACTCAGATTTCTAATTTGTTTTATGACATGTTAATAGGTTAACCAATGTCTTCAACTAAGGACATACCCATTATGTGTAACAAGTGTCTGTCGGAGTCCCAGCTTGCGGAACATCTCCACAACAGTTTCCATTGGAGTCTGATCGGTGATGGTTATAGGAGCCTGAAAATTCAAACACACTGTATGAATAAGAATGGCAAACTTCAAGTCAAAATGATACTCTATCTCATCCATTTACACAGAATAAGCAAACTCTAACAAACAATGCAAGCTTATTGCAACTTCTTCTGAATCTGGAGAATCTATGTATATGACTACATTAAAAACAGGTGTTGGTATACTAAGATACTTCTAGAAAACCTTGGTATACACGACACCTTTAAAAAAAAATCTGTAAATAATTAAATAAAATCTGCAATGCTGCTATATTACCAATACATACCTTATTCATTGTCACACATTACCAGCAATAACTATGAATGTCAATTCAGTTCAGTGTCTGCAAGTAATAATAATAAAGAGAAACAGTTTCTGTATGACTACTTACCTACACTCCATGTGTTTTAGGCAAACTCTTTGACGTATTATCAAATATTTTTGCATCAATATCGATTACAAAACACACACAAGAACTGACAATGATACGGCTGTAGTGTAGGAACTTACCATGTCCAGAATTTTTCTAAGTTTGAGCGGTGAAGGCTCATTGAGGCCAGTGGGCGGCACATGTGAAGAAAAATAGACAATGGAGTTGCTCACAATGCCCTCTGATGTCTTGCGAGCATTGGCTGCAAAGAACAGGTTTCCTTAATCATAATATATCCCTTCTTCTTCCTCTCAAAACCATCCTTCAAAATCCTTAATGTTAGCAGTCTAAAGTAGGATAGGAAAGTTAACTGGACCCCTCCCTCCAGCACCCACCATCCAAAATAAAACAAGCCCCCCTCCCCCCCCCCAAAAAAAAAAAATAATAAAATAAACATTACACTCACACTAAACAACAAAAAACCCCACAAAAAAACCCACCGTAATCCCACACAATTTTAAGAGCTGGTAGTTGACGAATACTTAGGGGAAATTAAAAATTTTTATTTTTAAAAGTACATTGTTTAATACATTATATGGCTACATCCAGATACCTGGATTAAATGCAATGGTAAAAATTGCGCAACCTGGACCAGGTTATGGATGTCTGGCACCTCTTTGTTTAAGTCTGTATACAATTTTGTGGATGACATTGATGGATTGCCTGGAGAGGAACAAGAACTTGAACAGCTGGTACAGAGGCTTGACACCACCTCCAGAGCTTATGGAATGGAAATAAGTGCAGAGAAGACCAAAATGATGACCAACAACACCAATGGCATCAACACGGACATCAAAGTCCAAGGCCAATCCCTCAACACAGTGCATAGCTTCAAATATTTAGGAGCCATTGTATCAGACATTGGGTCCCGACAGGAAGTCCTCTCCAGGATCGCACAAACAACTGCTGCCCTGTCAAGGTTGAAGCCCATTTGGAAAGACAGGACCATCAGTCTTCATTCCAAAGTAAGACTGCTGCGCTCCCTTGTCATCTCCATCTTCCTATATGCTTGCGAAGCATGGACCCTCACAGCAGATCTCCAACGAAGAATACAAAGCATGGAGATGAGGTGCTACAGAAGACTTCTGGGCATTTCCTATACCCAACACATCAACGACGAAGTCCGACAGACCATCACTCAAGCCATTGGACAACACGATGACCTGCTCACAGTGGTGAAGAAACGGAAACTCCGATGGTATGGCCACGTCACCAGATCATCAGGCCTTGCAACGCAAAGACTATTCTGCAAGGCACAGTGCAAAGAGGTAGAAGAAGAGGGAGACCGAAAAAGAGGTGGGAGGACAACATTCGAGAATGGACTGGTTTGACACTGAGCGAAGCCATCAGGGCTGCTGAGGACAGAGAAAGATGGAGTATGCTGGTTAAACGATCATCTGTGGTGCCCCTACGACCTCAGGGTTACGGGACAGGATAGGATAGGATAGGATAGGATAGGATAGGATAGGATAGGATAGGATAGGACAATTTTGAGTGTATGCACTAACATGGGTGAGTGTGTGTGGACTGGATAGATTCCCTCATTTACTCATGGCAGTTTAGCAATAAAGACAGTTTATAACATAATAACTTACTGATGGCAAGATTGAGGTCCCTGCGAAGGACAAAGCCAACCAGGTATTGAGACTCCCTGGACACCACCACAGGGAAGCCATTGTGATGGGTGACTTGTAAGATTTGCTCTGCACACACAAAACAACACAGTCCAATGATTATACAGTACACAAAAGGAGGCATTTAGAAGGTAAATTAGAGTTAAGTTAACCAAACTTAACATATAAATACAGAAATTTTTTTGGCTTAGTAAATTTTCCATTTTCTAACACTGTAACAGCTATTTACGGGTCACTACTTACTGGAACAACCTTACTGTTTCAAACACACACACACAAAAACCCACACCAACTCACTTGACATTAATACTTTTAAAAACCGGTTGGAAGAAACCTAAAATTTAAAGTAATGACTTGATGAATAAAACTTTAAAGAAAACTACATGATCCCAGGCATAAAACTTGATAATGAAAACACATTCATTGTCTATTTTGTCCCCAAGCTGCTGCTACTACTACTGCTACTACTACTGCTACTGCTACTACTACTACTACTACAGATGCTATTTTTTCTGCAGTAACTTTTGAAGATTTATCAAAACAACAATATACTCACATCCTGTTCACAGTTCTAAAGCAAGAATTTGAGTTACATCTTTCTTCCCCTCTCAAAAAGTTATTATTATTACTATAAAACGCTCTTTAGTTGTCATACACTAATAAGGTAAAAATAAAAGAAGTATACCGATTTCTTCTACTGTCATAGAGTCCTGTGTGATGGCACACAAAGGAGGGTCATTTCTCCTGAAAACAAAACCAATGTAAACACATCATGATTAAAGTGACAACGATTCTGAGCACACATTAAAATGATGCAGGATTATTACGGAATCATGCTAAATTGCGTATGCCATTTATGATATACACTGTAGCCGCTCTTTTCAATCACAACAAATTCATGTTCATGTATTACTTTCTAATCTAGGTCAAATTCTGTGAGATGGTGAACTCAAAATACTGACAGTCTGAGAATTATTTTACTTTTTTTTTTTTTAAATTTTATACGTCTTTTAACAAAAATTGTAGGGTGAGGGGGTGGGGGTGGGGGTGGTAGGGATAGGGGGAAGGGGGAAGGGCAATGATCAAATAAAATCAAACTTTCAAACAGCAAAATAACAACCAGGTAATCAGAAAACAATTTAGCACAAATAAAAACAATCGTGATACTGTAACCAGGAACTCGTTGCAAAAATAAGAAATGTTATCTTGATCAAAACATTCCATTCTAAAAGTTACATGCAAGGTATCCCCTGTAACTGTCTGGTCATGGATATAAATTCAATAAATGTATCTACTACTACTGCTACTACTACCAAGGGTAAATAGTGATTCACAGGATGAATGTGCTTTATTAAGTAAGAACGTGTAAGTCACTATGATTATCTTGAACACCTTACCCTTGTAATTTCAACCTGTGTATTTTCTGTGTTTCAATCAAAACCAGGCCCCAAAAGATGGCTAAACACAATAGACCATTTCAAAAGTAAATACAGGGGGTCCTCGAGTTACGACATTGATCTGTTCATTGGACGCGTCGTAACCTGATTTCATCGTAAGTTGGAACGTAAGTCAGAACATATAGAAAAATACCTGTACTGTAAATATAGTGCTATATATTGTGCTGTAACTGTTAATGACATAAGAAAGTATTAAAAAGAAGAGAATCCATAACCAAAGGCAAAAACTGATAAAACACGTGAGAGAGATAGACGGCGTAAATAACCAAAATGGCGTATGTACAGTGACTGAGCGTAGGAAGCGACGCCGTCTTCCCCGCCGTATAACCACAACAAAGCGTATTCTTCCGCCGCTCGCCAGAAACTAGCTCCCGTTTGTCGCTTATGACGCTAAAACGCGTAAGACGGAACGATGCGTAATATTATTTATTATATTATTATGGGGAGGAGGGTCGAAAACCACGAAACAACGTAAGTCGAGACCGGCGTAACCCAAGGACTTACTGTAGTTATGCAAAAATAGTTTTAAATTAAAAACATACAACAAAATCTTCTAATTTATAAACACACTATGCACACAGAAAATGCATGAAAAACAAATAAAACAAACTCACTAGCAAAGTAAATAATAATAATAATAATAATAATAATAATAATAATAATAATAATAATAATAAGAAGAAGAAGAAGAAGAAGAAGAAGAAGAAGAAGAAGAAGAAGAAGAAGAAGAAGAAGAAGAAGAAAAAGAAGAAGAAGAAGAAGAATACAAGAATTTATCAAGCACACACATATGACAGTGATCTGAGGTTCTAAAATCAATATGCACAATTTCAGACAATGAAACTGTTTATGTTTTAAATAGATAACTCTTTACCAGCCCAAGAGCTGCTCTAGGCGCTGGTCAAAGTAAGATTCACCTCAAGCTCCCTGAGGTGCCAACCTGCTGCCATAGGCACAACATGTAATACCCCAGGACAACTGAGCATAATCCATGGCAACTGGGGGTTGGGGGAGAAGGGACCTTAGTATTGCAAGCCTTTGCTTCAAAGCTGTTAGTCTGTCTGGACCACTGTACCTCTCAGAGTTAGTCCACTTCTATACACCATCAAGATCTCTCCGCTCATCTTCGGACAGTCAGCAGCTTTGTATTCCACAAATGAAATCTAAAACTTTTGGCGAACGCTCATTCTGCTTTCCAGCCCATACAATTCGGAATTCTCTTCCTGTAACTGCACAAAGCATGGAGATAAGGTGCTACAGAAGACTTCTGGGCATTTCCTATACCCAACACATCACCAACGACGAAGTCCGAAAGACCATCACACAAGCCATTGGACAACACGATTACCTACTCACAGTGGTGTAAAAAACAGAAACTCCGATGGTATGGCCACGTCACCAGATCATCAGGTCTTGCAAAGATTATCCTTCAAGGCACAGTGCAAGGAGGCAGAAGAAGAGGGAGACCGAAAAAGAGGTGGGAGGACAACATTCGAGAATGGACTGGTTTGACTAGGAACTCTGCACGCAGCTGAATCATCTTTCCTTTTGCTCTGGACTAAAAACACATTTTCAATAGTGTCTTATCTTTAAATCTTGATCCTGAACTTTTTTTCATCAAGTACTTAAAACACGGTCATAGTCATTGTGTGTGTGTGTTCTGATTTCGCATTTCATGTCTTGCTTTCGGTTTGTTATTTATGTATTGATTTATTTAATTTTTATTCATTTTTATAAAGTGTTATGAGATCTAGTGAGGAAGGGCTCTGTGCAAATGATGATGATTATTATTATTAATTATTATTTATTAGTAGTAGTAGTAGTAGTACTAGTAGTATTAGTATTTCCTGGGTGTTTTTATGTATCTGGCACTCAACCGTCTAGGACATGAGTGTCAGGATCTTTACAGTTCATGCGATGGAATGAGTGTGTGCACAGACTAGACCTCGGTTTATACTCTTATCAGAAGGATTATGACATAATTAAATACTTAAAATGTGCTACAAATTACCAACAATAAAAATAAAATAAAAATATAATTCCTAACTACTTTGATGCAGTGCAGTACAAACATGCAAGACACAATACATAATAAAATAATAGCAATCTAGAACATTGGATTTGGGGAGAGTATTTTAACTTCATAAAAAGAAGACAGTCAAGAACCAATAATGAAAAAAAAAAAAAAAAAAGGAAAAAAACAAATGGTTAAAAAATAATCAAATAAAATAAAATAATATAAACAACAACAACCCAAAACAATTATTTTTAACAACAGTCTGCAACAGGACTCTCAGAATACTGCATTTTATTTCGCTTTTAAATAAATGGAATTTAAAGCCACTGACTGAAATGAAAGCATAGCAAGGTGTTGAAAAGTTAATAACACGCAAAAACTTACACTCCAATTCCATATCTCCAGTATCTTTTTAAAGTCAACAGAGCAAAGACAAGAAAACACAATCATAAAATATCTCTTCGTATATTAGACTTACATGCGACATAAATAAACACCACCAATCATAGACTTTACGAACTGCCTGAATTCAATCATATTCCAAGAATTGGGTGGGGTGAATGAGTCAGGCGAGAATATAAGAAATCTGGGCAATTAAAGACTCGTGAGGAATGTGGTTGTGGAAACAGAGGATGTGTTGTGATGAATTATAAATGGAGGGTAGGAGTTGCAGTGTTCATATTTGGGTAAAAGGAATACGAGTCCCCTTGTTTGGCGAATCATAAAAGGGTCATTTGGGGATTAGAACAGGCCTAAGTGCCAACTGACATATTTTAATATATCATGATTTTCAAATACATTTACAAGCAAAACAACTTCATAGCTAAAGACTGAAACTGCACAGCAATTAGATGGTTAGACATTGCTAAAATGTCCATCATGCAGGGATATATTTAAGCTACCTTTTGTTAGTAGGCGACAAAGCTGAGAAGAGCATGCTGTTCATTGACAGAAGTAATTTTTGCTTTGTGCCACTATGATTATGCATCACTGGCTCAAGGTGCACCCCACCAAAGATGAACACTGGATATAAAAGTGTGTGTGGGGGTGTGTGTGTGTGTGTGTGTGTGTGTGTGGGTGTGTGTGTGTGTGAGGATTCAGGGGGTGGGTGGGTGTTGGTGCTTATTTTATTTAACATTTAAAAAACAATCAAAATTCCAAGATAACGTGATGAATAATAAGCAATAGGGGGAAAAAGGAGACACGTTATCCGTATTCATGGTTTGCACTGAATGCACACACGCAGAGGAAGAGGTTTGAAAAACAGAATGAATAAAGTACCTCCAATCCATCCTAGTCAAAGAAACACACAGTGTTAAAAAACAGCTATAGACATCAAAATACAAAGATGTCAGAAAAAGAACATAAGCGCTGTTGGCAAGAAAATACAGCAGATTATGCAAGCATCCTCAATGCACACAGGAATAAGACCAACTTTTAGCATTCCTCAAATTCAAAATATACCATGGCAAAATCCTCCCACATTCATTAAACCCAACACCACCATAAATAATGTACACGCGATAGAAGAACAAAATCACAGAGAAGTAAACACAGTTTCATTCTCACACACCAAAGAAAAAGCATGAAGTTTAAAGGTAGCATGTCATTACAGATAAATAACATAAACAGTCCAGTTTAGCCCCCGCTACATAATACAAGCAAATCAGGAATTCCCACTAAATTCCTTAGAAAATTAGCATTCTGGATAGAGAATGATTTGCATTGCGTCTTTTCTGTTTTGTCAGAATAAATGGCATCATCCATAATCTCTTCAAGCACTCTTCATCTCTTATGCACACGCACACACACACACACAAATCCTGCTCCCACAAAAAAAACAAATATACATAATAATGGCTACATACCTAGGTCTCATAACGTCAGCAGCTATGGTAGTGTGTGTAAACTCTTCTTTAGAATCCAAGAACGGATAGCCATTTAGGGCTATGTGGGCATCGTAACTGAACTTTAGTCAAGGTTACAAAGTGATGAATATGAACCAGAAACAAATGGGACAGAATGAAATAAATCTGGAAAGTTCGGTACCAAAATACGCAGACCGACAATAAGAAACATGGGACTAAACTTGGGACAAAACCATCTCTTACAGTGCATTTGAACTAGACCAACTTTTATTTTCTACCAAAATCAGTTAGTTAAAGTAAGTCAGGCCACTTTTTTGCATCAGACATCTGAAACTTATAGTAACCAACACTATAGATGAGATAGCAGTGGCATCCCTAAAAAAAAAGATGGGAAACACTGAATAACAGAGAAGAAGAGGGTGGTACTTTTTCCTGTAGACTGTAGACTTTTGAGAACAGTTTTTACTATGGCTAACAGAATAATGTTGAATGCCATAAAAACAAAGTATTGCCCAGATGTCCATTGTGTATGCAATGAGACTTTTTCATTATATCATTTACTTTTTGGTTGCCGTCATTTTCTGCCTCTAATAACTGTGCATCTGCATGACATAAAAACATTAGATGATATTAATTTTCATCAAAGTGCATTGTTAGCAAAACTTTTGATGGATTCTCCTGTGGCTAGATTTGTGTAAGTAATTTTATTTTATTTATTTATTTATTTATTAATTTCTCCCCCCCCCCCCCCTCCCCCGTTTTATCATCTTTGGTGGAAAAGACGTAAATAAAACAACCAACCAGGGTGGTGTGGGAAGAAGACATATGAGCTAATATACATATAAACATGTTTGCCAGAAGGATACATTCCCTCTCGGCCAAGGGCATCTCCGACCCATTTACTGGTCATAGCAGCTGCCATCATTGGCATGATGTACTCCAGGCCTCCAGTGAGCTCAAACATGATCACCACCAGCGACACTGAAACACAGGTGCAACAGTCGGTTACCACAAAAAGAAAATGACTGACCACAGGATCTGTAATCAAACAAATAAATAAGTAATAAAGTAAAGAAATAAATTAATCAATAAATTGAAAAAATAAAAACGAAGAAGTATGAAAAATGTATCTCCAATAACTTTCGATGCCAGAGCCAGCGAAAGCTCACAGATTGTGTATTGAAAGTGCTTTGATGCTATAAGTATGGGCCAAAAGCCTCAAAATTGAATGTACCACAATTGGTAAAGAGAAGCAGAGATGACATGATGTTGAAATATGAATTATGCGAATCATTTCTTGCCTGGGTCAGGGGTACAGAGCGACCACTGACCCTCATTCAGAGGGCTAAAGCTTCTAGCCTGCATGCCATACATTTAGTTAAGAGTATGTACCTGTCATTCTAGTGACACCACCCAAAGCCGCAGCTGCCCCCACCATGGCGTAGAGACCAGGCGTGATGTGGCAAGAATCTTGCTCGCACATGCCATCAAAGATTTTCAGATCTGGATTTGCTCTGAAAACAGCAAACAAAATGTACAATTTAACAAAAGAAATTTCCAACAGCCACAAATATTTTATTTCTTAATTAAAATCATTTTTCAAATAAAATCATGGACTGATACAGATATTTGTTTATAGCTTATTATATATTATGAATAATGACAAACTCACTATCTTAAAAGAAAAGGCTTTTAAAAAAATCCCCTATACCGTTACAGTAAAAAAGGCTGTGGGATATTACTGAACATAACTTTAATTGTAAATGTTTTTAAATCTAAGTATCCTACTCCAAAAACCACTACCATCTTACATATTGATTTAAAAAGATCATATCTCTGAAGGTAAATCGTGGTGTCAGTTTATTTTTTAAAAACTTGCTCAATTGTAACGCACACTGGCCCGGTACAAAACAACTAGCAGCTGACAAACCTATTTATTAATTGTTTTCTTAGTGCCGTGCCAACCTAAACAACAAGTATACAATTTTGCAACATGCGAGAAATAAAAACATAAAGTTTACTTTAACCTTTGAAAAGCAGAAACTTTACAACAAAAAAAAAGCGCCATTCTTGCAGAGGTGCCAACCCTCTAATCTTATTGTCAGTATTTCCGGAATCGTTTGTCAGTATTTTTTAACACTTGTCAGTATTTTTTAACACTTGTCAGTATTTTTTTTTCTCGCAAAACCCAGCCTATGACATTATAACGACAGGCTTACCTCTAAAATAGCAGGCTATTTTCAGTCCTCTAAAATCACCATGAAAATCAGCTTGTTGAACACCACACTTGTTTTACTCTAAAATCACCATGAAAATCAGCTTGTTGAACACCACACTCGTTTTACTCTAAAATCACCATGAAAATCAGCTTGTTGAACACCACACTTGTTTTACTCTAAAATCACCATGAAAATCAGCTTGTTGAACACCACACTTGTTTAACTCTAAAATCACCATGAAAATCAGCTCATGAATCGAAAAGTGTGTCGGAAAATACCGCAGGCACACAGAGACGTTCAGTGAGTGCATGAGTACTATTCTAAGACCAGAAACCGGTACAGAAGCATTGCTGGCAAAGAAAAACGATCGGCAACTTCTCCTCCGTATTCTTATAAAAGCTACCGTATTTCCGTATTTAATTCACTTCACCAGAATTAAATACGGTCAATCCGTACTGGTTGGCACCTCTGTTCTTGGTACTCACAAGACAAGCTGCTCCATTCCAATGCCTATCATACGCCCCATAATAGCTCCAACAGCCATACTGGGAATGAACAGACCTGACGGAATCTGAAACAATACCAATCAACATTCATAAACAATATTATAAGTACTTCAATTACAACACAAAATGATACCATCAAAGTCACTCTAAAATGAATAACTGTTGATCATTTCAATGGCTATAATAAATTATATTGACTGAATTTGATATAGCCAGTTGTTGCAAGCTGCCTGCTCTATAAGCTGGTGGATTAAATTCCTTGATCTTGTTGTTGCATCATAATGTTGTGGCAGATAAAACATTTATTTCTATCCTGCACACCTAAGTTTTCTCCCAAATACAGAAAAATGCTTTCAATGTATCTCCTGCACACTTACAAATCCATGCCACACATATACATATGTCTTGAAAGCTTCACACTGTTGTCCATACCTTCATGCCGAATGTAAAGACTGTGATAACACATTTGAAGACGAGAGCAAGCCACAATTTCCACAAAGCTGCGTGTACGCCATCTGCCGCCCAAGCACTTGATTGGTAGGGATGGGGTGTGGATAGGTTGCGATGGTAATCACTGAAAAGTGTAAACCAAAGTTTCAATTACAGTTTTGCTACTGTAGGAAGATACACTAACACCTACATTCTGCATCTCAAAAAAAAGTTGTCCTGCTTGCACATGTTTGAAATTTTTGTAACGAAGTTTCATAAAGAAATAGGCTCCAAGCAAGAACAGGATGGACAAAACTGAACCATAAACAGAAGCAAGACAATAAGAAGAAAGGGCGAGTAACAAGAGGCAGGAAATACTGAAAAAAGGTGGGGGAAAAGGCAGAAAGAAGAGAGCAGAAAGCACGAACAAAGACGAATGCAAAAAGAGTAAAAATGCAGAAAGCAGAAAGAAAGAACAAACCAAAGCAAGAAGATAAGGAAGAACGATGGAAAGAGAGAAACGATGATTGAGAAAAAGAAGAAAGTTCATAAGTTCATTTCATACGTACCACACTTCCATTTCATCTTCAGGTCCACAACGACTAACCAGAAGTCGAATCAATTCACTGGAGTTCATTCTGTACATGATCAAAATAGCAGCAATGAAATATTTGAAATTCAATCAAACTGCATCAACAATGCTACATGTAATTATCTGTTCTAAAAGACATTTTGAGAAACCCCTCTACCCCGCTTTTTTTCTTCTTAAAAGAATTTATTAAATGAACTAAAATGAGTAAAAATTATTTAAATAAAAAAATAAGTAATAGAAGTAAATAATGAAAAATAAATAAACAATTAAAAAGTAAATATTCTTTCTGTCTAACTTTATTCATACAGTTAAGGACCTCAGAATTCAATGTGTAATTCATAAAAAAAACAATATACTAATGTGTCTGTGCACAGTTTTAAAACCAATAATAGTAATAAATCTGCATAAACCGCAACATGCCTGGTGTAAGGATTGGGGTAGCTGAGAAGTGCTGTTATAAAGGTCACAACGAACACCTGAAACAAACACAAAATAGTTCAACAATGTGCTAAAGGCCAGAATAAATTCTAATACAACACATTAGCTGCAATAAGAGCTATTTAATTTAAGATATGGATGGAGCAGGGGTGAAATTAAAATTGTTTCTCTAAATTTATTATTAACAAGCATACTTACCATGCCTCACAAATGCAATGTTATAGGCGTTGCTAGGTAAATGCCCATCAAAACGGAAGTTGATTCCGAAAAACAACCATATTAGAGTTGCTTTCCTTTGCACCACCAAATCCTTTGCGTCCCGTGCTACGGTCACCGCCCGCAGCACTCACGGCAATAGCCACAAAACCTCAGGCCTTTTTTGGCACTGCGGGGAGGAGGGAGGGAAATTAGACGCGAGTCATGGTAAGTATGCTTATTAATAATAAATTTAGAGAAAAAAATTTTAATATTAATTTCACATACTATACCATGACTCACGAATGCAGAGTAGCACGAAAAGGACGGAGGGAAGCAACTTGTAAAATCAAGCAGAAAAGATGGCCAAAAGACTGCTGAGCAGCAGCCACTGAACGGCCACCAAAGGAGCCAACTCCTCTAGTATGGCGAGAGACCAGTAGGCAGCCTCTAACACAAACTCCATTCGAACTTAATGAAGAACCGACCAAGATGCGCATGCCCTAATCTCATGAGCACCAGCCGAAGAGAGAGAGGGGAAGATAAAAAAAACCAGACACTCTCATTACTCTAAGATAATTGAACGTAAGCAGCACAGACGACTGTTGGTATCCACCTGACCAGAATAGGTTAGCTATATCTCTAGAAAAACCCTGGGCTGACAGAGAGAGAAACAACCCCCTCTTACCCGGTGAGCGATACTAACACTCATGCAAAGCCCGGAACCGAACAAATAGCTGCCACTGGGACTGATTTAAGCAACAGAAGGAAGAGGGATGAACAAACCCCACTGGGGAATGTACACCGGGAAAGGGTTCAAGCTAGGAAGAGAGGGAAAATGGGGACCTCGACCTCCTCTAGAAAAGGGAGGAGGGGCCTTTGAGCAGGCAGAGCTCAGAGGACGAAAAAAACGCCCGACTTGGTCCGCTCAGACTGATCACAAACAGTCGCACCCGCTACAGATCCCACAGCTCTAATCGAACCATGTCTACATGGTTTCCCCATTCACAACAGGTATGTCAGGAACCAACACCGACTACGCCCAGTCAGTCCACGTTCACTGATTTAACAGTGAAAAAACTGCATTCAGCAGTGCCCACGGTCAACATCATCCTGTTCCCCGGGCGTTTGCATCACTTGTAGCCGAGCGGAGGTATTTGACTCCCCAGTAAAAAAAATATAGGAGATGACAATGAGCCGCGGAAGCGAATGCTCGATTTTGAAATCTATCTTTGAACCATAGAAAAAGTTCGCATTAGTTTGCGCAACCTGTGGATCCATTGCCGTTTCCTTATCCTGGAAACGTACGTACCTCACCGTCTTCTCTTCTTGAGAGACGAATTTCAATAGTGGATGACACAATGAGTGTGTGTCTCCATGATGCAATGCACAACTAAACGGTAAGCATGCGCTCGCTTACCTGCCCCATCTCCTACCCTTCGTCTGAGCGACAGCGAGCCTGCGCGTTCAAACTCGCAAAAGCGCCCGTAGAGAAACCTCCTCCACAGTGACTCAACCAAAACTTAGATACGAGGTTAAGCAGCGAGGCTAGCTATAAATAGCTTCACCGATGCTTCCTTTCACTGGAAGGGAGTGTGCAAGTGGCTGTGAAGAAGCGCCATAAAACTACACACTTCAGGTCAAGAAACGAAGTAAAGGCTCTAGGCAAAGCACAGAGCTTAGCTATAAGAGCAAAAGGTAGGCAAGTGCCAAAAAAGAACTGAGGTTTGTGGCTGTTGCCGTGAGTGCTGCGGGCGGTCACTGTAGCTCGGGACGCACGGGATTTGGTGGTGCAAGGGAAGCAACTCAAAGGTTGTTTTCGGGAATCAACTTCCGTTTTGATGGGCATTTACCTAGTAAGGTCAATAACATTGCATTCGTGAGTCATGGTATAGTATGTGAAATTAATGATAGGTTTGGGGAGTGGGTAAAGATACCAAAGAGGATGAATGAGAGAACACTTTGGTAATCTCAATCTGTAAGCCCACTGAAATAGTTGTGCCCCTTCCACAGGGTATACTCGGTATGTAAACATGGCATCTACCAATGCACGTCGTGTGAAGAGCACGCAAGGAGGAATTCATTGTTCCGCGCCCAACTTCAACAACCCATTGTACAATGTTTTCTGCAATGAGAACCCCGCCTGTTTTCGTTTTACAAGGTATGTTTGAAAACGTAGCAGACATGAATTTGCACACAAAATTAATTGTACGATAGTATTGCACTCGTGCCAGACCGGTCGTATTTAGATCAGACATAAATCTACATGGATTAAGATGTAATTCTGACATGTTTCTAAAGATTGATAAGCCTTGGTTTTCACTAACATACATGCCTACCCCCCAAAACGTGAAAGAGGGACATTGGCACCAAAAAAGAGGGACATGGCTTGATTAGGAGGGACACCGCAACTGGATGATTTCAACACAAAAAAATGTCATGCATATTTTTGCCAAATGATTTGACTTTCAGGCGAGCAGCTATGATCGTTGAAGAAGTTTTGAAATGTAAAATAAAAAATAAATAAATTAAAAAATTGAGTCACACTGAAACTCACCTTTGTTTATGAATCTGTTGTTATCGATACTGTTAATGATGAAGTAACAAATAAAACACAGAAACTTTAGTTCATGATTCCGTTTTACTAATCTGCATACTGCCACTGAAGGTAAAATCCAATAAACGTAGTGTCACTGTCACATACACTACCATTACATGAGAAACTATTATTCCTGTACAGATTATGTGCATGCTGCCACTGAAGGTAAAATCCAATAAACACATGAACTGTCAGCGTGAGCGTTGTCTGCGCTGCCATTTCCTTGGCAACAGCCGTACCTTTACTCCGTCTGCAAGCAAATTTCTGAGCGATCTCGGAATCTTTAAACATCACTTTGAACGCTTTTGACAATGTATCAAGCGAGCTCATCGGCAAATTGAGTTCCAGCACTAAGTCCACTGCCATAGCCTCTGCCCTCAGCACTGCTTCTTCCTTGCTGGTCATGGCCGCTTCACCCTTGTTCGTCACCAAAAATCCAGTAATTTTTGGCGCAGCCGCCTTCTGCTTTTGAATTCTTTCATTGCAATTATGTTTGTCGGTTTTAATGTGCCGTTCAATATCGTTTCCGCCGCAGGACCTGATGGAGAAATCTACAGAACAAATGGCACAATGCGCCCATGATTCTCCTTTGCCCTCCCTAATAAAAGAATATTTCTCTGTATATTCTTTTCTGAATGTCTGATATCTTTTCTGTTTTTTTCTCGGAGGTGTATCAGGACCATCGTCTGCTCGTGAATTTGATTTTGACGCCATAACTTCTGTCGAAACAATCGCGGCAACTTGTCAGTAGCCTAGGCCTACCACTAGCAGGTTGCGCTGAAGAAAGTCACGTGACTCTGTGTTTGAAACTGTACGCACGTCATTAACGGGACGTAAACTTAAAAAGCGGAATCGCGGAACACAGCTCGTTTTTTCACCTGAAATCGGGACGATTCCGCCTACAGCGGGACGGTAGGCAACTCTGCACTAACAAACTCTCGAGGTATGTTTTAGAAGCCTATATGCATTCAAATTAAGGTTAGGGCTGGAGCTAAATCTAGGCTAAGGTAGATCTACACTTTAGTTCTGGCGAAGATCTTGATGCTTTGAGTTTCAAGTGCCCGTTTATTGTCCGCCTGATTCCAAAACAGACTTATGATGGTTGTCTAAAAGTTAAGAAGAATCAAATCACTTTTAATCTGCGTTGAGATTTTCCACATTGTTGATGAAAGAACATGGTCTTATATCAATATTTTAGGCCAAATACTGAAGGTTGGGGAGGGGAAGGGTGTGGCAAGATGTTTCATAACGATTGTTTCCCAGTTTTTATGATTGTTATATAAAAGGTACATTTGGCCAGATATAGTAATTGTGAATGATCAACTTGCAGGTGTGCTCTATGTGTCCAGAACAGGAGGATGGAAGAACAAATGAAGAAAGTTCATCAAACAGCTGCATGACCTACGCTTGTGCAGTGACCACTTTGAGTCATCCAAGTTCATGTCTGTAGTCGTTGAGATTTGAATCATTATTACTGCTCACTGTTAGCATAATTTATTTTTATAATTATTATGTTTTCATAAAGCCTATGATACCAATTGGTTGTTTGTAATTCTGAATGTCCCAAGGCAAAATTTGATTTATTTATAGACGTTTTGAACTGTGATCGATTTGAGTGTTTTGTAATTTAATAACAAAATAACGTAACTGCCCTCTACTCGAAGAACAAAAGGATCAAGTTATTTCCTTGTTGTACTGTTCATCTCTCTCTCTCTCTCTCTCTCTCTCTCTCTCTCTCTCTCTCTCTCTCTCTCTCTCTCTCTCTCTCTCTCTCTCTCTCTCTCTCTCTCTCTCTCTCTCTCTCTCTCTCTCTCTCTCTCTCTCTCTCTCTCTCTCTCTCTCTCTCTCTCTCTCTCTCTCTCTCTCTCTCTCTCTCTCTCTCTCTCTCTCTCTCTCTCTCTCTCTCTCTCTCTCTCTCTCTCTCTCTCTCTCTCTCTCTCTCTCTCTCTCTCTCTCTCTCTCTCTCTCTCTCTCTCTCTCTCTCTCTCTCTCTCTCTCTCTCTCTCTCTCTCTCTCTCTCTCTCTCTCTCTCTGTTGGATATTCACACTGTAAGTGTACCAGCTCAAAGCACACGTTATTTTTCATGCAGTTTATTTCAAAGACAATTTCGTCAATTCTTTTAAAAAAACATCAAATATACCATTAATTTAACAAGTATACTTTTATGAGCCAATAACACTAAAAGCAAACATTATAACACACCCCGGTGCGCACGCACACACACACACACCCACACACACACCTACACACACACAAGCATAAATAAAGGGCATCAGAAACAAAAATATCTTTTGAGGTAACTTTAAAACATAAAATAGCAAAAGGAGCTAGGCTAAACAAAAATAAATATATATATTTTTAAAAGACAAATAAACAAGAGGAAAACATTTTTAAAAAAACAATACATCCAACCAGTCTTACTGACATATATGGGACATGCAAAACCCATGGGAGATAATCGACACACAGGTTTACTAGCGTAATGAAAGAGTTTCCCCTCTTTCTTTCATCCTCTTTGGAGATACTGACAGATACAGACAAAATTATATGCAGTAAGAAAGTAACAAAATGCCATAAAATGAAAGGACTGACAAAGCCATTAAACAGAATTAATGATAAGTGAAAATGATAAAACATCAAATTGAAGAATAAATAAAAGACCTTTACCTCCAAGATGGGGTAGTTTCCGAGGGAAGAGTTCTTTCGGTAGCGGCACCACCTGATATTAAACATGATGAACAGTTTGCCAAATACACCCTGAAACACAAAATACAGAACACTTTTCAAGAACATGAATACAGAACACACAATAACATATGTAAACGTTACTATTTGCCCTGAAACTGCAACACAGTGAGAAAACATAATATAATCTCAAATCAAAACAGTCACTGCTCTAATTCAAATGGTAAGTAGAGTTTACCTGACAACTGATGCAAGATATTGCCTGACTATCAATAATAAAATAAAATTCTATGTGTTTTAAACTTGTTTCTAATTGTTTCTAACAATAGTACCTAAAGTATTTCATTAATATACTTATCCTGAACATCTCAATCTTCATACCCCGAGAGCTCCCAGAAGAATGAAGGGAAGCAACTCCTGGAGGGACCACTGCTCATTGTAATCAATGTAGAACATCACGAGGTGATCGTTGCCGAAGGGATTGATCGAGCGAAGGATGAACGCAGCTATCAAGGCGCAGAAAAATGACCGCCACAGTGTCTTCAGAGGAAAATAGTAGCTGACCTGAAAGAAGAAGAAAATTTTAAAAAATCCAACTTGTACAAATGCTGACAGCTTAATAATAACCTTAATAATAATAATAATAATAATAATAATAATAATAATAATAATAATAATAATAAAATAATAATAATAATAATATCCCTATCCTATCCTACTCTATCCCAAAACTCGGAGGTCGTACGGGCACCACAGATGATCGTTCAACCAGCGTACTCCATCTTTCCCTGTCCTCAGCAACCCTGATTGTTTCGCTCAGTGTCAAACCAGTCCATTCTCGAATGTTGTCCTCCCACCTCTTTTTCAATCTCCTTCTTCTTCTACCTCCTTGCACTGTGCCTTGCAGGATGGGCTTTGCAAGACCTGATGATCTGGTGACGTGGCCATACCATCGGAGTTTCAGTTTTTTCACCACTGTGAGCAGGTCATCGTGTTGTCCAATGGCTTGTGTGATGGTCTGTCGGACTTCATCGTTGGTGATGTGCTGGGTATAGGAAATGCCCAGAAGTCTTCTGTAGCACATCATCTCCATGCTTTGTATTCTTCGTTGGAGATCTGCTGTGAGGGTCCATGTTTCGCATGCATATAGGAAGATGGAGATGAAAAGGGAGTGCAGCAGCCTTACCTTGGAATGTAGACTGATGGTCCTGTCTTTCCAAATTGGCTTCAACCTAGCCAGGGCAGCAGTTGTTTGTGTGATCCTGGAGAGGACTTCTTGTCGGGACCCACTGTCTGATACAATGGCACCTAAATATTTGAAGCCATGCACGGTGTTGAGGGATTGGCCTTGGACTTTGCTGTCCGTGTTGATGCCATTGGTGTTGTTGGTCATCATTTTGGTCTTCTCTGCATTTATTTCCATTCCATAGGCTCTGGAGGTGGTATCAAGCCTCTGTACCAGCTGTTCAAGTTCTTGTTCCTCTCCAGCCAATCCATCAATGTTATCCACAAAACGGAGGTTGGAGATTGCTCTTCCCCCTATGCTGACTGTGCCTTCTTGGTCTGCAAGGGCATCTGACATGATGCGCTCTAGGAAGATGTTGAAGAGTGTTGGAGAGAGTAGGCATCCCTGACGCACTCCGATTGTTGTTCTGAACCAGTTTCCGAAGGCGCTGTTGTGGAGGACTGTACTGGTAGCCTTGTCATACAGGCTTTTGATGACTTCAATAATTTTAGGGCTGATGATGTACACTCTCATGGTTGCCCACAGAGCTGCATGCCAGACTCGGTCAAACACCTTTTTGAAGTCTACGAACACATGATATAGATGTTGTTGGTGCTGTAGGTAGCTGTAGGTATTTCTCGCAGATTATTCTGAGGTTGAAAATCTGTTCAGTGGTACTTCGCCCTGCCCTGAATCCTGCTTGCTCTTCAGCTATGATTTGTTCAGCTTGGGGTTTCAACCTGTTGAGTATTATTTTCAGGAGGACCTTGCTGGGATGGCTGATGAGGCTAATGGTGCAGTAATTTTCACATTCCTGAAGGTTACCTTTTTTGGGAAGAGTGATGACAAGCGACTGGGTCCATGGTGTAGGCCACTCCCCACTCTGCCAGATCTTGTTACAGATAATGGTGAGTGCGTCGATCATCACTTCTCCTCCTGCTTGAAGCAGTTCCCCGGGTATGTTGTCCACTCCCGCTGACTTCCCCTTCTTCAGCGATTGCACTGCTGCCTCAACTTCTTCTCGGAGAATTGGGAGGATTTCTTCTTCTTCTCGGGACTTGCTAGAACTGATGGGTCTCCGTTTGGTTTGTGGTTGTAAAGGTCAGAGCAGTACTCTCTCCATCTGTCCATCTGTCCAAGACTTCTTGTTCTTCTGTAAGGCATATGCCAGATTTGCTTAGGATCCTGAAGACCTTGGGCTGTTTAACCACTTGTCAGCCGCTTCACAGTCTGATAAGTCTTCTTGCTGTTGTTCTTATTCAGACTGTTCTCTATTTCCTGGCATTGATCTTCTATCCAGTTCTCCTTTGCTGTGCGCATGACTTTTCGGATTTAATTGTTGATTTTTCGGTTGGCATCAGCTCCATGTGAGGTGTTCTTTTTCATTTTCATCTCTCTTCGTTTATCACACAGGTCCAATATTTCAGGTGTGATCCACAGCTTCTTCTTTGGCCGGTGCTTTCCAAGGATCTCCGTGGCGGCATCTGTCACAGCTAAGTTGAAGGTGGTGGTCATGGTGTTGACATCTACTTCACCAGCTCCCAAAATGAGCAGTGATGCAAATTTCCCTCCAATTGTGGCCTGAAATATTTCTGCCACCTCCGGGTCTTGCAGTTTGTCCAGGTCGAACTTCAGTCTTGTGCATTTTGCTGTGTTTACTCTCTTCAAGTGAAGCCGGAAAGACATCATTACGCGATCATGGTCACTTCTGATGTCTGCTCCTGGAAAAGTGCGCGTCCTGCCAATGTTGATGCTTAATCTGAAGCGTTTCTTGACCATGATGTAGTCGATCTGGTTATAAGCTCCCCGCCGGGACTGTGCCATGTCCATCGTCTGGATTTTTTGTGGAGACCAAGCGTGTTTACGAGTATCAGATTGTTGTACCTGGCAACCTCCAGTAGTCTCAGACCCCTGTAATTTTGTCTCGTTGTTGCCTTGGGGTCCAAATGTGTCTCCCCAGTTGTGATGCGCATCTTGGCCAACCTTAGCATTCCAGTCGCCTTCCACTATGACTATGTCCTTCTTCGGCACTTGGTCAAGGATTGCCTGTAGATTTTCATATAAATCCTCCACTTCGCTGTCGGCATAGTCTGATGTTGGGGCATAGGCCTGGATGATGGTGATGTTGAAAGGGGCTGCTCTCAGACAGATGGTAATGAGTCTACTGGAGACTGGGCGGCAACCCATGACAGTGGATAGAATATTCTTGTGGACCAAGAATCCAAATCCGTGTTTGTGCCTGTCATCTTTACCGCTGAAATAAAGCTTGTGGCCTTTGTCGGTCGTTGTTTCACCTATGCCTTTCCAGCGCAGTTCGCTGATCCCTAAAACGATCCATCAATAGTGGTCCATCTCGTGGGCCAGTTCTTCTAATTTTTCCTCCGCATTTAGGGTCCTGACATTCCAGGTTCCTATGACGATGTTATTTCTGGTGCAGATCTTGCTAAGTTGTTCATCAGTAGCATACTTATCGCCTCCGTCCTGGTGGCCAACGGAAGGCGCGGTCCTTGTGGATCCGGGCGACGACCGATCCGGCAAGGAGTAAATGGTTTTATTCATCATGCAGTGTGTCTTGGGCAAGAAAGACCTGGCAGGACCCAATCCTCTCCAGGCTGTTGGCCACAGCCGATATCCACGAATACAGTGTGGCTCGCCTTGGCCAGGAGCACATGGTCGTTGAACCTATGAGGTTCCTCCGTCCTGGTCGGTGACTTCTGTGTAGAAGACTTTCGCCCAGTGATGCCATGCTGACATCACCCCTGTTTGTCGCCTCTTACGACACGTCGGGAAACGTTGGGTCTATTCTAATCAGTGCCCGAACCCACAGGGAAAATAATAATAATAATAATAATAATAACAATAACAATAATAACAATAACAATAATAATAATAATAATAATAATAATAATAATAATAATAATAAAGTAACTGATGCAATATATTTACAATAAATTTAAACAAGTCATCAATATAGTTACATTAATCTGCAATGTCAGATATATGCAGATAGTAGTACAGTACTGCAATGTAAAATGTACATTTTTTCTTATATTTCATGTTGAGTTACGTGCATAGTACTCAAATGCTCCTAAAACTTCTTGGCAGTTTACTAACATATCTACACTCAATGTTTCCATTATACTTGGTTCACATTAGGATTAAACCTAATTATAAACTAAATAATTCTACATACTCACTGTCTACTCGAGTTGTATATTTCCTAGATTTTATTTCAACTCTCACAAAAATTCATAGGAAATTGGGTTGTAAGAGCAGCAGCATGGTTACAAATCATATTCCTGTTTTAAAACGAAATACAGCTATCCGAATGGATGAAATGAGTGCAATACCTCTTCTAGGCTGAAAAGGACACCTCCAATGGGAGCTCCAAAGGCCACACTCACGCCAGCAGCTGAGGCTGCTGAAAGAATCTGCCGACAAGAAAAAAAAATAAAAAAGATTGTGCTCTCTGTACTTTGCAGTTTTGTAAAGCTGAGGCTCTCATTTAAACCTCATGTCCTTTTATTTTTATTTTCTAAAGCACAAAAACAACAACAAAAACCAACAACACATGCCTCGAAAGTCTAACTATAGTTTGCTTTAATAGCAAAATGGAACACCAATATTCTGACTGCAACACTGGTAATTTTCATGCAGAAACGGAAAAAACAAACACAATGATGACACTCACTTCTCTCTTCTTGGCCTCATTCCGGCCGTATTTTGGGAAGAGGTAAGAGAAGATGTTGCCGCAGCAGCAGGCTACGTGCACAAAGGGACCTTCCTTTCCCAAGCTGAGGCCTGCTGACACAGCCAGCATCATGCCCACTGACTTGATCATCAGCGTCCATTTGCCCAAATAGCCACGAATGATAAAGCCACTCAGAATTGTTTTGATCTGAAATCGCAAAATAAAAAAAGGTTGTTGTATGCAGGTAGATGTGTATGTATGATTGTGTTTGTCATGCAGGATTGCTTGCTTTTAATTGTGTGCTTTTCTTCTGTATAAATATAAGCGAATTACATATATAGGCCTACACAACTGAGTACCCCACACACACCAAGACTTCTTCGATGCAAAAGTTGAAGCGAAATAAAATGTCTTATGTCTAAAAATATATGTCAAAGCATGGGAGTCAACCTTTTGATTTATTAAAATGTTCTTTGCAAGCAAAACAGCAGCACTTGGCATTGTTTATTCATTTATTTATTTATTTAAATCTCAACTGTGTCTTGTTCGGTGATATTGAATACAGTCTCTATGCAGTGTAGAGAACACGAATTTCCCGTTTTTAATAAATATGTCTAGTTTTAGAATGTGAGTAATTTTTTTGAATATCGTAGGTTATTATTTTCATTGGCTAAAATTGTTGAACCAATGGAATAATGAATAGCTGGCAGTCAGGGCAAATGGGAACTCACTTGATTTGTGTGTTCCAATGTGTGAGGATATGTAGTGTCAGTGTGTCAGTACAGGAAAAGAAAGATAAAGAAAGGAAAGACGAAAAGATTATTGTGAAAAGTGAAGAGGTAGAAAGCACTGAGAACTTATCACGTTGTGTAGGTTCAGTGGGACTTTCTCTCTGAAAGTGGACATATATTGTGTTGTAAAGATTACAGGTATTTATGTCTTTTCATGATTGTGAAATGTTGGAGAGGTATATTTTTGCATTGAATTTATTGTGTTGAGAGGTGGTGAGCTGTTGTCCACTAAGATGGAATATAATTTTCATTGATGCAATAATATTGTTAATTACATGGGGCTATAGTTATAAAGCAGTAGATAATGTAATATGAATGGAAAGTGTGAGCATGTTTGATAGTAATTGTCATTCATGAAATAATTATATCTGGGATATGGATAACGTTGTGGAAGAAGGAAGGAAACTATCACATACGGAATGGAATTGGAAAAGTGGAAGAAACTAAGGGAGGTGAGCAAGGATGAAACAAATAAGAACAATATGATTATAAAGGTCAGAGCATTGACGTGTGTATATATGATGCTGTCTCAAAAGGTCAACCTAGAAATGTGACATTGCAGCAAAAAATTGAAAAGTGACTGAGACTTGCAGTTTTGATGTTAATGTGTGGTCTTAAGCTTAAATTTCATAAAAATAACATTTTAAACAAAATGTCTTTTCTGTTTACAGAGATATGCTTGGTAATAGGGGTGAAGGTGGCATGTGTCGCGTGTGACAGTGGACAAAAGAAAATTTTTAATAAATTAAAGAAAATAACAGCTAAGCAATTTCCAAACACAGCCCAAATAAGCATATTACTATTGAAGAAAAAGTATTAATTTACTTTTAGTATAAAGCATTTACCAGTACAAAATTTTGAAATGATAACTTTGTCCTGTCACAGGCGACCAAACCATGAAGTTTATTTTTTCAAGAAAACAATCAAAACAACTTTAATAAATACCATCCATAGTTTATTTGCCAGTTTACATCTCAAGAAATAAGATATTTTACTATAAATTACTAAGTTCTATTTTAATAAGCATGTACCATCCCTATATTTATATATTTTGTCTTTGTCACAACCGACACGTCACAACCAATGAACACTGAAATCATGAATTTACTTGTAAAAAGATGGTCATGGAAGAAAAAAGTAATTGCAGCATAAAAAAGTAAACAAAAAAGGACAATGCTTTTAAAGAAAATGTATAAATTTATTTCAAGTACATCATTATCAGTATAAAAGGGTAAAGTGAAAATGTTGTCCTGTCGCACGCGACCATACCATGAAGTATATTTTTTCAAGAAAACAATCAAAACAACTTTAATAAATACCATCCATAGTTTATTTGCCAGTTTACATCTCAAGAAATAAGATATTTTACTATAAATGAATAAAATCTATTTTAATAAGCATTTACCATCCATATACTCTTTTTTTTGTCTAAAGTCGGTTGTGACAACTTTGTCTTTAGTAAAGACAAAGTTGTCACAACCGACATGTCACATCCAATGAACACTGAAATCATGATTAACTAGTAGAATTTTTAAAAAGTAAATTTGAGTAGAACACAAAAAAAGGTGAATGGCATATTTACTCATTTGCATATAGCACAAGAAAGATTTAAATAAACTCTGCAAAACAAAGCAGTCAAGGAATCACTTCGTCTTTTATCACTAAAAGTAAAAAACGAAAGCAAATTTAAAAGCACGTGTTTTCATCAGTGCATCAAGTGCGAAAAATGAAAAATAGCATCTGTAATTTAATTTTTAACATAGAATAAACCAGTTTATGTTAAGATAAAAATATTTTCTTACAATATTGATAGACTCTTTGATTGGTCGTAACATGTGGTCGGTTGTGACAAGGAAAAAACAAAATCGATAGAGAAACACCAACCTGGTCTTTTCAAAGCATCCATCTTGGAATGAAAACTTTGGATCGGAAATCTCAAGAGACTTTCGCTGTAACTATTTCCGTGTGAAA
This sequence comes from Oncomelania hupensis, assembly GCA_036898135.1. Lineage (NCBI taxonomy): Eukaryota > Metazoa > Mollusca > Gastropoda > Littorinimorpha > Pomatiopsidae > Oncomelania > Oncomelania hupensis. The sequence goes on along the minus strand of CM072518.1, from coordinate 30,438,105 downwards.
AGGTACTAATCGTCATCAATTTGTTAAATTTTTGGATTGGAAATGATGGTTACCGAAAGACAAAGGAATTACTTACGTTCAATTTACGATAAATTTACTATGAAAGAATTATTATTTTCCTACAAAAAAACATAAATTAGTGAGGATAAGTAATGTTTAATCTGTCAATGATTTTTTTTTTCTTATTTAATCAGCATGGATGTTTAGCTATCTAAGAAGAAAGGCAAGCAACGTTGAGACAAAGTACGTCACGACCGATCACGTCATTTTTACAAACCCCCTAAACATAAATAAAAATGTTTTGCAAAGCTGAAAGACATTTAAAGTTAAAAATTAACATTAATGCAACACATCAAACATAAAAAGTTCATTTGTTTCACTCAATTTTATTGAAAAGGAGATGGAGTTTTTTCAGGTCACACAGAATGTCACATTCGCGCCAACAAAATTTTGTCAATTTTTAGTGGAAAAATAGCAATAAAAAACTTCTTTCAACCTTTGTGTGTGTAATGTTGATATATGTTAGTACCTAGTTATATTGCTTTTTTATAAATGCAAAAAAAAAGCTTTAATACATGACCGAAATATTTTTTTTTATGGTTCAAAGACTGCATGCTTCCTTTTGGTCACCTTTTGAGACAGCATCATATATATATTGTTGTAGCTGCCCACAGGAAGCTGGTGTTGGCTCCGTACACTTGGACACGGCATTGTGTCGGACAACGGAGAAAGGGCGACTCGAGGAACAGCAGCGATCAGCCATGTGTCTTGTACCAGACCAAGACACGTTTTATTTTTCAGACAGACAGGGAACGCTTGCGCCCGTCTGCCTGTTTACAACATCATTGCTTGTTCAACTTCCTGTTTACAACATCTGGTTATCTGTTTACGAGACTCTGTAGCCTTTGTATGCACCCGCCTCCTACAATTATAGAGGTAACGTGTTTTTGTGCTTATTTTGGCTCGAAACAAGAAATTGCCAGCCGTAATTATCCAAGCTCGATTTTGAAAGATTTAAGTGAGTTATTAGTGTTAAAATAGTAGTATAAAAATATCCCTGTAAAAGGTTGGAGTGAAAGTTTGGTATAAAATATTGTTGTTTATCTATATAAAGTATTGAGAACGTGGAATGTATACTTTGTGTTGGTGTTTGCCTGTACTGTGTTGGAGAGAGTCTGTGAATTTGTGGGTGTGGTAGTTAACAGAGAGACTTGCACGCACACTTATCTTAGATCTAGGAGTCAATTATATTTCGCATTCACTCAGCTATTATAAACACACATCAAAATATCCATACGTTACATGCAGATAACACTATAATAGAAACTTTGAAACTCTTTGTGACATTTAATTATTCATTGTGTTTGAAAGCATTATGTTCTTTGCTTCCACTAACAGTACTTTGAGATTTGGACCTATCTAGCTACAATTGTATCTCGTTTTGGATAATTCAATATTGCTAACTGTAGCTGGAATAAACAAATCTCTTTCCCTCGTGCACACACAATCAGCAAATTTAAAAAAGACATTTTTACCACAACATGCTCATAATTTTCAAATAATTGTAAAGCTTTTATGCTTAGAATGAAACATTACCTCAGGAATACCAGAGCCACAGGCATATGGAGCAAAGACTCGCACCAGCATAGCAGCCAGAAGGCCAAAGACCAAGGCCCATATGATGTACAATATGTAACTCAGAATGTAGCTCCCTGCGTTATTTGAAATGCCCATCAGCTCCGGCCATGTAGTCCACTGTCAATACAAAGCAACAACATTTGAATTTTAATATAAGAATCAGAACAGAATGAGAATAAATACAGGATAAATTCTAACAAAGGAATTGTAAACATGAATTTGCTGTCAGTAACATAAAGTAGCTGACAGCTAAAGCATTACAGTTGTGAAGTGCGCCACCATTTGAATGTTGAAAATGAAACACTAAAAATCTAACTATAACAATAGAAATTTTACTGCGTCATACAATATGACACTTATTGTGTTACAGCAATATTTTCAACAGAACTGATTACTGCCTATCCTATCCTATCCCGTAACTCGAAGGTCGTTGAGGCACCACAGATGATCGTTTAACCAGCGTACTCCATCATTCTCTGTCCTCAGCAATCCTCATGGCTTTGTTCAGTGTCAAGCCAGTCCATTCTGAAATGTTGTCCTCCCACTTCTTTTTCTGTCTCACTCTTCTTCTGCCTCTTTGAACCATGCCTTTGTAGGAAACTCTTCGCAAGGCCTGATGCTCTGGTGATGTGGCTATGCCATCGGAGTTTTTGTTTCTTTACCACTGTGTGAGCATGTCATCGTATTGTGCAATGGTTTGTGTGAGGGTCTGTCGGGCTACGTCGTTGGTGATGTGTTGGCTAAAAAAAATGCCCAGAAGTTTTCTGTATCACCTCATCTCCATGCTTTGTATTCTTCATTGTAGGTCTGCTGTGAGGGTCCATGTTTCGCAAGTGTACATGAAGATGGAGATTACAAGGGAGCGCAGCAGCCTTACCTTGGAGTGTAGACTGATGGTCATGTCTTCCCAAATGGTCTTCAACTTTATTAGAGCAGCAGTTATTTGTGCGAATCTGGAGAGAACTTCCTGTCGGGACTCACTGTCTGATACAATGGTTCCTAAATATTTGAAGTTTGGCACTGTGTTAAAGGATTGGCCTTGGACTTTGATGTCCGTGTTGATGCCACTGGTGCTATTGGTAGTCATTTTGGCCTTCTCTGCACTTATATATCCATTTCTTCTTCTTCTTCTTCTTCTTCGTACTGTGGATACCCCGTTTTCGAGGAAATGACTCCACAACTTTGGCGTGCTCAGCGAAGGGTGTTCACAGATTTAAAATCAGGCAAAAGCTTCACTATTTGAGGATGAGGCAGTGAGGTAGTCCGACTGGGTTAAAATTGTGTTAAGACATATGTACACGTAGTCGTAGGAGGTGTTCATTACAAGATGTTTATGCTCCAGTCTGTCAGCGATGCTCTGAAAGATGCGACAGACGAGGCTGATGCTAATTCAGCGCTCAGTGAGTTCCATAACCTGGTAGCTGAAGGAGTGCTTGTACACATCTGTTCTGGTGTGGGGGACAAGGAGTTTCATGTTGTGACCCCTAGTGCTCCGGTGGGCTCCAGTTGGGAAACGTCGACAAGGCCGTGCATGATACGGTACATCATGGTCACCCTGTCGACCTGTCTCCGCTGTTGCAAGGGTTCCAGGTTCAGCTTTTCCAACAAAAGCTCTGGACGTGGTGTTAAGCCTCTGTACCAGCTGTTCAAGTTCTTGGCATGTGTCTTACAGAAGAATAAGAAGTCTTGGATAGATGAACAAAGTACTCCTCTGACCTTTACAACCACACACCATACGGAGACCCATCAATTCTAGCATGTCTCCAGAACAGCGAAGAAGAAGAAATTCTCCCAATTCTCTGAGAAGAAAAAGAGGGAGGCAGAGCAATCGCTGAAGAAGGGGAAGTCAGCAGCATTGGACAACACACCCACGGAATTGCTTCAAGCAGGAGGAGAAGCTATAATTGAAATCCTCACCGTTATCTGTAACAAGATCTGGCAGAGAGGGGAGTCACCCAGTCACTTGTCATCACTCTTCCTAAAAAAAAGGTAACCTTCAAGAGTGTGAAAACTACCACACCATCAGCCTCATCAGCCATACCAGCAAAGTCCTCATGAAAATAATACTCAACAGGTTGAAACCCCAAGCGGAACAAATCATAGCTGAAGAACAAGCAGAATTCAGGATATGGTGAAGTACCACTGAGCAGATTTTCAACTTCAGAATAAATTGCGAGAAATATCTGCAGCACCAACAGCATCTATGTCATGTGTTGTAGACTTCAAGAAAGCGTCTGTCCAAGTCTGGCATGCAGCTCTGTGTGCAACCATAAGAGTGTACATCAGCCCTAACATTATTGAAGTCATCAGAAGTCTGTATGACAAGGCTACCAGTGCAATCCTCCACAACAGCGCCATCGGGAACTGGTTCAGAACAACAATCGGTGTTTCAAGGATGCTTACTCTCTCCAACACTCTTCAACATCTTCCTGGAGCGCATCATGTCAGATGCACGTGCAGATCATGAAGGCACTGTCAGCATAGGGGGTAACGAAATATCTAACCTCTGTTTTGCGGATGACATTGATGGACTGGCTGGAGATGAACAAGAACTTTGATTACTACAGTATTCTAAAACTAAATTTTCCATCAAAGATGATTAAGCCTTCTAGTCTTCTTTTATCATCAGAATACAACAATGCTTTAATGTATCCGTACATGAATTGTTCTTATATATAGCACTTTTCCACGTCAAAGAGCTGCTCAAGGTACTGGCTGAAAACAGGATCTAATTCAAGCTGCCCAAGGTGCCAACTAACTGCTGGAGAGAGTTCATGTAAATATAAAATCAGTCAACAGTGTACCTGGTCACAATCTCCTTCGGCATTGAAGCTGCTGGTGTTGCCGGTCCAGCAGCATTGCTCCATGTTGAACCAGAAAGCCTCTAGGCATACACCCTGCTTCAGGTCTGACATCCATGTTGCTCCAATATCAATGATACCAGCGCATGTACCTGTGTAGTATACATTATTAAAAACAGCAATGCAGTGATATACTGGCATTTCATAAACATGGCGTTTTGCAGCTCCAACTGCTGCTAAAGGTCCAATGTTCAAATCTGGCAAGCTTGAGAGAGAGAGAGAGAGAGAGAGAGAGAGAGAGAGAGAGAGAGAGAGAGAGAGAGAGAGAGAGAGAGGTGAGCAAAGAGAGGGAAAAAGAGGGGTGAGCAAAGAGAGAGGGAGAAAGAGGGAGGGATGGAAAATAGAAAAGGAGAGAGGGAGGGAGGGAGAGATGGAGAGAAAGAGAGGAAAAAAATAGAGGGAGAGAGGGAGATAAGGGAAGAGAGAGAGAGAGAAAGAGAGAGAGATCATTTAAATGAATTTTAATCAAACCACCTTAACAACTAAGGTTACGAGTTCCAGGTATTACCATGATATGAAAATATTTTTAAAAAAGAAAAGCAAAATACTATATCATTTGAGAATGAATAAATGTAATTATTGTGGCTATAAAACCGGTTCTACAAACCACTTGTTTCTGAAAGAGCCCTCATTCTTCCTGATTGGCATACACAATTATTGCAGAAAGCAAATCAATCTAAATTGAATTAGCGTAAGAACATAGCCATTATCATTAACAGACATTCAGTCATGCTGAGAGTTGCCCAGCCAGGATGCTACGTAACTATTTTGGCGGAAAGTCTGGGCAACCTTATGTTCGCATAGAGTGCTAGAGAGCGCTATGTAGTGGTCTTAAAAGGTTGTTCGCGAAGAGAAAAAGATGGCGGCCAGAGTGGTGGGCTTTCGATTTGTGAATGGCGATGTGTTCAATGGTGAAATAGCAAGGGGGGGATTTTTGTTATTTAAAGTCTGGTAAGATTTGTGTATTTGTTATTTGACAAAATAATTATGTTTATGCGCATACTTCTGAGCATTTCCTATGCCTAATTCCTATCCTGTCCCGTAACTCGGAGGTCGTAGGGGCACCACAGATGATCGTTTAACCAGCATACTCCATCTTTCTCTGTCCTCAGCAGCCCTGATGGAATCGCTCAGTGTCAAACCAGTCCATTCTCGAATGTTGTCCTCCCACCTCTTTTTCGGTCTCCCTATTCTTCTGCCTCCTTGCACTGTGCCTTGCCGAATGGTCTTTGCAAGGCCTGATGATCTGATGACGTGGCCATACCATCGGAGTTTCCGTTTCTTCACCACTGTGAGCAGGTCATCGTGTTGTCCAATGGCTTGTGTGATGGTCTGTCGGACTTCGTCGTTGGTGATGTGTATAGGAAATGCCCAGAAGTCTTCTGTAGCACCTTATCTCCATGCTTTGTATTCTTCGTTGTAGATCTGCTGTGAGGGTCCATGCTTCGCAAGCATATAGGAAGATGGAGACGAGGGAGCGCATCAGTCTTACTTTCAAATTTAAAGTCTTTAAAAGGTTAGCTGCTGTCATTAATGGGGAATACACCCTCGCCGTCAATCATTGTCGTCCGCTGCCTGTGGCCACATTTCTGATGTTTCGCCAGGTGGGAAAAAAAAACAACAAACAACGATTGCCACGCAAAGCTTTTCATTCACTGTCAATGACTGCAATCAGGCAAAGAGACGCCACTGAGGTTGTAAGCGTTTTAACAGTGTGCATGTGCTGGCGATGCAACAGTGCACGGAGATAAATTACGTGAAATTCGTGGTCAGAGCAATCGCTTGCACTGCAGTAGCGTGTTGCTTTGCAGTGAGTGGCTTACTTGCGTTGTTTCGTACTTTCAAAGCAACTTAAGGAAAAATAGGACGTTCTGCGCTTGCGCACTAAGAGATCCTAGGCTAAAATCGAAAGCGAATCGAAAGTTCACAATGTTGGCGGCCGGTCATAATGTACTCGCAGAACAGTTTTTTTTTTTTTCAAATCGCCAAAGTTACGTGACGGATTGCTCATTTTAGCCTTGTGCAATCGAAGATAGTTATACTTTTCTAGTATCTTTGGTGCAACATAACTCATCGCCTATTTTCGCGTGTACCAGCGTGTATTTGCTTCAAAGCAACTCGCTACATGCTAGTGTTCACGGTTTCAAACTTGAGGCCTGCCTTGTCGCTGACTGCAACAAGTTTTGAATACTGCTGTTGGGGTTATTTCTGTCTTGCTACAGTTGTTATCAACTTCGTTTATATTCGCAATACTATAATCTCTGTAATTTTCTTGATTTTATATTGCTACCGTTGATTGCTGCTGATCGATACAGGGGTGAGGGGAGGGAGTAAGGGGTAAGAGGGTAGGAGTTTGAGAGAGGAAAAAGAAAGGAGTGATGAAAAGACGGAATTACTTAAGTGAAACGTGGGGTGGGGTGGGGTGGGAGAACGACAACAAACAACCACATAAGGTGAAGAAATAGTTTTCAACATAGAATCAAAAAGGTGACACCGCCCATCCGCTGCCAAATAATCACCTCGTTGCAGTAAATAACCCAGAGATACCCTTGCCTATTCACAACTTTCCGGCACCTCTCATAAAAACTCGTGGGTATCGCCATTATAAATTAAAACGAGGTTATATGAAACCAAGTTCCGGTATGGCTTGTTTTGCTTTTATCAAAGCTTGATGCGTGACTTTTAAATATGGCAAATTGCCGAAAACGACGATTGTTAGAGCCAGAAAACGAGTGGGATAAGTATAAAAACGGTGGAGGAAGTACATGCTCAGTGAAAGAATGCAAAAAACAATCGTAGAGGCCTGTATTTGTGGCGACTTCGGAGGTGCGTCGATCATCGACAGAAAGTGAAACAACATAGCTTCGCCGTCGCAACCTTCACAAAACACGAAGTAACTGACTATTTTAGGCGAGCGTTGTGGCCAAGTGGGCTAAGGCGGGACTAACTTGCCTTGTCCACAAGCTGTGCGCCTGACAGGTGTGGGTTCGAGCCAGCATCTGGGCGTTATGTTTTTCCGAATATTTTTCAAAAATTCACAAATAATGTTAGGTAGGTAGGGTTTAGGCGCGCCACTGGCGATAGAAAGGGATAATAAACTGCAGCAAAAAAAAATAAAAATATGTGAGGGTACGATACAGGTGGCCAGTGACATATGTTATTATTCTTGAATATTTGGAAATAACTCACTAAAACACGCGTAGAAAAAAAAAACGGAAGTATTTTTCATAGAGGGGATTCCCGTTGGTGCATAGGATAGCAGAAAAGTGTGAATTGATTTTGTGCCATCCCCGCCTTCCTGGATAGGAATAATGAGGTCTCCACCTACCTCCACTCTTGCCGGGATGGGGGAGTAGGGCTGGAGATGAGCAGCTGAGGGAATAAAAGGGGCATGGGATTTTAGTCAAGAGAGAGAGAGAGAGAGAGAGAGAGAGAGAGAGAGAGAGAGAGAGAGAGAGAGAGAGAGAGAGAGACAGAGAGACAAACAGAGAGACAGACAGACACAGGAACGTGGGCGGGAGAACAGCTCCCTTTCTCCCTCCTTCTACTTTCATTTTGGCAGAATAAGACGCTTCTTCGCGGGTACATGTTTATACTTCCTCATGGAGAGCTAACAAGACGAGAAACCACTTCTCTCTCTGAGTATTCGAGTTCTTTAGGTCTACGGGCTAATCCGTTTAAGTTATGTAGGATTAAGGGTTTTGATACCCACAGTGGCCGTCCTTTTTCAGGCTATCATCGCAAATTGAGTATAGGCGCCCATATGCGCCTATGTCCAATATCTTGTAATGGATATAGCGCCTAGGATGCTCTGACACTCTGTGTGGCTATCGTTGTGATGCCAGTCCCGTCCAAATCCCCTTGAGCCTCCTTAACCGCATCGGAGCGGTTAGCACAAATCTCAGACACCCCAGTGCCGCTGACGTCCCAGCCCAATTTCTAGCCTCAACGATTAGCCCCCAGGATCGCCTATTTCCAATCGGATTGCTTCTAAACGTATCTTTTCTTTCAACCCCTCCGGCAACTGAAACTGGAGCATGCAGGAAACATGACTTGTTGCTTTAGAGATGATTTATTTCCATAGTCATACTGCCAAAAGCCTTACACACAGTTTAGTGCATTAGTGGCTATTTGGGCAGTGGTTATTTTTAAGGCTACATGCTTTAGACGTGAGTTGTATTATAAGTCTTGCAAATGACTGATTGACCGACTTAAGATTCTTCTAAGCAAATATTAACAAAACATTATGATATGATCAGTGTTGGATTTCCTTTCCACCACCGTTATCATCACAATAAACCCCACCCTTTTTGTTTTGTCTATCAGCATCGTCATTCTCCTCACATCATGAGTGAGATCGGACGAAAAGCCAACTGGCCAGAGGGCGCACTGCTCCATCACAAATGATCACGCTCGGCACAAAGACGTCAATTTTCTCAACTCCTCCATCACGACATGTGGAAAATTCTAGATTAACCCCTTCCCCCCCACCACTCTACGTACCTACCCCTAAATACACACTTCAGTCCCATCCCATGCTTTCTAATTTCTTTTCTTTGCATGGGGCCACCCCCTATGGCATCTTGAAGCTTCTGCATCCATTTGTTTTGTTGCTTTCATTCTAATTGTCTTCTTTTTCTTAAAATATAAATTGCTATGAGAAGCACTACCCAAGATTTTATCTGTCCGTGTCAAGAACAAAAAAACCCAAACAAGTCAGGATGTTTCCAAGACAATCAGAGGAATAACGAATCCTGGAAACGATTAAAAATCTGCAAGACCAATTATTTCACAGATTATAATGCAGATTTATGTTTTATCTATCTATCTATCTATCTATCTATCTATCTATCTATCTATCTATCTATCTATCTATCTATCTATCTATCTATCTATCTATCTCTCTCTCTCTCTCTCTCTCTCTCTATCTCTCTCTCTCTCTCTCTCTCTCTCTCTCTCTCTCTCTCTCTCTCTCTCTCTCTCTCTCTCTCTCTCTATATTTAATAGTAATTGTGCATCCCTACCTGCATGTTTACCTTATCTTTTGTTTCCATATACTCTCGTATACCACCTCCTACAAAACGCTGCCTCATGCATTCATACTTAACGTTAACATCGAAATACATACAAAAAGAAGTGAAACAAAAACAAAATACTAATTATTCAAAGACATAATACAAATATATTTAGAAGTAAAATATTAAAGACTAGGGAGGGAAGGGGAGAAGGAGAGCAGCTAAGTAGTGAGGGGACTGGGGGCTGGCAGTGTGACGGTGGTGGTCTGAATCACAATTGATTGATTGATTGATTGATTGTTGCTTTAGGTCCAGCGGACTCTTCCGAGCCAAATCAGGACTGGACAACCCCCGATCCGCATAAAAGATCTGCCGAAACAACCCTAGTGGGAAAATTGAATGCCCTCCACCGGCCAGTCACTTTACAATAAAGACATCCCACGCAGGGGACGGCTGAGGCTTTACCCCAACTACTCGAACCCCCGGTTACAAAAACAAAATAGAATACAAACATCATTATAAATTATCAACAAAACACATACATATAAAATGCCTACATTGCGAAATAATAACATCATAGGAAGCCCTAGTGACCACCCGGCAGAAAGCGTCCAACACTCCCAAGCTGATCCAACAGACCTCATACACAAACAAGGAGTCTTGTCCAGGAAGAGTTTTCAAGAAAAAAGGTAGGTCATTGATCTAGCGAAGAAGAGCAAATGAGTAAGACAGCGACAGTGGAAATTTAAAGCACTAAATTTCCAGAAAGTGGGGATACTATTTATACTGAAACCCCCGGCACTCCAACGGGGGGAACTGTTGCCGCAGTGAATCAGTCTTGCCTATAAAGGAAAGACAGGTTTTCAACTGGGGCTTTCACTTTTCCCTTTATAGGTTAGAACAATCTACAGTGGCAAGATTGCTCATGACCCCAAGGGGTAGTCTGAATCACAAAAGAAAAGATAATGATAATGATGATGGGAAACGAGGTAAGAAATTTTTAAGCAGGAGATGAGTTTTCAATTTGGACTTGAAAGTGGCTATGTTCGGAGAGCTGCGAAGATAGAGAGGAAGAGAGTTCCAAGTTGAAGGACCGAAACCCTGCAGAGGAGAGTTTGTAGTGGGGTATGTGTAGCATGAGGGTGTCAGAGGAAGAACGAAGATTTGTAGAAGTGAATGTTCTGGGTGAGGTATGATGGGGCTAATATTATTTGGATTGTGGATACCCATGCAGGCAAAATTCAATTTGCCTTCTCAGCAAAAGCGTTGCAGACACAGAGGAGCTCCACCCTGGACGAGGAGACAGAGGGCGTAATGCTTGCAGGGTGTGTAACTGTATATGGCACTCACCCATCTAAGACAGGAGCGTCAGGGTCTTCAAAGTTCGTATGATGGAATGCATACGTTCATAAATTAGACCTCGGTCAATATTGTTATCAGGGTGTCCAGTCACTCTCTGTTATCAGGGTGTTCAGTCACTCCACCACCCCACCCCCCTCGGTCTCCTCCTCCCCGGACATTTCCCCTCGGTCTCCTCCCCAGTGTTTTACCCACTGGCCCACATTCTACCCGGCTACCTTCCCCTCCCTCCACCCCCGGTGATCACTTCCCCTAATCATCCCTTCCCCCCCTGACAGATATTGTTATTTATTTATTTATTTATTTATTTATTTATTTATTTATTTACTATCATCCCCTCCCAGTTTAATATAATTATGTTTTAATAACAGGTTGATAAATGTTCTTAGTGACTTGTACTTTTGTATGAACGTAATAAATTTATTAAATGTGATGTACTCTTATAGAGTGACTTGTATATATTTGTAACTTAATGCGAATTGATGAGATGTAATTGTGCGTACCTTTACATGCACAGCTGCTAAGTATTTGATGTCGTATCTGTCCTTGTAGTAAGATAGTTTCTTTTGGTAGTCTTTTGGTAGTGGAAAAGGAATCAGCTGTGTTTTATCACCATTTTGCCTTTCGATAAAATCAAAACACTAGACCTGATTCCACCATTCATTTCAGCTGTTGCGGTTGCTTCAACTACCTCAAGAAACTAAATAACGTTTTCAGAGCACATTTGTTTGAAGTAAAAGAGGCGAATAAAACTGAACAACATTTAACATATTTCCAAGATGATTTCATGATCAATGATCAAACATCGGTCGTGAAGAAACTACAGTAAAGTTCTCAGTAATCATAATCAAACATCAGTAGTACACTTTCTTGCTTCAAGTGTTCTAATGCTTGAGTTTGCGCATAGTATAGTTTTACATACAAAATACAATATTAGAAACTAGAAATTACAGACTGCGACTGTGCTCTTCCAAGGGTAATGTCCGGGAAGGAAGAGACCGGAAGTGGGGGGGGAGGGGGAGAGGAGGAGGAGGATGATGGAGAAGTGATCGGTAATCTCTTATCGGAAAGCGTATCACGATGAAATAGCCTACTTGGCCTGTGATACTCAGTGTGAGAGTTGGGGTTGGCGTGACAAGACCACAACCAGAGACAGACAGAACTAAAAGCTTAAAAGCTGGATAATAAGCCTCCACTCGATCATTACGCACACACGATCACACAGACCAGCACTCGCTTCTTCGTGCGCTGGATTCTGACTCACAGTGGCAGGCAGGTCCGCAAATCCTGTTGAACACCAAGTGATGAATGATGCTGGGGATGCGGGAAGAGAGCAGTTCTCCACGAATCCACGCTCAAGGTGCGTCAGCATAAAACATTGTACGAGTAATGATAAGGGATTCAGTCAATCTAACTTTCCTCTCCACCCCTCCTTCCCCCACCCGATCCCTTTGTGTAATAGCGATATTTTCAGATCGCTGCGGTTTGAGGTCAAATCAAGAGCCTGACAGCATCCATATATGGTTTTAACAAACTACATCTATGCAAGAAAGAAGTATCACAGGAAAGAGTCAAAGGTGTTTGCGATTACGACGACGGTAATGGCGGCGGCATAGGCAATTGATACAGAGGCAAATAAGACATGCCATTTGTTCAGCCGACTCCGTTTTCTCAAATCCCCACCACGACCAGCGACAGCGACACTATTACTCCTGTGACTACCTCTGCTGCGCTCAGCCTTCCTGCTTCTCTAGCAGACAACTTACTGCCAACTTCGACAGCCATCCCTGCTGGCCATTTGTGTACATTTGTCGCCTTGTGCATGTCTGGAAGGCGACAAGCCACTTAGCGCCACAAAATACACAGCAGAGGGAAAACACTCTCGACTACGAAAAGGTTATGAAGTTGTAGTAAATCTTAAGAGTCACAAATGAGAAAGAACACAGACAGATCTGAGAAGCAGCAAGAGAAAAAAAAATGAGAAAGAACACAGACAGATCTGAGAAGCAGCAAGAGAAAAAAAAAGACAGTTATGAAATTAACTTGTACGAAATATTCCATCTTCCGTTCAGAAATGCCCGGAGCAAAGACAGCAATTCACAAAAAGCACCCCACCCTCCAAATAATGCAATTCCTAAAATTGAAACCAAATGTATAGGGGAAAATATATATATATATATACTAGTGGTTTTTGTACCCTGGCAAGCCAGGGTACACATGATGCTGTTTAAAATGTAGACAGAGAGAACTTTTGTCTGCGAGTTTCATTTGGACGATGATACCTCCCCATATCCCCCTTGATACCTCACCATACCCCCCCCCCCTGATATCTTCCCGTCCCCCCCCCCCATGATGCCTCATCATACCCCCTTGATACCTCCCCGAACCCACTTGATACCTCCCCATACCATTTTAATGGAAGCGCGCGGAATGAGGCTATTACAGTTTGTGGACATTTTGTTTATTTATTTATCTCAGAAACGGTTAAACGATCGGTAAGGAAATGTCGGCTAAAACGATTTCGCTGGTTTTGAGCACACAGCAGGCCTACTACTACTACTACTACTACTACTACTACTACTACTACTACTACTACTACTACTACTACTACTACTACTACTACTACTAATAATAATATTGAATATAGAATAATACAAATAGAAATCATTAAAAAACAATAAGGTTTTAAAAGAAAATTTGATATAATAATAATGATAATAATAATAATAATAATAATAATAATAATAATAATAATAATAATAATAATAATAATAATAATAATAATAATAATGTATTATTATTATTATTATTATTATTATTATTAGTAGTAGTAGTAGTAGTAGTAGTAGTAGTAGTAGTAGTTTATTAATAATAACAATAATAATAATAACAACAATAATAATAATAATAATAATAATAATAATAATAATAATAATAATAATAATAATAAATTAAATGTAAAAAGTCTAAATTAAAAAAAAATATCCATATTGTAGTGTAAAAAAAAAAAAAACTAAAAAAAAAAAATATGGCCCGCGTGAGTATCGATCTTGGGTCGCCCGAAACCGTAGGCGAAAGATTAAACCACTAAGCTACGAAGGCTTCATAGACAAACCATGAATTTTTTGTTCTATATGGGAAAACATGCTGAAACCTCAATTTGATTTTTAATGGAAGCGCGCGGAATGAGGCTATTGCAGTTTGTGGACATTTTGTTTATTTATTTATCTCAGAAACGGTTAAACGTTCGGTAAGGAAATGTCGGCTATAACGATTTGGGTGGTTTTGAGCACACAGCAGGCCGATCAGCAGCTCTCAGCACGTGCCCAGATCAGCGTCCATAGGAGACAAACTTTATAGTAGTGGCGAAGAAGGACTTCCGGCTAAGCAATTTATATATATAGATATCTGAGGAGCTGGGGAGAGAATGAGTGTGTTGTAAAGTTGTTGATCTTTTTACAACACACTCATTCTCTCCCCAGCTCCCCAGATACATATAATTTGATCAAAATGCACCTTGAAGTTTATCGACAATCCGATGAGTTGTTTAAAAATAAATGCAAGCCAATCCTCACCCTCTTTACACTCTAAAACGTACACAAACATACAGAGGAATCGGTGGTCAGCAGGCAATAGACTCTTTTTCACGTTTCAGAAGCATCAGAGCAATCAATGACAGATGATGTTAGGTGTTCAGTGGTAAAAGTAGGACTGAGTTTGATGCTGGAAACTTAAGCATGGAATTATAGCTGTACACTACAATCAGCATTGCACTTGTGCAAAGACCTTAAATAATTAAGTTGAAACCGGCGAAGAAAATCAAGCTTGTTTCAAGAAGACAAAAGACTAAAACTTGTATTCTGAATTTGCAAAGAACAGACTTGCAAATAGAGACTAAGAACAGACTTGCAAATAGAGATTAAATAACTATTCAGCTCGCTCAACAAGAAAAAGACAAACAACACAAGACCACAAGCAAGTTGGACCATCGACTGCAAGGGGTCGCGTGCGAACAGGGCCCGTACCGTCTGTTTTGAGGACTCAATCATAGGAAATTACTTTATGAGGCCCTTAGGGCTATTTCAAGCCACATTGCGTTTACCAAGGAAGACACAGAGTGATTTTTGCCCGATTCCTGCCCCTCTCCACCAGAAACTATACAAAACATAATCTTTTGACAATTCCTAAAGTGAGGTGCGAAAAGTGGGTGAAGAGTAAGATACAGAAGGTGAGGAAGTGCAGCAAGAGAACAGGAAAGGAGGTGAAAAACGTCAATGTACTGAAGATGCTATGCTGAAGGCGACAGTGGTTTGCAAGGAGAGGTAAACTTTATCGCTAGAAAGGAAACTAAGTAACAACCAACCATTAGGCTGCTAGTGGAGGAAGAGGGGCCGGGAACATCATGGCCGGGAACATCATTTGATCTTTCCTACTTATCACTGAGTGGACAAGACGTAAAGAACTGGTTAATTCTATCCCTTACGCACAACGAAACTTCACTGGAGTAAGGACCCACCAACCCTAAGACACAAGCCACTTACCCGCAGCCAAGCCGACGAGGAAGACACAGACCCAGCCTGACCAAGCGTCGTGGGCCCCTTTCAGCTTCTCCAACCATCCATCCTGCCGCTTCTTCACGATGTGACGGTGACGCATGCGGTCGCGGGCGATATCCCGCAGCCAGTCGATGGTGTGGAAATCGTCATACTGACCAATGCCTGGTGGCAGGTCATCCAGAGTATCCATAAGGTGTGTGGACCCTGAAACCAAACAAACAAGCCGATTAATTTCTTTCTTAAAAGCATCTGCTTATTAGATTCCTTAAACGAGTGCTGTGAGTTCGGGCACTGATTAGAATAGACCCAACGTTTCCCGGTGTGTCGTAATAGGCGACTAACAGGGGTGATGTCAGCACGGCATCACTGGGTGAAAGTCTTCTAGACAGAAGTCACCGGCCAGGACGGAGGAATCTAACGCTACTATAGGTTCAACGACCACGTGCTTGGGAACAAGGCGAGCCACACTGTACTCGTGGATTTCGGCTGTGGCCAAATGCCTGGAGAGGATTGGGCCCCGCCGGGTCTTTCTTGCCCAAGACACACACCGTATGATAAAAAGAACCACTCACTCCATACCGGATCGGTCGTCGCCCGGGTCACCAAAGACCGCACCTTCCTTTGGCCATCAGGACGAAGGTGATACGTGTGTGAAGGTGATGGGCAACTTAACAAGATGGAGATGAGGTGCTACAGAAGACTTCTGAGCATTTCCTATACCCAGCACATCACCAATGACGAAGTCCCACAGACCATCACACAAGCCATTGGACAATACGATGACATGTTCACAGTGATGAAGAAACGGAAACTCCGATGGTATGGCCACGTCACCAAAGCATCAGGCCTTGCAAAGACCATCCTGCAAGGCACAGGGCAAGGAGGCCGAAGAAGAAGGAGACCGAAAAGAGGTGGGAGGACAACATTCGAGAATGGGCTGGCTTGACACTTGAGAGAAGCCATGAGGGTTGGTGAAGACAGAGAAAGATGGAGTAGTGGTTAAACGATCATCTGTGGTGCCCCGAGGACTTTCAAGTTACGGGCAGGATAGGATCGGACAGGATAGGATAGGAAACGAGTCCAAGTAATCTCGCCCAAAACTGAAAAAGATCGACACGTCCATCTCGAGCAGGGGGATAAGAAACGTAACTAAACAGCAATACATTAACAACTACATGCAAGGGAACAGAAGAAGAAAGAAACTACAAACAATGCTACAAACGCACCACGACCCTACATTCAGTCACGGGGAGCGAGGGAGAGAGAGGAGAGAGAGAGAGAGGGAGAGAGAGAGTTAGAGAGAGATGGGGGTGGGTATGTTTGTAAGGAAGATGGAGAGGAGAAAAACACATCTAAAACTGTCAAAAATATACAGAGAGAGAGAGAGAGACAGAGAGAGAGAGAGAGAGAGAGAGAGAGAGAGGGAGGGAGAGAATGAGCGAGAGAGAGGGAGGGAGAGATAGAGGGTAGGGAAGGAGGGAGAGAGATAAGATAGGATAAGATAACAATTGTATTTAACAAGGGTAAAAGAGTAAGCACGTGGTATTCCTTTTCATATCTTGCCCTTGGGGCTTGAACAATAATAAAATAAAATAACAAAATAAGAGAGAGAGAGAGAGAGAGAGAGAGAGAGAGAGAGAGAGAGAGAGAGGTATTAAAAAAAAGGTAAAAGGTAAAGGTAGTCCCATAGCCTTGCAGCCGTAGGGGAGCGTGATGTTGGAGATCACACTTATGGTCATGCCACACGAGCGTCAAATCTTGAATCCAGTTCATGAAATTACGACAAAATCCCTTGATTGTCGTGTGGCACCCTGTGCATCGCGAATCCAGATTTGGCCCCGATTGCCGACTTTCAACATGTTCTAATTCCGCGAGTCTCGATTGTGTGATTCGGACCTTTTGGCCAATGAGAAGCAGAATACGAATCACGTGATCACAACACACGTACAGCAAAACTTCAAGACCAATAACCCTCAAGTTTGACTCGATGTGCGACTTTCGTATGGCACTGCGCGATTCAAGTCAAAATGAAATTCCGACTTCGAAGTCGAAAATTGCTCCGATTCGCGTCAAGTCCAGTAGATTTGACGCTCGTGTGGCATGGGCTTTATCTTGGGCCAGCCTAATGAGGGTGATGCCCATCTCTCTCCCTCGCTGCTTTACCTTCCCCACCCTTAAGAGAGTAGGTACTCAGTCACAGTTGAGTCAACTGGGGGCGTTGTTATTTGTCGCTTCACGGTTTGCGGTCACCCATCCAAGTGCTAACCAAACTGGACAGTGCTTAACTTGCGACACAGTAGCGAGTGCTCCAACCACTGCGCTATCCGACATCGAGCGAGCGAGAGAGAGAGAGAGAGAGAGAGAGAGAGAGAGAGAGAGAGAGTTATTCATTGCCGATCTGCTGAAACAATCCTAATGGTAACACTGACGACACTCCACCAGCCAGTCACTTTCAATAAAGGCATCTCACGCAGAAGACGCTGAGGATATAATCTAATTTATCGAACCCCCGTTTAACAAAAATAAAATAGAATATAAACAGGATATAAAATATCAACAAAACACATACATATAAAATGCTTACATTGCTAAATAATAATATCATAGGAAGCCTTAGTGATCATTTGGCAGAAACCGTCGAATATTACCAAGCTGAACTAACAGACCTCGCACACAAATGAGGAGTTTTGGAAGAGTTTTCAAGAAAGAAGGTAGGTGAAAGGTAGCGAAGAAGATAGCATAGTAGATTGATAAAACAGAGTAGGAATGAGACAGAACAAAGGAGAAAGACAGCGACAGTGGGAATTTAAAGCACTAAATTTCCAGAAAGTGGGGATACTATTTATACAGAAACCCACCGATACTGAGAGAGAGAGAGAGAGAGAGAGAGAGAGAGAGAGAGAGAGAGAGAGAGAGAGAGAGAGAGAGAGAGAGAGAGAGAGAGAGAGAAGAGAGAAAGAAAGAAAGAAAAAGAGAGAGAGAGAGAGAGAGAGAAAGAGAGAGAGAGAAAGAGAGAGAGAGAGAGAGAGAGAGAGAGAGTCAACTTTTGTATTACAGATGAAAAGAAAAAGACGTAACACATAATGACAGCGACATATGTGTAGTAGCAAAAAAATACTGAAACACAGCTTTTTCAATAAGCAAGTGATCATGAATAAAGCCGAATCACGCTCAAATTACAGGCAAAAAGATTCTGACTGCATGAGTGTTAATAAGTGTTACGTTGAAACGCGAATGGTAGTACGTCGGAAACGTGCACGATAGATCTAATCGTTTCGTTTTGCAAAGTATTCGATAATGGAGTTTATTTACCTTTGATTTGAGTTTGCATTGTTGTTAGGAGAGGTTTTGTATAACGTCGATAATTTTCGTTGGTCGATATTGTTGGAGAATTTTCGGGATCTGCATGTTTATTACTGTCGATAGAAATTTCCCGATGGATATCGAAGGTCGTGAATGTTCCCGGAAGTAGAGGAAATGTGTATGACGTAAGCCAGTGATGACGATCTTTAGTTCGATTGGTGGCAGTGCGTCATTTCTACCGTGTACCAAATTGTTCGAGAAGAGAGAGAGGTTATTTAATCGTGTGCCGAGTTGCTGTTGAGAGATAGTAAAGTTGTTGATAGTGATTTAAAGAGTTGCTGTGAAAGTTGTTGAGTTGAGTTGAGAATTGTATGCAGTTGTTGATGTGTGCTGAATAAAAGCGGAAAACTTCATACGTCGACTTTGTGACTTGTATGCTGTTTGGACGGGTTGCGTGGATAAACGAATCTGAGTTACACCTTATCAGGAATTCAGCATTGGGGCTGAATCAGATACTGATAGAAAACTCCATCATCGATTTGAGTGTAACAATAAGTTAAAGTCATCTATCCCGTTCTTTAACCCACAGTTGGCTCTTCAACTTACCAGAACTGGATACGATGTCCCCACTCTGAATACTGACCCCACCCCCAGAAGAGGTCCCTTGGGAGGGTGCGGTCTTGTTCACAGTAGCTCCATTAGATGAAACCTTTGGTCCAGCTCCGGACGTTGGCCGTAAGCTGAGATTGGGGCCAATTTTGAAATAGTCGTCGTAAGTGACTGGATCCATGCTTGATTGCATTCGGTCGTGATGCAGTCGGTGTAAAGTGTACTATATCTATTTTCACCACCTCAAGGAGGAGCGAGGCACCTGAATCCAATATTTGTTAGACCCGTTTACTCAAACCACAATGTCAAGAGGTTTCTACAACAGGGACATGTGTACTGGCACAGACTTCAAAATCCACTATAGAGGCATAAAATACATTGCTTCAGAAAGCGGACAGTTCGAACTGGCATTTTATTGGCCAGTTGGACTTTTTGAGCTTGCTTCCAGACTCTTGAAGCCACTTTAACAGCTTGTAAACCTTTATCATAGTCCTCAAAAGTACACAAATTCCTCGACGTTGCCGATAAACATTCAGTACCCGCTGAAATCCTCTACTGCTTGCAACGATCTCTACAATCCAAGAAGAAGCATCGCTGGTATTAAGCGCTTAACACCGGCAGAGTGTCGTCCTTATCCCAAAAGTAGGTGTTGTCGCAAGTCATAATTTCCCAGCGGCGGTGTACTGAACGTACGAAGCCTTAATTCACACAGGCCATACAATAGTGTTCCATGACTTCGTGACTGAATTTTCAGTTTGTCATCCACATAAGCCTTCGTAGCACCCATCCAAGCCTTTAAGTAGGTAAGTGTGTGTCAGCTGTCACAAATTCTGTGTCGGCGTAAGAAAAACGGCACTGCACAAATTATATAAAATCCGGAACTTAAATACAATACAACAATGTTAGATAGCTGAATAAAAGTACTATAAGACCACCGCAGTCATGCGTACAATACACTGACGAATCAATCAATACTTATCTACTGGTGCAATCAACGCTTACTATTCAACAAAGTTACCTGACCACTGTAACCTGATGTAATCTACGCTGACGATTCGACCAAGATCATAATAAATTATGCTCACTGCAGTCTGTGTAATCTACTCTGGCAATACAATAGTGTTCACTGTGAAAGTGCTCTAGCTACTACTTAAAGCTTTTCTATACACATGTAAGACATTTCAACAGAGGGGACGGAAGTGAAGGACGAGTAGAGAAAAGAAGAGAAGAAACGAGAGTTAACTTTACAGTACAAAAAGTCAAACAACTACAGAGAAATGTCATGACAATAAGGATGATAAAGTGAATGTTCTAAACACTTTCTACACATGTAAGACATTCCAATGAATAGAGGGGATAAATGTGAAGTACAAGTAGAGAAAAGACGAGAAGAAACGAGAGTTATCTTTACAGTACAAAAAAGTCAAACAACAACAGAGAAATGTCATGACAATAAGGACGATAAAATGAAATAGTGTTTTGCTCCGCTACACATTCAGTGTCCCGCCGTTCGTTGCTCAGGATTGTGTTAAATGAATAACAGCTTATCTACAGTGAATAACTATAAGTAACTGGCTGGATTAGGACACGAAATTACTAGATATACAAACACTGTCTTTAGTTGACGTGTAATCATTGAGATTTTAGAGGAATTTCCGGTTCTGCTATAATCTTACAACAACAACAAAAAGATCTGAACACAAACACACACAAACATACAAACACATACTCTCTCTCTTTCTACCTCCGTGTGTGTGTTTGTGTCTGAGAGAGAGAGAGAGAGAGAGAGAGAAAGAGAGAGAGAGTGAGTGAGTGAGAGGAGAGGTATAGATGTTTGTGTGTGTGAGAGAGAGAGCGAAGGGGAGAGAGTATGTATATGTGTGTGAGGAAGCGAGGAGGAGAGAGTGTTTATATGTGCGCGCGAGAGAGTGTGAGAGAGAGTGATAGAGAGAGTGAGAGAGAGTGAGAGAGAGACCTCTCTTTAGTTTAAGTGCAAAGAAGTAAACAGCATAAACAATATGCACTTTGAGGCTTACGTGTGCACTTATCTATGTAAAGATCGCTACAAAGTTAACACAGGCGCTCACAGTTATAAGTGAAACACCAAAACCTATTAAGTACCGCTTCGTTTGTAACAGGATACTTTGTGGTTCAAGGATGGTTGTGGCGGCACACTTTTCAACAAGTTTCTGATGATGATGATAATGATGATGATGATGATGATGATGATGATGATGAAGGAGATGTATAGGGCGCTTAATCCACGAAGATTATGCTCGAAGCGCGCAAAACATAATAGATACAAATGATGACTAACAGAGATAGTTAGTCATTGTTTATAGGGTCCAGCGAACTGCAATGAGCACTAAGAGAGATAAAAACACATAATTATCCTAGAGGAAGATATAATTTAAACAGGAAGCTATACACCTATATATGCAAAAATAGTCCCTCCTCAGAAATATTCATTACTTAATGGCTGAAAACAGAATGATGTTTCCTTAGGCGACGGCGAAAAGACAGAAGACTGACAGCCTCTCTTAGTTTTTGAGGAAGGACATTCCAGAGAGCAGGAGAAGAATCTGAAATATAGCCCAGACACCTTTTCGTGTATTCAGACCAAATTGGAATTCGCTTGCGAAACTGTGTTAAACAAGTTTAGTTTAGTAGTTACATGTTTCGTTTATGTAAGCCTCGCGGCATATTCATATTTTTTTGATACTTTCAATGACAGTCAAGCTAGCAAACCAAGATTAAAATGACATTTAATCGTCATATTCAATAAACTTAACTTGAAATTTTGGACTGCCCTCCAGAGGGTTCTTAAACGAGCTTATATTTTCTGCAAATCCTAAGCAAGGAGAGCGTCCCAGTTTTCCACTACCCTTAGGAATGTTTTCGGATATTTGTCCATCTATAGTTAACTGCTAACTTTCTCTGCTGATTAGTTAGGTTATTTTTTAGTTGGAATAATGGATGGAATTTGACTCCATCTACCCCACAAAATATTTAGTACAAATGGACCAAATCCCCTCTAAGCCTTCTCCCCTCGAGTGTTGGCAAATTTAAATGTTCCAGTCTTTCACTAAATGTCATATATGCACACTCTGATAGAATCTTTACGGCTCTTCGCTGGACACGTTTAATCGCATTACATTACATTACATTACATTACATTACATTACATTACATTACATGATTATTGCTTTAGGTCCAGCGGACTCTTCCGAGCCAAATCAGGACCGGACAACCCCTGATCCGCATAAAAGATCTGCTGAAACAACCCTAGTGGTAAAACTGAAAGCTCTCCACCAGCCAGTCACTTTACAATAAAGACATCCCACGCAAGGGACGCTGAGGCTGTACACTAATTTATCGAACCCCGTTTACAAAAACAAAATAGAATACAAACATCATTATAAATTATTAACAAAACACATACATATAAAATGCCTACATTGTTAAATAATAACATCATAGGAAGCCCAAGTGACCACCTGGCAGAAAGCGTCCAATTTTCCCAAGCTGATCCAACAGACCTCATACACAAATAAGGAGTCTTGTCCCGGAAGAGTTTTCAAGAAAAAAGGTAGGTGACTGGTCTAGCGAAGAAGAAGATAGTATAGCAGATTGATAGAACAGAGCAGGAATGAGAAAGAGCAAATGGGAAAGACAGCGACAGTGGGAATTTAAAGCACTAAATTTCCAAAAAGTGGGGATACTATTTATACTGAAACCCCCGGCACCCCAACGGGGGTGTTTAATCGCATCCGACTGTCGCTTCAAAAACGGTGACCAAATGACATTGCCACACTCCACAGGAGATCGGACCAAAGCCTTGAATATCGGGTATCAAAACTATTTATGTCCAGAAATGTATAGGATCTTTTAATGACTCCAATCGTCTGATATGCCTTACTGGTTGCTTTTGAATGTGCTGACCAAAACATAAGTTACAATCAAACACAATTCTTCTATGCACGGTTGAACTTTTTCGTTGCAATTTCCAATTTTCATCACATATTCCATGCTCGTTTTTTTCCGCCTATAAGCATCACGTTGCATTTCTGGACGCTAAAATAAAGTTTCCACAGACCCGACTATTCCTGCACTTTGCTCAAATCTTTCTGCAACGTCTGATGGTCTCCATGTAGCCTTACCATAAATGTTCTCATCGTCAGAAAGTCTTTTAGAGACGCTTTCAACATAACCATTACCCACAAGAGCGAGAGCTTGCAGGAAAATGTGTACCTTTTTACTTCGCAGCTCGCTTGTATTTATATCTCTTTGGCTACTGCCTCTACGTAACGATAATTTTTCTTCACCCGAGATGGACGATTACAGCAATAAATGTCTATTAACAGTGCGCACGCTCTGTGGAGCATGAACAAAGAACGGGACTTAATTAGTAGGTAAATAAATTAAAATAAACACAAATCAACCCGCTTTCTATATATCTGTTTTACATTTAATTTTGAAAGTACGATCACTATAATACAGTTTTGGCATAACAGTTTGTCAATGAGGACTTCTGCTGGAAAGTAGCTGACAGCTATTCTGGTAAATATAACTTATAAGCTAAATCATCAGTTTTATATTAAACTAGTCGTACTATATCCCTGGTAGGGTGATGGTGGTAGTAGTAGTAGTAGTAGTAGTAGTAGTAGTAGTAGTAGTAGTAGTAGTAGTTGTTGTTGTTGTTGTTGTTGTAGTAGTTGTGTAGTAGTATTTGGACATTGGGCAACACAATGACATGCCCACGGTGGTGAAGAAACGGAAACTCCGATAGTATGGCCACGTCAACAGAGCCTTTCAAAGACCATCCTGTAATGAACGGTGCAAGGAGGCAGAAGAAGAGGGATTAAAAAAAAAGAAGTGGGAGGACAACATTCGATAATGGACTGGCTTGACACTGAGAGAAGCCATGAGGGTTGCTGAGGATCGAAAAAAGATGGAGTACGCTGGATAAACCATCATATGTGGTGCCCCAACGACTTCCTAGTTACAGGGTAGGATGGATAGGTGGTGGTGGTTGTGGTGGTGGTAGTAGTAGTAGTAGTAGTAGTAGTAGTAGTAGTAGTAGTAGTAGTAGTAGTAGTAGTAGTAGTAGTAGTAGTAGTAGTAGTAGTAGTAGTAGTAGTGTAGCTTTTTCAATGTTTTATGTTATAGCATCATACACACACACCACTGAATCCTAATCCTGTAATGGATGAGTAAGAGTCCACAACAAACACAGCCCTCCGATCAAACCAACAGTATTTTAAGCTGAAAGGAGAGGCAGTAGCTCGCGACATCAAAGTCGAGCTTTTAACACACACGTCTAGTCTTTGATCTACCAAATGTGGCCATATTCCTTGCCTGTAACTGTGTGCGTTATAAATACATTATGCGTTAAAAACTACTACTACTGCTACTACTACTACTGCTGCTACTACTACTACTACTACTACTGGGGCCCCACATATGATCGTTTAACCAGTGTACTCCATCTTTCTCTGTCCTCAGCGATCCTCATGGCTTCGCTCAGTGTCAAGCCAGCCCATTCTGGAATGTTTGTCATTCCACCTCTTTTTCTGACTCCCTCTTCTTCTGCCTCCTTGCACCGTGCCTTGCAGGATGGTCTTTGCAAAGCCTGATACTCTGGTGATGTGACCTTCTCTCGGAGTTTCCGATTCTTCACAACATTGTTGTGTTGTATTATGCTCTGGTGACGTGGCCATACCATCGGAGTTATCGTTTCTAGACTACTGTGAGCATGTCATCGCGTTGTCCAATGGCTTGTGTGATGGTCTGTCAGATGTCGTCGTTGGTGATGTACTGGCTAAAAGAAATGCCCAGAAGTCTTCTGAAGCACCTCACCTTCATGCTTTGTATTCTTTGTTGTAGGTCTGCTGTGAGGGTCTATGTTTCGCAAGAGTATAGGAAGATTATTATTATAGGATGCTCCAATGTGTTGTCCATGCTTAGCAAGAGTATAAGAAGATTATTCTTCTTATACTCTTGCGAAACATTGACCCTCCTATAGTAGTAGTAGTAGTAGTACATATATATATATATAGTAGTAGTAGTAGTAGTAGTAGTAGTAGTAGTAGTAGTAGTAGTAATAATAATGATATTAATAATAATAATAATAATAATAATAATAATAATAATGCTACTTATATGGCGCTTGATCTTATTAAAGAATAATTCAAAGCGCGTACATGCACCCAGACACACACACGCGCACCCACAGATCATTTTTTTTAAAAAGTTGCGGTGTTGGGGTGGGAGGCAGAACGAACATGAGTAATTAGCTGTGCAGAGTTGTTGGCAGATAAGGTAATCCGTTTTGCGGAAGAAGATGAGTTTTAAGATCAGATTTGAAAGAAGAGAAGGCTGGCTTTTGCAACAATGAGAGAGGGAGCTTGTTCCAGATGGATGGACCGTTAGAAGAAAAGGCTCTAAGACCGACAGACACAAGTTTTGTTTGAGGGATATGAAGGAGGAGAGAGTCAGATGCTGAGCGAAGCGTACGGGATGGGGTGTACATTTGAAGAAGGTCAGAGATTTATGACGAGGCAGAGTTGTTGACATCTTTATAACAAACTGAAAGGGTCTTGTACTTAATTATCTGAGAAACATGCAACCAGTGAAGATGATGCAGCAAAGGATAAACATGATAAGACTTTTTTTCTTTTTAGAATGAGGCGGGCAGCACTGTTAGTTAGTTAGTTAGTTAGTTATTCATTGCTTACATGGGTCCAGCGAATTGCAAAGAGCCAAATCAGGACATTGTTCTGCACACGCTGAAGAAGTGGGATTGTAGAGTCAGGAAGGTTAGCAAGAGTTGCAATAGTCAATGCGGGAGATGATGA
Organism: Oncomelania hupensis; assembly: GCA_036898135.1. Taxonomy (NCBI): domain Eukaryota; kingdom Metazoa; phylum Mollusca; class Gastropoda; order Littorinimorpha; family Pomatiopsidae; genus Oncomelania; species Oncomelania hupensis. Next base: position 30,411,907 of record CM072518.1, on the reverse strand, counting down.
GAGAAGTGACTAGTTTGGAAGTTGCTTCGGTGGTGAGAGACTTTTTTTTAACAGAGCTGATACGACGAATCTGAAAGTAACATTACATGACTGAGTTATGTGAGAAATAGAAAGAGGGTTGTCAAGAACAACTCCAAGGTTTCGGACAGAGTACAGAGTTGTTGTCTATGTGAAGGTAGAGGTAAGAGGGAACATGATAAAGTTTGGGTCGGGTCCCAATTAACATTGTTTCAGTTTTATCGTCGTTCATTTGTAGCTTGTTCTGAATCATCCAGTTCTTGGTGTCGTGTAGCAGTCCGATGATTTTTGTAAAAAGTGTTAGTACGTTGTCCGGGGAATCACTGTCATGAAGTTGTAAATGGTCAGCGTAGGAATGAGAGTAGATGTGAGTTTCAATGATGTGAGCCAATGGAGAGAGAGATATATAAGGTAAAGAGGATAGCGCCAAGAATAGAACCATGAGGTACAGGAGAGTCTGACAGGGGATGAACGGCAGTACGAGAATCACAGCAGCGCAGTAACAGTGATTCCAAAAGAAGGTTGAAGCCGTCAGAGCACAATGGAGTGATCAAAAGCAGCAGAAAGATCGAGAAGAGTGAGAATGGAAATTTTGCCGAATGCAATCCTACAATATCTGAAAGCAAGTCAATGGCAAACATGGAAACTCGTAGTATAGGAATGCAAACTATATTGTCAACAGCACTGCCATAAATCACAAATCCCGCATCCAGTCTAATAAGGATGACTTTTGTTTAAACCAAAGCCAACACGGCTCTCATTTTTCGCAATGGGAAAAAAAACCGGTAAATTATGTAAAGGAAAAAATCCCAAGAACAACAAGCGTTATGAAGCAATCGTTCAAAACGAAATAACAAAAACAGGGTTTAAACTTACAACTACCATGTGACTATCTGTGCATTCTGTTAATAGAATTTTCTTCTGCTTTCAACCTCACTTTAAAGCTAAAAAACTTCTTCACTATATTCTGTCCCTTCTAGACTCGTCCTGTGGATCGTGAACTTTCCAGTAACGGATCTCAGGTCCTCCGCTTTCAACCCTCTTTCTCCTTACGGAAACAAAGTAACATTCACTGGGACACCTTAATGCACAGTTCTATCCCTTGTACTTTTCACGCTATACACCAATGATGGCCATGGGACTGACGTCACTCCAGTCATAAAGTACTCGGATGACTCTGCTCTTGAGGACTTCTCAAACTCAGACTCTCTGTACTTCGATGAAGATCAAAGATTCAACTCTTGGTGCAGGCAGAACAACCTGGATTTAAATGTGACAAAGACTAAAAATTTGGTAATAGACTTCGGTAGAAACCCCTCTCCCATTCCAGACCTTTACATTTTTGGTGTTACAGTCGACGTATTAAGTCAGTACAGATACCTCGGGACCATAATTGACGACAAACTAAATTTTATTGTTAACACTCAGGCCATTCACAAAAAAAAAATGTCAATCCAAAATCTACTGCCATCAGAAACTCAGAAACCTTCAAGTCAATAGCCGTATCCTTCAGACCTTTTACACTGCTTTTTTCGAGTCAATTCTTAAGTTCTCTTTTATTTACTCGTACGAAGTTTGTGCGTGAAAAGCAGAAGTTTGCTTGATCGAGTGGTGAATGTTTGTGAGAAATTTATGGTGTGAAACAGTGTGAATGTGCTCTATAAAAGGGGTGTTGTGCAAAAAGCTCTTTCCATCATCCATGATAATAGTCATGTGCTTGCTCATCACTTCCATCTTTGGCTCGGAAGAGTCCGCTGGACCTAAAGCAATAACTATGTAATGTAATGTAACCACTTCCAGCTCTTACCTTCTGGCCGGCGCTACCGAATGCCTAAGATTCGTATCTTGAGAACTAAAAACAGTTTTATCCCACATTTTGTACGTCTCATTAACAGATAATAAAATCAACCAGTTGTAGAATATATGTGTGCGAGTGCGCATGTATGCACTGTTTGACTATGCAAATTATAATCTGCAGTTTTTGATTGTAATATGTACACCACGTTGTAACTTCTAATAAAGATAATAAAGTTGTCGCATATGTATTTGTATCCAATTCGATGCCCGCTTGGTTGGTTGTTTTATTAACGTCTTTTTTCATCAAGATGATAAAGACCATACATACAGATTCACGCATTTAAACACATACATATACCCAGGGACTATTAATATCTATCTAACAGAACAATAACAATTTCAGTTAAATAAAACGAGCGACTGGAGAATTGATTAAAGCTTTTGCCAATCCCACACTTAATTCATTACTAATGTTTTTAACTGATGTTATAGTATTTACTTCAAGGGGCAAAAGAGGATGAATCTGAATACAATGATGCCCGCTTGTATGGCGACAACAGTTGAATTTGTAACAACAAACAAGTTTAATTCTTAATGTCAATTAATACTGTTATTGTTGTGTATTTGTTTTGACTGTTTGTACACCACAATGCAATTTCTTGAAAGAGATAATAAAGTTGTCTTATCTTATCTATCTGCATATGACTCGGCCCTTATAAATACCAAACATGCAATACAATCGTCTGCACATTGCTGTCTCAGCATCACAAGCCTAGTCCACACTTACAACAACTGGATGTACTATTTCATACATAATGTGAAAATCACAAGCAGCACCCGAGAGTCTGCCTAATATCGTGAAATGTAGTTTAAAATCTGACCTTGCCGGTACAAAGGTTGTGACTCTTACTGTTTGTTACAGGAAGTTTGGTACTTGTAACAAAGATCTGTGGATGCATAATATTAACACATCATGTCCGCTCAGTATAATAGTTAGGGAAAACAACTATAAAAACATAAACTGTGACTGTGACGAGAGGTTAGTTTCATCATTTCATTATAAACAAACAACCAACAAATTAAATTTAAGCTACAACGGCAACACAATGGTAAGCGACCATCAGCAAAAAAAATGAATTCTAAAATGATATCATTAGCATACTTTTACATATCTGCATTCTGAGAGGTAGCTTCGATACGCGTGGCCAGCCAGCATTTAACTTTTTTTTAACAGTCCAATGAACTAGCACTTTCTCATGGTTAACAACAGTGTCATTATTAATTATTTTTGCTGTGTTAATAACATCATAAACATGGTATCAGTATAATAATTACCTGTTATTTCCCGCACCAATAGCCTATCAACAGGTGTTTTTTCAACACGTTCAATTTAAGGCTACACAAAATCACAGGGACGAATTTCTATGACTGATCACTTGGTCCTCAAATGTCAGTTACCTATACGGCAAATTAAGGTCATGAAATCAACGGGGGTGACTGACGTTAAGTGAAATCAGTGGAAAACAGTACATAATATGTCAGAGAGGGAGAGTGAGAGAGAGAGAGTGAGAGAGAGAGAGAGAGAGAGAGTGTGTGTGTGTAGGTGTGTGTGTGTGTGAAGCATTATATAATCGTGTAAACTGGAAAGCCAATGTCGACCACACCAACCGAGTGAATTATAAGGAATGGGCAACAAATAGAAGTTAATTTACCACTCTGATTTAATTAAAAACGTGGTTATCTTCTTGATTGGCGAGAAGAGGAGTTGCGGGGTTAGAAAAAAAAATTCTTGTCTAATTTCTAGCTAAAACTTGAGCCAATTACAAAAACAATTGACGCTTCAATTGTTGTTTTTATTTTCATGGGTATTAACGCTTTGCTTTTGGTGCCCTTTTGTATTCTATGTAATGCTTTACTTGTTTTCTTGAATAAAAATATGTTTAAACCAACTACAAAAACTTCGGTTTGTGCACGCGCGCGTGCTTGTGTGTGTGAGAGAGAGATTTAAATTTACCCAAGACGCCCTTTATGTCAAGCAATCTAATTCCAATCAGAATTTGGCAATACTTGTCACGAACTGTCTAGCTTTAACTCTGCACATTTACTATTTAGCCTTGTGTAGTTTTTGTAATAGTAGAGTCAGTATATAACACAGCAGCAATAAAAGTACACACCGCGAGCCCGACCCACGCCGCGTAGTGAATCAGCACTGTGTGCGAGAGTCGTAAATATTTTAACCAATGACCAGCAGGCTAAGTGGGTAGAGCAGTTTTGACTGTGTCAGAGCCTAACACAGTTTGAATCAGTCGTGTGTGAGACGAGGGAGAAGTAACATCTACTTAGCTAGCAGAGAACTATCTTCACTCATAGACCAGGAAGCAGGACTTTAGAATCTCAGAATTCTATCAAGTCACTACGGGCCTGAACTTGTCAAACAGGTAAATGAACACCCTTCTGTTTCATCGTGATATATTTATATTATTGTGGAAATTATGTTTGTGGAATTTGCTATGCATAAATGTGAATGATTAATCCGAATTTGCGGGACCACGTGGAAGAGCCGACCACGAGGCGAAACACGACCGGTTGCGCCGCCATGTTGTATCCCGTACGGAACCACTGTTGTTTAACTTATATGTATGTTTGCAGACCAGTGGCTGTACCTCTGAATGTTTATATTATTATTAATTCTGTATGTGTATAGTTAGACACGATTGATATTTATGTATGTATAGGAATTTAGAGTGAGATTCCAGTGGAACCCGGAAGTAGCAGAATGTTCGTCGCTTATGTATAGAGATGTGGAGCTATCACTGAGGGCTACTTGGCTTTCAGTGAGACGCTCTGCACAAACCGATTATTCAGGGTTGTGCAGAATTTCGTCTCTTATATTACAGACGAGCAGGCGAGCTATCCCGAGCTATCCCGAGCTACCCTGTGCACCCCACTCCACAGAAACGACTAGTTGGTTGAGGAGACTCTACCGCACCAGACGGAAAGAGCTGCCTTGAAAGACACCCTGTCAGACCCCACAGCGTGGCAAGGGAACCCAACTACACAACGACACAGGTGGACCAGAAGCTACCTCACAGAAGGACTTCGAACCCCCACTCATGAGTTAAGTGCATAACACGAAGGTGCACTTAAACTGATCATAACAGGACCACAGTAGTCCAACTCTTCAGAAACTGTAAAACGGACCACAGTAGTCCAAATCTACATGAAATATTATAGCAAGTGCCCGAGGAAGATATAACAGCTGCCTCGACTATCAGCGATCGAACTATTAGCATTGAAAGAGACTTTTTAAGTTAGATTAGTACTTAGAGAATCTTGTATAGAGTAGACGAAATAAATGTGTGATTTTAACTGTTATCAAGTGGCTGGACTACATATGATTCATAGCCGTGTGAAAGCTAGTGTGACAGTAATCTTTTACCATTTTTCTATTTCTGTACCCCAACCTTAACACAGAACGAGCTAAACAAATAAATTTATTAAAGTAATTCATAGGGTGACTTACTAGCAGTTCCCACCGAATAAACGTGAGGGTCCATAATCCCATTGTGCAGAGCCCATAAACCCCACGTGACACTTTAATTGGCGAGCCTAGCCAGGATCTGTGTATAATAGGAATTGGGTATAACCGGACCTAAGTACAATAAAATTAGATAACAGTAGGAGTAGTAGAATAACTTAGAATAGTGTAAGGGTATAACACTGATCAGTTGGGTGCACTATTCTTTAGTTAAAAACTTTTTTGCTTCAATTCTTTTTGTGCCTGTATGTAGCATTGTTCTTTTGCAGGTTTTGCTTAAATAACTGTTGTATGCCATTTGACTCTTGTTTTATTCTATTATTGATTACGAATTTGATTGTCTTTGCATTGTTTTTATTGAATTGCAATATTGCTAGTGTTTTGGTATTCCACGTGATTCAGAGGTTGTTCATAGACACGTTTGGCAATGTCGGACCCAGTGGCCTTGAGATTGCGTTTCAAGGAATTAGGGGAAGCTTTACACTTAGCAGGGGGAGACCTAATTGCGTATATCAATGCAGAGGTAGAGAAACAGGAGGCTAAGGCAGAGAGAGCAGCAGAGAGAGAGGTGAAGAAACTCGAAGCGGCAGAGAGAGCCGCAGAGAGAACAGAAAAAAGCAGAACTAGAAGCAGAGCAAAAGAAATTAGCATTAGAAGCAGAGCAAAAGAAAGCAGAGTTAGAAGCAGCTAGAGAGCAGAAGAAACTAGAGCTAGAGGCAGAAAGAGAACAGAAGAAGGTTGCAGCAGAGAGAGAAGCAGAAGTTAGGAAATGGGAGTATGAGCGGGCAGAAAAAGAAAAAGAGCGGGCAGAAAAGGAAAAAGAAAGACAGCATGAGTTAGAGCTAAGAAGATTGGGATCAGGAGCTTCAAGTTCTTCCTCAACCCCTCCCCACTCAGATCAGCTAGAGGTAGCATCCAACCCTGTACAAGGAATGTCATTTCCACTGGGAACATTCAATGAGAGAGAAGAAGGTCTAGATCTCTATCTGACTAGGTTTGAGCGTCTAGCAACAGAGTACAAACTAGATCCCACTCATTGGTCTTTTAAGCTTAGTCAAGGGCTTAGAGGAAAGGCTTATGACATCTACAGTAAGCTACCGACTGACAGAGTGACTGACTATCACAAAGTAAAAGAGGCACTCCTAACGGGATTCGAACTGACAGGAGAATGCTACCGGCAAAAGTTCCGCACCAATCGGAGAGTGAAAGGAGAGAGCTATGCGCAGTTCGCGGATCGGTTGTCCACAATGCTGGATAAGTGGATTAGCCAGTCAGCCACGGCTAAGACGTATGATGGACTGACAGAACTGTTAGTATGGGAACAGCTACGGGAAACCATGACCCCCGAGCTGAGAACATTCTCAGTAGAGCAGGGCGCGGAAAGACTAGAAGATCTGGTCAAGGTCGCAGATAGGTACGTGGCCGCCCACGGAGAAGCCAAGAGCTTCAGGCGAGACCTAAAGCCTAACGGGAAAGAGGCACAGAAACGAAGCCCTAACCGGGAAGAGCGCACCGCGAATAAGCCGAATAACCCCAGACCTGGGCCAAATAAAGGACCCAACACGGAATTCGGGAAAAGAGGTCCTGCAGAACAGAGACGGTATTGTTCGTTCTGCAACAGAAACAATCACTCCACCGCAGAATGTTTCAAGTTGGCCGCACAACGTAGGGAAGAGCGCGAAAGCCGGCCAGCGCACAGAGTTCTAACTCAAAGTAGCGGTAACAAGCCACACACAATCGGAGATCACCCATCGGTGACAGACACGGTCAAGGTCAACGGTAAAGAAGCGAACTGTCTGTATGACACAGGTCTATCATACGACGCGATAGTTAGCGAATCTCTTGTATCGCGCGCGGACTTGACAGACAAGACAGTCGACTTACAAGGAGCAGACTTGACGAAACCGACGACTACTTGCCCAATAGCTTGGATCGAAGTAGAGAGTAGGTACGTCACAGGACGAATCCAAGCAGCTGTTTTACAGAAACCCCTGTATGATCTAGTGCTAGGTTGTAGGTATGTGTTCTTAGGCACGCCCCCTAAAACTGTAGAGATAGCTGCAGTGCAAACCAGGGCCCAAGCTAAAACCCAACCACCCCAGCCCGAGTTCGCTCCGAATCCAGGACTCGAAGAGATCAAAACAGCACAGAAAGAAGACACCTCGATAGCGAAGTGCTTCCAGAAGCTACCCAAGGCGCACACACCCCCGCACAAGGGAGACTTCTACATGGAAGAGGGAGTTCTACATCGACAAGGAGATGGAGATCACACCCAACTAGTACTACCAGCCACCCTTCGAGCCCAAGTACTAGAGTTAGGCCACAGCATGCCACTCAGCGGACACATGGGAATTGGAGCCACAGTGCAGAGGATCAGCGCACACTACTATTGGCCAGGAATCACGGAGGATGTCAAGCGCTACGTGAAATCTTGCCACCAATGTCAACGATATTCCCCGCGACATCACACCGTACCAGTTACCTTAGGACCATCGGTAGTAGTCGGCGTACCATTCCAGCAAGTCTCAGTAGACATAGTAGGACCACTGCCCATGACCAAGAAGCGGAACAGATTTCTACTCACACTCGTCGACGCATGTACGATGTGGTGCGAAGCAGTCCCGTTGCCAGCGATCGACACCAAGAAGATTGCAGATGCACTCATCGCCATCTTTACCAGAGTCGGATTCCCGGACAGCATTAGAACGGACAACGGATCTCAGTTCACCGGCCGCCTGATGCAAGACGTGTTCGAGTTGATACAAGTCCATCACATTCGCACACCACCATACCACCCAGCCAGCAACGGACAAGTAGAAAGACTGAATGGAACCCTTCTCACCATACTCAGGAAAGTCGCCGACGACAATCCAGAAGCGTGGGACACCTACGTGAATGCGGCACTGTTCGCATACCGAGAAACGCCCCATGCAGCCACAGGCTACACCCCGTCAACATTGCTATTCGGCAGACCTCTAGCAGGACCGCTAGAAGCCCTACGCAGAAGTTGGACGGAGGCCAAGATAGACGACACACCAAGAGGTGCCACCAAGTACGTCGCAGACCTGCAGGAAACCCTCAAAGCAACGTGGAAGAAAGCTGGTGAAGCACTGAAGAAGGCAAGAGCCCGTCAGGCGAAGTACTACAACCGCCACGCGAAGGACAGAGAACTGCAAGTCGGCGATCAAGTGCTACTCTTACTTCCAAGTGGAACCAACAAGCTGGACATCGCTTGGAGAGGACCGTACCGGGTGACTGCCAAGAAAACCAAGACAGTCTACCAAGTAGAGGTGAACGGGAGAGCCCGATACCACCACATCAATCTCCTCAAGAAGTATACGGACCGACCAGCGACCCCCAGCACACACACATGGATGGCCATCGCCATCGCGGAAGAAGTTCATCCACAACTACAACAGCATCGCCGTACCACTGACAAATGGAACCCGGAAAATCGCCCCGGACAAAGTCGTATGGACAGCCGAATGCGAGACAGCATTCCAAACACTCAAGGACAGAATGACATCGGCGCCAGTACTCCACCTACCCGATTTGACTCAGCCATTCGTTCTTCGCACCGACGCAAGCGACTTAGGCCTCGGAGCAGTACTGCTACAGCGCGACCCCAAGAACGCATGCACCCCTGTCGCCTACGCCAGCAGAAAATTGAGACCCGCCGAGACCCACTACGCCACGTCGGAGAAAGAATGTCTTGGACTAGTCTGGGCCATACAGAAATTCAACTCTACCTGTATGGGACCCACTTCACAGTTCAGGTGGACCACCAACCACTATCGTTCCTGGCAGCCTCCAAGTCTTTGAACTCTCGCCTGATGAGATGGGCACTCACCCTTCAGGCATACTCATTCCAGATCGAGTACATCCCCGGCAAAGAGAACCACGGAGCCGACTACCTCAGTCGCCATCTCGTGGAGGACACAGCAGCTGTCGCCCACCCAACACAACTAAGGGCCACAGCACCAGAATTCGTCCCCGCCCAATAAAAACCCTGTCACTAGTGTCCATAGCTACCTGGCACAGCATTGCAGCTCAGGTAGAGCAACTTAGTTAGTTTGTAAATAGGACCCTAGGATAGTGCAGTGTTAAACTAGGCTCTGTAGTAGAAAAGGTCGAATCCAGTAGTCATCGCCTTTTTTCAGTTGAGGGAGCCTGTCACGAACTGGCTAGCTTTAACTCTGCACATTTACTATTTAGCCTTGTGTAGTTTTGTAATAGTAGAGTCAGTATATAACACAGCAGCAATAAAAGTACACACCGCGAGCCCGACCCACGCCGCGTAGTGAATCAGCACTGTGTGCGAGAGTCGTAAATATTTTAACCAATGACCAGCAGGCAAAGGGTAGAGCAGTTTTGACTGTGTCAGAGCCTAACACAGTTTGAATCAGTCGTGTGTGAGACGAGGAGAAGTAACATCTACTTAGCTAGCAGAGAACTATCTTCACTCGACCAGGAAGCAGGACTTAGAATCTCAGAATTCTATCAAGTCACTACGGGCCTGAACTTGTCAAACAGGTAAATGAACACCCTTCGCCATCGTGAATAAAATTGTTGAAATTAATGTTTGTGGAATTTGCTATGCATAAATGTGAAATTAATCCTAATTTGGGACCCACCGTGGAAGAGCCACCACGAGGCGAACACGACCGTTGCGCCGCCAAGTTGAACTCCCTCGGAACCACTGTTGACTCATTCAAATCGAGTACATACTACCCCGCCAACTCGTGGAGGACACAGCAGCTGTCGCCCACCCAACACAACTAACACAACCAGAATTCGTCCCCGCCCAATACCCTGTCCACTTGTCACACCTGCACAGCAAACCAGAGACAGAAACTTAGTGTAAATAGAAAAAACCATAGGCTTTTCAAATCCACAACCCCTTTTCACGCAAACTGGCAGTTTTAACTACCACACAATTTAACCTAAAACAGAAACCACACACCCCAAACCCAAACAGCACAGATTTTTTTAACTTCAACCAATTTAACCATCTCAGAGCAGTTTTTTGTCAGAGCCTAACACAGTTTGAATCCAGACGAGTAGACAACATCTCCACCTAGAGAAATCACTCAAACCAGGAAGCAGGACTTTAGTATCACGGGCCTGCAAACCAAACAGGTAAATGAACACCCTTCTGTTTCATATATATATTATTGAAATTTTTTACATAAACAATTAAAATTTGAATTTGCCGTACCACGTGGAAACAACAAACACGACCGGTTGCGCCGCCATGTTGTATCCCGTACACTTTATATGTATGTTTGCAGACCATGGCTGTACCACTGAATGTTTTATATTATTATTAATTCTGTATGTGTATAGTTAGACACGATTGATATTTATGTATGTATAGGAATTTAGAGTGAGATTCCAGTGGAACCCGGAAGTAGCAGAATGTTCGTCGCTTATGTATAGAGATGTGGAGCTATCACTGAGGGCTACTTGGCTTTCAGTGAGACGCTCTGCACAAACCGATTATTCAGGGTTGTGCAGAATTTCGTCTCTTATATTACAGGCGAGCTATCCCGAGCTATCCCGAGCTACCCTGTGCACCCCACTCCACAGAAACGACTAGTTGGTTGAGGAGACTCTACCGCACCAGACGGAAAGAGCTGCCTTGAAAGACACCCTGTCAGACCCCACAGCGTGGCAAGGGAACCCAACTACACAACGACACAGGTGGACCAGAAGCTACCTCACAGAAGGACTTCGAACCCCCACTCATGAGTTAAGTGCATAACACGAAGGTGCACTTAAACTGATCATAACAGGACCACAGTAGTCCAACTCTTCAGAAACTGTAAAACGGACCACAGTAGTCCAAATCTACATGAAATATTATAGCAAGTGCCCGAGGAAGATATAACAGCTGCCTCGACTATCAGCGATCGAACTATTAGCATTGAAAGAGACTTTTTAAGTTAGATTAGTACTTAGAGAATCTTGTATAGAGTAGACGAAATAAATGTGTGATTTTAACTGTTATCAAGTGGCTGGACTACATATGATTCATAGCCGTGTGAAAGCTAGTGTGACAGTAATCTTTTACCATTTTTCTATCTATTTCTGTACCCCAACCTTAACACAGAACGAGCTAAACAAATAAATTTATTAAAGTAATTCATAGGGTGACTTACTAGCAGTTCCCACCGAATAAACGTGAGGGTCCATAATCCCATTGTGCAGAGCCCATAAACCCCATGTGACAATACTGACGATGAACTATTAGACCAAATTCATTCAAGCTCTCTACATCTACACTATTATAACTCTTGTAAGATGACAGATCAAACATTGATTTTGTTACCACTGAAAACTTTGATAATTAAAACACGTAAAGCACATTTTGAAATTATATAAGCAAATCACAATCTAAAGCAATCACCTTCATTTAATTTTTTATATTAAAATCTAAATTTTCTTAATGCGTACGCGCACACAACAATGGTTGACCATTTTGATTAGTTTCACAGTCTACAGTGCACTGTGTCGAAATAATCATGGGCAAAGGTGCGTTCCTTGCTGCGGTAACATACTTGTTCCACACCACAATCATCACAACAGCGAAACGCGTGAAAAATGTGGTCTGTTGTGAAACCACACAGCGACAAAGTGACCATAGATACACGATGCGATCCCAGACAGAGCAAATTCGCAGTTTATCAACACATTTTCAGTGATACTGATAACAACTACGACCTTCTTATAGTTTTATATGTATTACAAGCAAGAGGGGTCGAATGCATGGATAAAGATAAGTCAATCATACACTTAGTTTGAAATCGTGATCTATCGATACACATTTTGGTTTACCATAAAACGCAACACTAATGCATGTTTATGTGCAACAGCTGGAACAATAATTTGGAACAGTAATTTGTATTCTGCATTAGTATTAAAATGTACTTGATCTTTGTATTTCTGAACGCGAATTTCGTATTTTAAAACTACAATTCTTTGTATTTCATGAACGCGACTTTGAGGACAGATGGAAACTAAGCTGTGGACTACAAAATGTCATAAAATCTGCGTTTCGATGCAAGCGTTTGCAAACAGCACCGTGGACCACCACAGTGGAACGAACACTGCACTACAGGACATGCTATTTTAGTATTTCTTTTCGGCCATTCATATCACTGCAGTGTTACATAACATGACTACTGTGAGAAAAATACCCCACCCATTTTATATACAAGATTTAACCCAACACATCTAACCACTGTGCAGAAACTGTCTACAGTGAGTACAGTCCCAGGTAGATAATAAATACTTCACGTCTCGCTCTTCAACCACGCTCGTACCGCACACCGATGTCACTATCAATAAATGTAGGCTTTTTATATCTACCTGTTCATAGTAACTTAACTGTCTGACCACATTACATTAACCCCACCAGCAATGACACTAAACGAAGGCTGTTAACGTTTATTATCAGTTTATCAAGAACATATGTCGATAGGTGTGTGGTAATCAACATAATATGTGACCCAAATCAAGCAAAGAGTGTTATAGCTGATACATCTATAACTACCCTAGGCACTATACATTTTGACATAATGTATCTAGCTAGACTCTCCAAAACATTTTTTTGTCTAAAGCGATTACGTCCTGTATAAGGGAACAAAGAAACATGAATGCAACTCGTTAACGGTGGTCTAGATGATATCAGTGCTCAACTGTGCCATTTTAGGCCATGTTTTAGTTGTTTGTTTTTTTAATATAGGCTACTGAAGGTGTAGTTTTTTTTTCAATTGACAAGTTTTTATTGAGACATTCTGGTCTTTGTATGTCTGTATGTATGTATGTATGTATGTATGTACTAGTGGCAGGGCTCGAAATTAGCGGGGGCCCGGGGCCAAAAACCCGCAAAGTTGATTTCGGGCTCGGAAAGTTGAAAACCGAAGGGCCCGCTTGGCCCGCAAAATAATTCGTCTGCTACAGCTAGCTCTACTCGGCAGTTTCGTATTTGGGCCAAGGGAAGCAACCCACACCGGTGCCCTAAATTTGGACAGAAAAAAAAAACAGAGAATAGAAGCGAAAACCCTTTAATTTTGCACTCAAAAGTTTAATATACACTTCGCTATCTTTTTAATATAATAAACAAAAAGCTATGGCACAACATAAGCGCAAAATGTCCATCTTTGCAAGTACGAAAGTATGGCTACATATCGTCACCCTACAGTTGCTAAAACAATCGGCGATTGCGTTTTTCCAATTTTTGGGAAGCGAAAGACGCCAGAAGAAAACGTCGGCGAAAGGAAAGAACAAGAAAAAGAGAGAAAAAAGAAGTATGAAGAGGAAAAAAGATCAAGGAACTACAATGAAGGGTGGAAAAAAAGATTTCCATGGCATGGCCTTGAAGTGAACGAGGAAGAGTACTGTTAAGTTTAGTTCCCTTTCATGGTTTTGTTTTGAACTTTTGTGCATTGAGGTCAGATTTTTTGTTAGGTTACTCATATAAAAAATTTAATGATGTGTATTGTGCAATACTCAGTCACAAAACTGAAAAGTATTATACAAGAGACTCACTTGATTTTTTTCTATTTTGTTTAATGGCCATTTCAAGCTCACTAGTCACTGCAATATGTGTCACTGAATGTGTGTGTGTGTTTTTTCCCCTTTTTTGTTGGTAATGTTTGAAAGTGAAAGAAAAGGCAAATAAAAATGACATCACTCAGCACAATTGGAAATTCCATTGTTTTTATTTTAGATTATCAGACAAATTGTACTTTCTACTTATATTGTCAATAATTCTTTTGTTTTTTTTTTGTTTGCATTATTTTTCAAGTTGGGCCCCGAAAGTTGCTTGTGGGCCCTCAAATTTTTCAATCAAGGGGCCCGGTGGCCCCCAAAGAAAAAAGTTAATTTCTAGCCCTGAGTGGTTTTTGTACCCTGGCAAGCCAGGGTACACATGATGCTGTTTAAAATGTAGACAGAGAGAACTTTTGTCTGCGAGTTTCATTTGGACGATGATACCTCCCCATATCCCCCTTGATACCTCACCATACCCCCCCCCCTGATATCTCCCCATCCCCCCCATGATGCCTCATCATACCCCCTTGATACCTCCCCGAACCCACTTGATACCTCCTCATACCCCCTTGATACCTTCCATACCCCCTTGGTTCCTACCTGTACCCTCCTTGATACTTCCCCGTTGATCGTTTCGCAGGTATGGATGAAAGGAATCGACCATCACCATACTTCCTTATATATACCCGTATCCCCGTTATGCCTACCCATGCCCCTTTAAACCTACCCGTTGCCCACTTTTACCTACACGTACCACCCCATCCCGATCCTTGGTAGTAATAATAATAATAATAATAATAATAATAATAATAATAATAATAATAATATTGAATATAGAATAATACAAATAGAAATCATAAAAAACACCAAGGTTTTAAAAGAAATTTTGATATAGGATATTATAATTGTTATTATAATAATAATAATTACTATTATTAGTTTATAAGTAATAATAATAATAATAATAATAATAATAATAATATTAATAATAATATTGAATATAGAATAATACAAATAGAAATCATAAAAAACACCAAGGTTTTAAAAGAAAATTTGATATAAGATATTATAATTGTTATTATAATAATAATAATAATTATTATTATTAGTTTATAAGTAATAATAATAATAATAATAATAATAATAATAATAATAATAATAAATAATAATAATAATAAATAATAATAATAATATTGAATATAGAATAATAGAAATAGAAATCATAAAAAACACCAAGGTTTTAAAAGAAAATTTGATATAATAATAATAATAATAATAATAATAATAATAATAATAATTTATTATTATTATTATTAGTTTATTAATAATAATAATAATAATAATAATAATAATAATAATAATAATAATAATAATAATAATAATAAATTAAAGGTAAAAAGTCTAAATTTTAAAAAAAATCCATATTGTAGTGTAAAAAAAAAACAAAAAAAACCACTTAAAAACAAATATGGCCCGCGTGAGTATCGATCTTGGGTCGCCCGAAACCGTAGGCGAAAGATTAAACCACTAAGCTACCAAGGCTTCGTAGAAAAAGCATGAATTTTTTGGTCTATATGGGAAAACATGCTGAAACCTCAATTTGATTTTTAATGGAAGCGCGCGGAATGAGGCTATTGCAGTTTGTGGACATTTTGTTTATTTATTTATCTCAGAAACGGTTAAACGTTCGGTAAGGAAATGTCGGCTATAACGATTTGGCTGGTTTTGAGCACACAGCAGGCCGATCAGCAGCACTCAGCACCTGCCCAGATCAGCGTCCATAGGAGACAAACTTTATAGTAGAGGCGAAGAAGGACTTCCGGCTAAGCAATTTATATATATAGATGTATGTATGTATGTATGTATGTATGTATGTATGTATGTATGTATGTATACAGAAAAAAGACTGATTACAGTTGATCTTACGATGTATGTTTTCTAGTTAGTAATATTCAATGTTCATTCATTAAAACAGAATTTTAAAAGGATATAAATAAAAAAACAACACTTAAACCCTTAATGAACTATATCAAACATCTTCCAATAATAAAGCATACAGTTTACATGTAATGCTTAAATTTCCTTACACAATGTCCCCAACAAAGACACGACAACTTCAAATCGACAATATGCTTAATTATAATATTTGTGGTTTGTTCTTTTCCTCTTAAGTAAGCGCTTTTTCTTTTTTGCTGGTCTAAATAATCGATTTTTATTGCCCATTTCGTTTGTAAACCACTTATATTCACACAACACAAGATCTATTATGCATGCAAGTGACACCGAACAACAAGCTCTGTTATGTACGTTAATACTGCACAGCTTTAAAAGAACAACGAGCTGGAGATTATGGGAGTGCGTATACTACCAAATAAGTGGTCATCACGTTGAAATTGAATAATACGTTGTCAATAGAACTTTTCCCCTACCACAATCAGTATATAACCAGAACCGCCACGGGTAGGCAGAATTATCATGTAGACCAATCCAGTGTACAAGTCAAGAAGTCGTATTTTATTTTAAACAGCCAATGCATCTTTCAAGTCCACGACTGCTTAGAGATAATGACAACGGCCTAATTAATTTGCCTAAGCATTCACAAACACAAAGAGGTTAGAGTGGCCTGGTAACACGGTTGATAGGGTGCTGGTTTTTCATACTTAAGGTCGCGAGTTCGAACCCTGCACGGGACAGTTACAGTACATAGATTAACGTCCCCGGGCACGTAAGCATATAAGGGGACTTTTGCACGGGACGAACTTGCGTGACTTAGGTACTAGACCTTTTAGGACACCGAGGGCTTTTTCCATGTGCTCGGTTTCCTCCCTCCCTACCTCCCTCCAATAATGGAATGGGATTCAGTCAATCTAAATTTCAAAATTAAAAATTGAGTTATCTCTCCGCCTTCTGTAATAGCTATCTCTTCAGATCGTCACGCGTTGAGTTCGATGTGAAGAAAAGGCGCGTGATAGCATCCTGCACCACTACTCCTACTACTACTACCACTACTACTACTACTACAACTACTACTACTACTACTACTACTACTACTACTACTACTACTGCTGCTGCTGCTGCTGCTGCTGCTACTGCTACTACTTCTACTCCTACTACTACTTCTGCTACTGCTGCTGCTACTACTTCTACTCCTACTCCGACTACTACTAAGACACACCTTATTCATTCTACATTCTGTAAGGTTCTGGCAGTATAAATATGGATATAAAACAAAAAACCCAAACGAAACAAAAATGGGCTACCGGGTGAAAGAGAATGACCACCGCAGCAGCTACAAAAGTTATTATGTTGATCACCCACAAATCATCCATTACTTTGATACGCACTAGTCATCTGCCATATAATTACACTAGAGAGAAAACAAATCACTGGCTGCTGTCCTCTTCTTTCCGCTGCATCATACAAAAATATTGACCGCTCCCATGTACACCCCACCCCGTTCGTCTACTCAACGTCGTTCTGACCTGCCTAGACAATAGAGCCAGCTTGTCAGGAAACCTACATTTATGCAGTCGCTAAAGCTTCCATTATTATTAATAGGAAAATGCGCAGCAATAAAATACCAGCATCTTTACAACATCCATGGTTATGATAGCTGTATATCTTCAAGATGAAAACAAATAACAAAACGTACCAATCGAATCGTCGATGTTCAGCCTAATAAAATGCTACAATAGGAATATCTTTTAAATTGTATGTATTTAGTCAAGTTCCGTTTCAAAATGTATTTAAAAAATATTTTCAAAATCAGTAATAATAGATGAATTCATGTGGTGCTTTTTTTCCCTCAGTATAAATCAGTACAAAACGCTAGTTCAAGCTAAACTTAAGGCAAACATTTAACCGCTTAAGATTGCATCACTGCTCGAAGGTGTGCACACATTATACACACGATACGAGGCATATAAACCACACACATCCCATGTCTGGTTTGCTGCTGTTCAACACACACACACATACACGCACGCACGCACTCTTACACGCACGCACGCACTCTCACACACACACGCACGTACTCATGCACACTACACACAACAAACCATACCACGTCCTATAACGTACCCCCTTAACATAATTATGATTCCATAGCTGAAAGAGTTTGTCAATCATGAAATTCATACGTTCAAGTTATAGGCAAATAAGGGCCATAAAAATGTAATAGCAAACTTACAAACATATATATGCAAAGTACGGTAAATTAGAGCGCACAGTCTGCACTCTAAGCACTGTCAAAAGAGAGTGTATGAACAAAAAATAGAGAGAGAGAGAGAGAGAGAGAGAGAGAGAGAGAGAGAGAGAGAGAGTTTACACCTTATCCTATCTTATCCTATCCTGTCGGAGGTCGTAGGGGCACCACAGACGATCGTTTAACCAGCATACTCCATCTTTCTCTGTCCTCAGCAACACTGATGGCTTCGCTCAGTGTCAAACCAGTCCTCTCACCTCTTTTTCGGTCTCCCTCTTCTTCTACCTCCTTGCACTGTGCCTTGCAGAATGGTCTTTGCAAGGCCTGATGATCTGGTGACGTGGCCACACCATCGGAGTTTCCGTTTCTTCACCACTGTGAGTAGGTCATCGTGTTGTCCAATGGCTTCTGTGATGGTCTGTCGGACTTCGTCGTTGGTGATGTGTTGGGTATAGGAAATGCCCAGAAGTCTTCTGTAGCACCTCATCTCCATGCTTTGTATTCTTCGTTGGAGATCTGCTGTGAGGGTCCATGCTTCGCATGCATATAGGAAGATGGAGATGACAAGGGAGCGCAGCAGTCTTACTTTGGAATGTAGACTGATGGTCCTGTCTTTCCAAATGGGCTTCAACCTTGTCAGGTCAGCAGTTGTTTGTGCGATCCTGGAGAGGACTTCCTGTCGGGACCCATTGTCTGATACATTGGCTCCTAAATATTTGAAGCTATGCACTGTGTTGAGGGATTGGCCTTGGACTTTGATGTCCGTGTTGATGCCATTGGTGTTCTTGGTCATCATTTTGGTCTTCTCTGCACTTATTTCCATTCCATAAGCTCTGGAGGTGGTGGCAATCCTCTGTACCAGCTGTTCAAGTTCTTGTTCCTCTCCAGCCAATCCATCAATGTCATCCGCAAAACGAAGATTGGAGATTGCTCTACCCCCTATGCTGACTGTGCCTTCGTGATCTGCAAGGGCATCTGACATGATGCGCTCTAGAAAGATGTTGAAGAGTGTTGGAGAGAGTAGGCATCCTTGACGCACACCGATTGTTGTTCTGAACCAGTTCCCGATGGCGCTGTTATGGAGGCCTTGTCAAACAGACTTTTGATGATTTCAATAATTTTAAGGCTGATGTTGTACACTTTCATTGTTGCCCATAGAGCTGCATGCCAGAATCGGTCAAACGCCTTTTTGAAGTCTTTGAATACATGATATAGATGTTGTTGGTGCTGTAGGTATTTATCGCAGATTATTCTGAGGTTGAAAATCTGTTCAGTGGTACTTCGCCCTGCCCTGAATCCTGCTTGTTCTTCAGCTATGATTTGTTCAGCTTGGGGTTTCAACCTGTTGAGTATTATTTTCAGGAGGACCTTGCTGGGATGGTTGATGAGGCTGATGGTGCGGTAATTTTCACACTCCTGAAGGTTACCTTTTTTGGGAAGAGTGATGACAAGCGACTGGGTCCATGGTGTAGGCCACTCCCCACTATGCCAGATCTTGTTACAGATAATGGTGAGGGCATAAATCATCGCTTCTCCTCCTCCTTGAAGCAGTTGCTTGAAGTTACACCTTATATAAAACCGAAATTTCGTGTAAAAAAAAATTCATAAGTGCCAAAGTGGAAACAAAAGCAATATATAATTATAAACAGACTACAATAACTTATAATCCCTTTAGCACAAAACCAACAATTACAAAATAGTGAACACTAAAACAGAAATTCTCCATTGCAGGTGGTAGACTCGCCACCTCTATACTATATACTTAACGGCATAATTAGAAACTTGAAACATTGAACTCTGCATAGTCTTGATAGGCCATAGAATAACGAATGCGTATAAAACTCTTGGTCGTGTCACGCAAACAGTATTCCTTGCTCGTGTCAGGGTTCCATCGTCTTCAAGAAAACACAGTGTTGTGTTGGTGTGAAGAAAACAATAAAGTCACACAGTTTAAAACACAATAAGCAATTAGAAACAGACGCAAAGTCAATCTGTCCTATACATTTTCACGCCCAGCGTAGGGCGATAGGCGTATCCGCACATGTACTATCCGGATTGCACTGGCCTTCTGGGTCCATAGTTTGCATGGTGGTAGTTCTATTCATACTTATTGATACTTCATTATCACTTTGTTATCGAGACCAAATGGGATACTCTAACAAATCAGTAGAGAGGCGAGTTGATCTCATCTGGCGCGTTTTCATCCTCGCTAACAATAATAGTTATACTTTTTATTAACCGTGAGAACAAGGACGATAACCATAAAAATTAAGAAGAAGAAGTTCAAAATTCCAGAAAGAAAAAAAAAGTATTTTGATTCGGGTACTAACGCTAAGTGTTATGAATGAGACAGCTGGTCCTTAAATATCTTAAACTTAAGGCAGGGAATAAAAACAAAGAAAAACATGAAATCGTTCGGGGAAATTGTAGGTAAACCTCTAGCTCCGGCATATTAATATCGCATCACATCCTTCATAAACTTGATACTATATATCGAGAGTCCGGCGCAACGACCATAATCTACCACCTGATTGAAACACAAAATACGCGACTTAGTCTGACCCGTCACAAAGAGATAGTCACGCTCATAGTACTGTCCATCACCCTGGCTTGAAGTCTGCAGTGCAGGCGTTGTCACGAAAGTGCAGCTTAGCCTTGTTTGACTAAAGATTGTACGGCGGTCTTCTTAGGTTACCGACATCAGAGGCGCTTGCAAACAGCGCTTTTCACAAATTACAATGACTTTATGACGGCGCATTTGTGGGGAACATAATACAAAAAAAAGTCAAGCTTATTTCCTGTATATGCGATAATGTCGCTGACAACACATAATCCAGAATAAAAATCCACATCCACACGACAGTGTTATTAGTAAAGCTCCTCACGACAGTGTTATTAGTAAAGAACAACCACGTACCATACACTTATTTTTATGTATACTATTCCCTAGGACTATTATATTAACGGTAATTGTTATCGACTACTCGTATGACTATTAGCATACACATTATGTACAAAAATACAGCACACCGTCAAAATCCTCATGTAAACATTTAGGTCATCCATACTGCGACCATGTGGAGTAAATAAGCAGATGCCATTTTATAAACATTTTTTGACTCCACTCTTCTATTGCCCCCCCCCCCCCCCCCCCCCCCTTCCACTCACTCTCACCTTGGGAAACAGAATCAAGGTGGAAAATGTGCCAAATCATGATGCCAAATACAGAATACAGAACAATCATGACTCAAAGAAATAGAAGCAAAGATAAAAGCTATCATTACTGATAGTGGGGGCGCTGGTGCGGAGACACACAGTGTGATTGGGGAGGATAAAGGAGAGAGAGAGACAGACAGACAGACAGAGGTGGAATGGGGAGAGATTGGGGGTGGGGGGCGGTAGGTCAGACACAAAGAGGCAGACAGACAGTCGATATATTATCATGGTCGAGGGAAACAGCAAATCGTGATGCAACAATCTGGGCCAAAGCAAGAAAATTACTGAGCACTACAAAACAAAAGTGGAAAACAGAGTGCCCCGCGCCAATCTTTATATTCCAGCGAGATCGATGGCTAAACGAGCGTCGCTGGCATCCTGGGCCAGTGCCCGAAGCAGACGGCAATTTCACGGCCTTTTCCTTGGCACTGTGGGTCTGACATGATTAGGCCATTTAGGCCCACCGCCATTGCGCTCGCCAAAGTTCCGCTTGGCAGGACCCTGGAGCAGCCAGAGATGGGCATAGCTTCGACGACGTTCCAAGGGGATGAAAGAGAGGTTTCAAGTGGGTGGAAGGGGTGGGGTGGTGAGAGTGAGGGGGGAAGAGAGAGGGGAAAGAGAGAAAGAAAGTAAAAGAGAGAGAGAGAGAGAGAGAGAGAGAGAGAGAGAGCGGGAGGGAGAGATGGTTGGGGGGAGGGGAGGGGAAGAGATGTCATATTTAGGGGGTTGTGATTGAAAGAAGTATAGGTACGATCTACGCAAGTCATATACACGATCATTAGGAAATAAATCACAGTGTTCTGCCACTTCAGGACTGATCTTGTGTCTGGAAGAATGACACAGCCCAGACTACTAATCTAAGCATATCATAGGCTACTGTGGTATCGACTAAGATCTAACACCGACATAAAATGAATACCCTGGAACCTCTCGAAAGAATTCACATGTTTCCACTTACTATAGCTGTCTTATTTTCATCCAGAAAGCGTCATTATTCTACAACAACAACAACAACAACAACAACAACAACAACAACAACTACTACTACAACTACAACAACAACAACTACTACTACTACTACTACCACTACTACTACTACATTCAATAAATCACATAAAAATGTGCAATACTAATAACTTCACGGGATCTTTGCCAAGAATGCACAGACTGTGAACGTTCAAAATACCAAGGCAATCATCGGCAAGGAATCCAAAAGATAATGCGTCATCAATTTTGCATGCAATGGACAGAAAAGTTCAAACGACGGTCACGTCAGACGAGTTGAGGAAAAAATACAGAACATAAAACAAAACGCAAGAGGCCAATGCATTGTTGCCGGATGGGAGAGAAAGAGATAAACTTAAAATTAAATAAAATAAAATAAGTTTTTAACGAACCCACTAAGAGGCACACGCTGACCGGAATGTGAACTGTCATTGCGAGGAAGGAAATGGTAGGCTAGAGAGATGAAGTGATATAATGAATAACAAGTAGACAGGCCATTCAAATATTATTTCCAGACATTCACAGATACACACATTGCGCAAAAATAAGCATTTTCTTTTTCAAACGTGTTGCGTTCTTGGAGGTGTGGTAACTCGCTTTTTCCTAACGACGCAAAAGGAAACTTTAAATGGATGGTTTACATTACATTACATAATTATTGCTTTAGGTCCAGCGGACTCTTCCGAGCCAAATCGGGACCAGTATAGCCGAATCAGGACCACAAAATCAAGACAACTTCGCTGTAAGAGGACTCGCCCCTGATCCGGATAAAAGATATGCCGAAACAACCCTAGTGGTGACACTGAAGGCACTCCACCAGCCGCTCACTTTACAATAAACGCACCCAACGCAGGGGACGCTGATGCTATACTCTAATTTATCGAACCCCTGTTTACAAAAACAAAATAAAATATAAACATCAATATAAAATATCAACAAAACACATAATATACAATGCCAACATTGCCAAATAATAATTTCATAGGAAGCCCCAATGGCCAACTGGCAGAAAGCGTCCAATATTATCAAGCTGATCCAACAGACCTCACACACAAATGAGGAGTTTTGTCCCGGAAGAGTTCTCAAGAAAAAAAGGTAGGTGGCTGGTCTAGCGAAAAAGAAGATAGTATAGTAGATTGATAGTACAGAGCAGGAATGAGAAAGAACAAAGGAGAAAGACAGCGACAGTGGGAATTTAAAGCACTAAATTTCCAGAAAGTGGGAATACTATTTATACTGAAACCCCAGGCACCCCCACGGGGGTAAATGGATGGTAGGCCACTATCTAAACTATCTACATGCAAAAAAAAAAAAGCCCCAGTTATTGTTTAGATACAGCTCAAAACGTGTTTAGAAAATGATGACGGACAACGACCTTGACCTTTGAGAAAGTATAAAAACGAATGATCTAACATATTATCAGAAGTTAAAGTATCCAGAAAGTACAAATGATAAATTCCGGTTCAGATAAGCAAAACAAAAGTGTTTTGAACACACACACAAATGTAATTGGGAGCAACGGACCGGCCGACAACCGGACTGCTACTGAAGGATGGCCCATGACTTGAAGTGTCTGTACACCAAGTCTCAACAAAATCGCGTCCGCCGTTTTTTCGATATTGAGCAAAGCGCGTTTAGCAACAAAATATCTCCAGTGACCTTGACCTTTGCGGTAGAGCAAATACGTATGATGTCAAGGGAGGCAGGCCACTACCCTAGGCAATGTTTCTAAGAAGTTTGGCCTCAATCTGTTCAGTGGTTCTTGAGATATGGCCTCCAACGGACCAACAGACGGACAGACATTTGGCTCTTTCTGATTCCCTCGAATATTTATAAAAAAAAATTTCTGCGAAGTCCAAGGGACCGTGAATTTTACGTGGCTCCATTCTCCATCTCGGAGCTACGGACAGGGCATCCGAGTGGGTCTAGAAGTGTGAGTGAAGTAGCACGTCAATTTGCGCCAATCGATGTCCACAAAAGATCCCCTCACGCGGTCCTAAGCCAATCAGGTGAGGCAGGACAAAATCCAAAGGGGAGGACACTGCCAGGAAAGAAGCAGGCGAAATGACTGCTGCCATGTCGTTTTAACAGGGTGCTAAATAACGGTTCGAGAAATAATCTTCCATCTACACTGGAGAAAAAGACATATACACACAAACTGACATATTAAGCCAATGCCATGAGAACTGCTGCAAATGGTGAAAGAATACTTGTAATCAGTGGGAGTGCTAAACAATATGTTTTCGATCTGTTCTTCAACAAACTATTTGTATGCATGCTGCAACTTTCCTGCCAGCATCTTGAGCAGCTCCTTGAGCAAGAACAGGAGAAATGAAGGCTTTTTAATACTGGTTACGCGCCCGAGAAGGCGTGTTTGATCAGCAAGAACACATAGTTACGCTGACACGTGAAACTAGGCTGTGATCGACGATTCGTGTTTTCAAGATGGAATTCATTAGAAGGCAATGCCAGAGATCGATTGAGCAAACTTTCGGATAATTTGGCATTATGCTCTCGTAGATTGAATCCGTCTACAAGAACTCCGAACAGCGAAGTAAGCGAGGACAAGTACTGTCATAACCTAGAAGTAGGAGCTGAGTGAAAGCGAGGTGAAATGTGTGTGTGGGATGTGTGTGGGTGATGGAGGAAATAGAGAGTGGGGATAGAGAGAGGGATGGAATGGGGGAATTGTCGGTTTCTGCACATTCATTTTATGGTCTTAACAATCAAAATGTGTATTCAAAACTGTCTTTATTTTGACTGGATCGTCAACAATATATATATTAATCATAAATGTATAAACATATCAAACGCAATGAGTTCAAATTAAAAAAATATGCATTTATGAAGTCTTAATAAAGCTTCTAGTTAGAACTGATGCTTTTACATCGCTAAAGTGCAGCTGTGACATTGACGAATACTGAAATTGCAAATGTACGCAAAAGGAACCAAAAGATCTGAAGTCCTGTGACGAAAGACGGCATGCACCTAAAATCTGAATACAAAGATTTTCAAGTGTTTGCAAGATAATGTATACCTTAGGTACAGTGATCCTAATTACTAAGCAAATGACCCGTGGCGCGGAAATAACAGCTGCAACGCAAACATAATTAATACTTCTGCGAGCCACGAAGACTATGTTTTTCAGTAAAAAGAACCTCTACTAAAAGATGGGCTTTAGGGTAAAAACTAAAATAAGAGCTGTAAAATGCATGCAAATGTCAACATTAGCGAACAGTGCATTAGTCTATGTACATCACGTCGGTTAAACAAACAGTCCCTACAACCTTAAGATACGCAATGCTTGTCGTAACCCAAGGCTGGAGGATGGGCAAGCAGAATAATTGGAGGGTAGGAAGGAATCAGCATTTCAATGCATAGCCAAGCAGGCCGGCTTTCATGCTGGCAGCTGAGAACACTCTCACCACCATCCCTCCTGTCTCTCGCTTCACAGAAATTCTAGTAACCTTCATCTTTCCTCCGGCAATCCTTCAACTTTCAGACAAGTGTGTCAGGCTTAAACCGTTACCAAGTACAGAAATAATCTGCAATACTACTACAGTACAGATCTCTCAGACACAAATCATTTCTCAGTAGCCTGTCATAATGCAATACAATACAAGGTTAATGCTTTAGGTCCAGCGGACTCTTCCGAGCCAAATCAGGACCAGAGAGACGTTATCTTAAAATATTATAAAATGATTCAAGTCTTAAAAAACAAGCCTGTTACTCTTAAATACACAGACAAACTTTCACATGACACCTCTTTAAGAGACTTCTTTAAAACTGATGGATTAAAAATATATTCTCTTTCTTCAATCAAATCACTAAATTCAGTCCTAATAAAATCCAAACTAAACAAAACATGTCGATACAATTTATATGCGATAGAACAAACCAACATCATGTAAAAATTGAAACAGATGTTGACCATTACATACTTTAAAAATCTCTTTGAAAGGTATGGAACCAAAATATGTTTCCCTTTCCTCAATCAAATCAGCACACTCAGACATGAAATGTCGAACGGAAAAGGATTGATCACATGCAAAGCACCATGGTGGTTCTTCTCCTTTTAACAGGAAACTGTGGGTGACATAAGTATGCCCAATATGAAGGCGAGATAACACTGTTTCCTCTCTGCGAGTGGACGCAAAGTTAGGCAAAGAAGTGGACAAATCGGGAAGAATTTGAAATAATTTGTTGTTGACATGGTTAGACCAGTCAGTCTGCCACAGTCGTTTACAATAAGATCCAGTCATACAACGTAGGTCAGAGTAGGGCACAAACTGGAAAATCTCTGGAGGGAAATCGAGATGTAGAGCATCTTTAGCCGCTCTGTCTACTGCAATATTGCCGCGGATGCCCATGTGACCAGGGACCCACATAAAAACTATCTTTTTACCCTCAGAAACAAGTTGTGTATGGAGGTCATGGATCTCTGCCAGAAAAGGGTGTGATATCTTTCTCGTGGAAAGAGCCTGAAGTGCTGACAATGAATCGGACATGATTAAAAATGAGGTTCTTTTGGATTGATAAACTTGTTTCAGAGCTAAATGAATTGCCTTGAGCTCAGCTGTATAAACGGAACAAAAGTCAGGTAAACGCTGTTGCAAAGGCTGGTCTAAGTGTCTCCCGGAGACTGACGCAGCAGCAACTGAATCTCCTTTCTTTGACCCGTCTGTAAAAAGTTGTTCATATCCTTGGTATAAAGCACACTGTTCTAAATAAAGTTGGTTATATACGGTTTCGGATGTATTGTTTTTAAGGAAAGCGGACAACTGCCAATTAATGTTTGGGATAAATAGTTTCCATGGGGGAGCTTCAGTCCGAAGCTCATCGTCGTTGATGGAAGCAACATCAATGCCTGCTTTTTCTAGATGAGCTTGCATTCTGATGCCAAACGGAGGAATTGTGTTAGGTTTGGCTTCAAATTTCTGAACAAAATCTGGGTTGAAAACACAGTCATAAGCAGGGTTCATAGGATCAGTTTTTAATTTTAAATAGTAATTCATTGACAATTTTGTACGTCTCAGCTCCAGCGGGGGTTCGTTAGCTTCCACGTAAAGGCTTTCACAAGGGGAAGTGCGAAACGCACCCAAAGCAATGCGTAGTGCCTGATGGGCAACTGGGTCTAGCATCTTAAGATAAGATTTTCTAGCAGAACCATAGACAATGCAACCATAGTCTAACTTGGATCTAATTAAAGAACGATATAACAGCAATAAAGTTTTCTTGTCAGCACCCCAGTCTGTACCACTGATAACCTTGAGCAAATTGCAGGCCTGTTGACATTTAGTTTTCAAAATTTTCAGATGAGGAATGAAAGATAGCTTTTGATCAAAAATAACACCCAAAAATTTGACTTGTTGGACCGCCTTTATTGGAGTTTTATTGAGGAGAATAGTAGGGTCTTGAATAATTCCCCGGCGCTGGGAAAAGTGAATACATTCAGTTTTTGCTTCAGAAAATTTAAAACCATTTTGTAAAACCCAGTCTTCAACGGCCTTGACACATAACTGTAGCTGACGTTCTGCAGATGCCAAGGTTTTACCTTTGGCTACCAATGCAAAATCGTCGACAAACAAAGAATTGTCAATTCCCCGTTTAACGGAACGAACAATGTTATTTATTTTAATATTAAACAGCAAGGGAGACAAGATGCTACCCTGAGGCACTCCCATCTCCTGTTCTCTCGTATCTGACAAAGATCCCCCAACCTTAACCTGAAAGAGTCTGTCCGTTAGAAAATTGGATATAAACAGAGGTAAATGTCCCTTCAAACCCATTTCTTGTAAATCTGAAAGAATGCCATATTTCCATGTGGTATCATAAGCTTTTTCCAAATCAAACATGATGGCAACGACATGTTCACCCTGGACGAACGCGTTACGGATAAAAGTTTCCAGTCGCACCAGGTGGTCAACAGTACTTCGACCACTTCGAAAGCCACACTGAGTGTTGGATAAGATATTATTGGTTTCGAGATACCACAGTAAACGAGAATAAACCATTCTTTCCAGTGTCTTGCATAAGCAAGACGTTAAGGCTATTGGTCTATAGTTTGTCGGGTTAGTATGGTCTTTGCCAGGTTTAGGGATGGGTACAATAATGGCCTTTCTCCAGGAGGGAGGAAAGGTGCCAGTGATCCAGAGCTGATTGAAGATGTCCAGCAGTTGAGACCGTGAGTACCTTGTTAAATGTCTGAGAAATTGATAATGTACATCATCCGGTCCAACTGCTGAATCTGCACTTTTGTTAATTGCATCATCAAGTTCGACTAATGAAAACGGAATGTTGTAATCTTCAGAATTATCGGAGGTAAAATGTAACTGTTGTTTTTCTTTACGGGTTTTAACTGTTTGAAAAGGGACAGAATAATTTTCAGAGGAAGAATTTGCAGCAAAAGAAGAAGCCAAAAGATCAGCTACTAATTTTTTATCTCCGATTACGTCACCCTGCACAGTGAGGCATGGGCTCACCTGTTTGTTACTTCTATTTTTGAGTTTGCGGACTACTTTCCACACCTTCGACAGTTTCGCTTTTGAATTAAGCGTGGAGCAGAAACCTCTCCACGATTCCTTTCTCTTTCGTTTGAAGAGCTGTCGGCATTGCGCTCGCAAACGTTGGTGGTTTTGTTTATTTTCAGTGCTTGGGTGTAAAAACATAGTTCTTAAAGCTTTTTTACGAGCTTGCTGAAGTTTTCTACATTCATCGTCAAACCAGGGTTTTTTAAGTGTGTGAGGGTTTGACGAAGTTTGCGGAATGGACTCCTTGGCACTGTTAATAACTATGTCAGTATAAAGCTGTATTGGATCTAAGGCATTTGAAAATTCCTGGTTCTTAGCACGTAGCTGGGCCTCAGACAGGTTAGAAAACAGACTCCAGTTAGCTTGTTTCAGTTTCCACCTGCCATGAGTTTGCTCAAGGTTATCTGAATCATGTTTTAATAAAACCGGGAAATGGTCGCTGCCATGGAGATCTTCTAAAACTGTCCATTTAAAATCCAAAAGTAAGGAGGGATCACAGATCGATATATCAATGTGGGACAAAGAAGCAGTTCTAGAACAGGAAAAAGTTGGAGCACCCTCGTTCAAAGTTACTAGGTTTAACGAGTCTAAAATGTCTTCAATTATTTTACCCTGAGAATCGGTACGATCACTACCCCACAGGGGAGAGCGTCCATTAAAATCTCCCAACAACAAAAAAGGGGGAGGTAACTGTTGGACCAAATTCTCAAGTTCACTTTTAGTTACATTTATTGATGGTGTCAAATATAGAGAACAAACTGTGAGGGATTTAAAAAGAGATACTCTAGCTGCAACTGCTGGTAAACTTGTATTAAGTAAAATTGGATTAAATGGGACATTTCTATGGATAAAGAGTGAAACGCCTCTAGAAGATAAACAATCTAGAGAGGAATAACCAGTAATATCTATAGGATGTTTTTCTGACAGGAGAGTTTCCTGAAGGGCCAATACTTCAGGTCGATGCTCTGTCAGCAGACAGCATAGCTCCTCATAATTTGCCCTTATCCCTCGGATGTTCCATTGTAAAATGGACATAAAAATTAAGTAAAAGAATGCTAAAAGTTTCATCTCCGAGAGCACAATTATGTCTCTGTATCTTTTGGACCCTCGTCCATCTCTTCATGTTCCATCAACCCCCCGAAACGGTTCTCCGTTTCGAGAGGCTGCTGGAGCTTGGAAGAAAGGGGTCCGGGCCTTTGATTCTTTGTCAAAGACCCGGAACCCGAGCTGCCAGCGGACTTCCTCCCCCTCTCCCCAGCACCAGATTTTATATCTTCCCTCTCCCCTTCACCCCTGCCAATCTTTCCCTCTCCTCCTCTGACGCTCTTCTGCTGGGTAACTAGGGTTTTAGTCGCCCCAGCAACTACCCGGTCGCTAAAACCGGTCGTTGCTGGTGCGGTGGCATGAGGCCTAGCCTCCTTCGTGGCAGGAGTGACGGCTTTTGGCGCGGCCGTCTGCGCGCTTGGAGTGACGGTTTTTGACGTGCCCGTCGTCACGTTCTCCAGTGGATTCGGTGGGGCTGGAGAAACCCCCTTCTGGGCAAACAAAGCAAGCATCTTTTCGAGAGTATCCATCCGTTTGCACAACGTTTCCAAAATCTGTGTTATTTTACTCACGGCAGTGTCCATTGTCGGGTGTGCGCTAGGTTCCACATGAGATGTGGAACCCGCCACAGCCGCAAAGGACCTCTCTTTAAGCACCGGCCTACTTGCAAGAACTTTTTTCCTTGCGTCGCCAAAGGAGCAACTCTCAGTGGCCCGCACCTTTTGGATTTCCAGCTCCAACTGCCACTGAGGACAGTCTTTGGAGCTGGACGAATGATTCCCGGCGCAATTCACACAGCAAATCGGATTTTTGCATTCGTTTTCGTGTTTCTCTTTACCACAATCACGACATATTTCCTTGCTTTTACAGTTCTTGCTACCGTGACCAAATCTTTGGCACCGGTAGCATCGCAACGGTGATGGTACAAACGGCGTCACCTTCACCCTAAGGTACCCCACCTTGAGTGACTCCGGCAATTTGGCCATAGCGAAGGTCACAAAAAGTGTGTTGGTGGGGATACGTTGGGATCCCTTGGTGACGAAGACCCGCTGGACTGCTGTGACCCCCTGGCTGGAGAGCTCACCACGGATTTCCAATTCTGACATGTCGATCAAATCCTGACATCGGATGACTCCCTTGGAGGAATTCAACCGTCCATGCACAGAAACTTTGATTTGTCTATCAACGAAGACAGTCGAATCCCTCTTTAGAAGACTATCCGATGCCCTTTTGGTTGAGCACTCCACCAGGTAGGCCCCAGATCTCAGTTTTTTCACATCTTTGAACCCGATTGTGCAAACGGACTGAAAACCCTTCTGTATTGCGAACGGAGACAGCTTGCCTAGTGGCATAGCCGGATCCGCCCCCTCTACAACCAAAAAACGAGGCCAGGCCCCTTCTACCCCCGATGCACAAGCTTTCTGTCTCGTGTCCATGTCACTGTCCGTGTCCGAGTCCGGTCCGTCATCACGCAGTCGTCGTTTATTTGTGGAAGCCATGTTATTAATTTATGAATTCATCCCCCCTGCTCCCCACCCACCACGGAGTCCAACAAGGGGATGCGTCCAAGCGGAAAATCCAGCAAGGGAGCGCACCAGGGCTACAGGGGGGATATACACCCAGACAATCCCGCACTGCCACTACGGTTTTGTTCAAGTTTGACCCATGAGCCGCAGCCTTCTAGCAGAGCTAGGGCAATACACGACCAGCCGCTTGACTGACGCGGGCCACGCCAGCCTCCCGTCTAGGAGAAGTCCGGGCCAAAGAGGTGTGTTAGTGTGAGGGACCGCAGTCCCTCAGGGACCTCAACCTCCAGGATCCCATTCTCCCCCGACACGGGTTGCCCTGCACGGCAAACGCAGGGGGCCAAGAGAAGGCCACAGAGAAAACGAAGAGTAGAAAAAGAAGGAGTGATGGGGAAAAAGAAGACAGGGAAAGTCCGGTAAGGCAGAAGAAAGGGAGTCAAAACTGCATAGTATGTTGGGAGAATTTAAGGGTGAAGAAAATATAGGTGAAAGGACCAATAAGACAGAAACAAGACAAAAGAGAAGAAAAAGGAGTAGGCAACTTTGTCACCCAGCCAGAGAGAGGCATGGGGTCCACCCCCGGCGCGCGGAGCCGAGCCCGTGGGGGCCCTGTCATAATGCCTAACAACAACAACAACAACAACAACAACAACAACAACAACAACAGTTTTATCGCTGAAAGTTCACGAGTTCAGAAAAGTTAATTTTAAAAAATCAAAACAAAGCAAAACGCAGTCACATTTAATCCAAAATCTAGTGGAAACATGCTCACACTGCTACAAAATTATATGCATTTGAGTCATAAATTAAGGTCAGTATATTTATTTTTCCCTCCGCAAACTGCTGATGTCTTCCTTCTCAATGATTTGGCTAATTACAAGGAGAGTGATCCAGTGGCTGGTATGGGCTGGAGGATGGGAAAGAAAACGAATACAGAATACAGATCTCCACTGCTTTAAGAAGCCTGATGATCAAAACAGTCTTCAATGGGCTTTTGGAGTCATGTTTTAGGTGTATATCCACTACTTTTATTGCTTTCCATAACAATAAAAATACAGAAGTACAGCGTAAAACCCTACCAAGAGTCGTCTGAAAATGAACTGCTCGGTCACCAGCACGCAGAAGACACATTATGCGCGATTCCAAAAGTCGAGCCACCCTTCCGGATGAACAAAAACGCTGTAGAGAGAACAGAAAGAAAGGCAAAGATGGCACAAATATGGCACAGCTAATAAAAGCCGATTTGCATGCAAACCTCTGATCGATTTCTGCAGGGCTCCATCCATCCATGCAAACATTGATATCCGTTTTCAGTAAAAGATAATCTAGTCCCCCTTTCTCATGATATGTTTTGTGTTTCAATTACCATTCTTGCCAGCAGTCACCGTTTTCAATTATACCACGGATAAAAAGTGACATGGTTAACATTTTCCAATAACTACAGCTAACCTCTCTCTCTCTCTCTCTCTCTCTCTCTCTCTCTCTCTCTCTCTCTCTCTCTCTCCTCTCTCTCTCTCTCTCTCTCTCTCTCTCTCTCTCTCCTCTCTCTCTCTCTCTCTCTCTCTCTCTCTCTCTCTCTCTCTCTCTCTCTCTCTCTCTCTCTCTCTCCCCCCTCCTTATGACCGCTGACTTGGGTGCAACTAAATAAATAATTGCGCAATGTTATCCACAGGTGAGTTTAGTTTCCTGGTAGTTATTTGGTTCCCTAACAGACTGTATACTATAGTCAAGCAAACGATAAGGATCCGTTTTGTTTTGGCGAAAATACTGATTCTACTAAGGTTGACATTGTTGACCGGTTTAATACTGTGGTTGGAGTCTTTCACCTATAATACAAAAGAACGGCGCTGAACACCAGAACTGCAGAAATGACAGACGAGAAAAAAATAGTCGTCATTATAAATGATAAACTGTGCACATAACTTCGCAAGAAGGCGATGGTTCAAAAAGAGGAGACAGAAAGGTGGAAAAGAGCAGGAAATGCAATCAAATAAGATGAATATGCATAGGACCGCTCAAAAAGATTGGGAGAAGAAGAAAAAGACTCCATTTTATCAGTGAATAGGGACCGAATTACTAAAGAAGTAAAACGCAAACGAAGAAGAAGGGAACAGTTTTATTAATTATGAAATGGGGAAGGGGTGGGAGCATAGGGATAGTTTGGGTGCCGGTTCGTAGTTGGGGAAGGAAAATGATAAAGCTCTTTATAAGATACCAAAATAGGACATAATTCGTCGGTGTAAGAAGAAGATAAAGATAATAAAAGAAACGAAATAGGATTGTGGTGGACAAAAGACTACAGATGAAAGTACTGTTTCTAGATAGTGGAATATAATAAAACGATTCTCCATTAATTAACCGTACACTGTTCAAGCAAATTCTACTAGCCTACACGCAACTAAAAAAAAAAAAAAAGTAAAGTTTTGAACCACTAACAAGTGCGAAGATAGGAACCTAGTATTAAAAGAACTACGTCCCAGTCTTGAGTGGCTCTTTGGGCTTGGGACAATTCGCTACAAGAATACTAAAGAAAAGGCCGACAATGCCGAGTCAGCTATTCTAAACGTTCTGTCAAAGACCCTGCCAATGTCGACATTCACATCGCAGTGCATGCCAACGGAACTCCGCATTTCCATAGGTCGTTCTACAGCCATCCCCATAACGTCTCTCACTACGTCGGCGACAAATCCTTGCAAGATGCTATCGTCTTGCTTGTTAGTCTGGACGTAGAGGAGACGGCAGACAGCAGCAGGAAGGTGGGGGTGGAAGAACATCCAATATCAAAGCCTGTATAGCTGTACGCCGTTTTCACATTGTGGAACAAAGCGATGTGGAGCTCGAAAAAGAGGAAGAAAATAAGACTTCCCCCTCTCCCCCTGCCCCCCTTGTGTGTGTGTGTGTGTGTGTGTGTGTGTGTTAGTGTGTGTGATTCTTAGCGAAAGTGAGGCAGCCGCAGAAGCAAAAGCAGCGATACCTAGGATAAGGGAATGGAATGGGGTGGGGTGGGGGACGTGAACTATAGTGCATGCTGGGTGCATTGTTTTTTCTGGCACTCATCCGTTTAGTGCATGAGCGTGGAATGCATGCGAACACAGGCTAAACCTCGGTTTATACTCTCATACAAAGGAGTAAAGGAAGAGAATGCTTTTAAAAAAAAAAATAAAGATAAGGGAACGAACAAGTAAACAAAAAAGAGAAAGTTATAGATGAGGTAACTCCGACAGAGAGATTATCATTATATACGTACTAATTAGTTTGTTGAATCAAATAGTAAGAGAGCGCGGTGGAGTGTCAATAACAGCTTAAATAACAAAAATAAGATGCCAGAATAAAAACGAGAAAAGAAGAGGAGGAAGTGAACAAGAAACCAATAATTATGGAAACAAAGAGGTCCCTCTAAGACGACGAAATATATATTCATTTTTAGAAACAAACTGAAATTTATTAGCAAAATAAGCTTATCGTTCGTTGTCGGATTCAAGGGCGAAAACATTATTTATAAGCTCTACATACAGTTACGGTCTCAGTTAAGGCAAAGAGAAAGGATGTCGTAGGTGGTGGAACAGACTGGCAAGAGAGACTGGATGGTGAGTGGGGTAGTTACTAAGACGGTGTCAGGGGAGGAGCAATAACTGACGGATCGACCGTTAAGCATGGAGATAAGAGAAGATAGGAAGTTGCGTCCACTTGTTTCTGTTCTGCAATTAACTTAAGGCGCACACTGCGTTGCTGAGACTCGCCGAAGCTTACGTTTGCGAACTGCCTCTCACCTGTAAAGGTATTCAGCGAGTCTTAGTTACGCTGTGTGCTCAAGGTGATCTTTAGGGCTGTCACTTCTTCTACCACTGGAACCAATGAAGACGGCAACGGTCTCTGAAATTCATTCAGAAATACTGCAAGACTTCTAACGATTTCAGAACATGATAAAAGCAGACTAAGGCTTAATTAATAATATACGTTCGTTACTTTATTTCTGAAATATTTTGAACTAAAGATATCAGTCGTTTAATCCTCGATAAAAGAGATGTGATAACATGACACACGACACACATTCCCAACAAAGCGATGGGTGCTTTCTATTAAATTTTGACATCACAAAACCAGACAAGCAAAATGCTGCATGACACTTCATCTGGAATCCTATTATGCTTGTTTATAAGCCTTGAGAGATTTAAACCTTGAAACCGTTGTGCTTTAAACACGCTTTTGAATACATTAAAAAAATGATACAGAGGGGACGAGGGAGGAGGAGAAAATGAAAGAAAGAGAGAGAGAGAGAGAGAGAGAGGGAGGGAGAGAGAGAGTGAGTTAAAATATTGTTTTGGATAGCAACAAGACAGCACAAGCGAATAGTTTAAGAGAAATCTTAACATTGCCATTGGTTCACGTAAATCACTTCCTCGCAGTTGTTTTATGCACAGGCACGTAATGCAGATATTTGGACGAACACTAATTCAAACATGTACCGTCTTAATCGTCTTAAGGAAGCGGTTGATGGGGGTGGATCTCATTGGGACCACGTATAAGTATTTTTTAAGCTAACAATGCTAATGAAAGATTTTTTTCTTTAATCGATCTTGTATAGCGCTTTTTAGCTCAAGAGCTGCACAAGGCGCTGGCTTATGATACTTAAATGCATTCTGACTGAAATTCCATGTACTGAACTAAAGGAAACACCGAGAGAGAGAGAGAGAGAGAGAGAGAGAGAGAGAGAGAGGGGGGACGGGAGTGGAGGTGGAATGAGGAAAGGGGGGGGGGGGTGAAAAACGGTGAATGGGAAATGTACACAAATAGAAGAAGATAAATTGAAATATAAAGTTATTACTTTTACACGTGTGACAAGCGCAAACGGCCTCGACCGAGAGAGGAAATAAAGAAGGCCTGCGTAATTATCTATTGTAACAAGCAGGTTAGTCAAAACAGTGTGAACAAGGACTTACTTTGAGATCCGTTAGACTGACCATTGACCATATGATGTCTGATAACATTAAAGCCTTCCTCCGGAACTTCTAGTTTGATATTATCCACAAGTACTTTCACGTCCATCTTGGAACAGTTCAACAATGTACAGTGATACCAGACAGCTTCTACTATAATTATTATAGTAAGCTGTCTGGTGATACACAGACACTGGTTTAAAGCAGGCAAACGTTTGTCGCGTACATCCTGTAAACACCCACCAACGATAAAAAATATCCGCTACGGCGGGTAACGACTATCCAAATAACAATACAGCTCGTTCAGTCAACCGGTTTTGTTTTTTTAAAACTTCCGACAATGCGCTTAATATGCGAGGCCCCCAAAACACGTGAAATGTTATCTGGAAACGGATTTCTCACATTACCAAGATGAAGAAGAAGACGAAGACGACGTCTGCATAACGTCAACAGGTGAACGCTTATCTTGTGACATAGCAGTAGTATAGTATAGTATAATTGTAGGCTCTCAGCCTTTTGCCCTTTAGTTGACCTGCTTCGGGAGAGCACTCAGTCAAATTATTCATCACCGAGGTAGGCCAAGTTGGCCAAGATCCGTAACACAACTGGGGATACAAATGTGGACCCCACTGCAACAACATGACAAATGGCACAGGCCCGAGACTCTTGGAGTTTGCCAGATACAATAACCTGATACTGGTAAACACTCTCGATCCCCACAAAAAATCCAGACGATGGACCTGGCACAGTACCAGCGGGGAACGTCACAACAAGATTGATTACATCATGGTCAAGACACGCTTCAGATTAAGCGTCAACATTGGCAAGACACGCACTTTTCCAGGAGCAGATATAGGAAGTGACCACGATCTCGTGACCATGTCTTTCCGGCTCCACTTGAAGAGAGTAAACAAAGCAATGTGCACAAGGCTGAAGTTCGACCTGGACAAACTGCAAGACCCGGAGGTGGCAGAAATATTCCAAGCCACAATTGGAGGGAAATTTGCACCACTGCTTATTTCGCGAGCTGGTGAAGTAGATGTCAACACCATGATCACCACCTTCAATTCAGCAGTGACATATGCCACCACTGAGATTCTTGGCAAACACCGCCCTACGAAGAAACCGTGGATCAAACCTGAACTTTTGGACCTGTGTGACAAACGAAGACAGATGAAAAGTAAAAAGAACACCTCACCTCACATGAAGCTGATGCCTACCGAAAAATCAACAGTGACTTCCGAAATGGCATGCGCACAGCAAAGGAGAACTGGATAGAAGATCAATGCCAGGAAACAGAGAACAAGAACAACAGCAAGAATGCCTACCAGATTGTAAAGCGGCTGACAAGAGTTAAAAACCCAAGGTCTCCGCGATCCAAAACAAGTCTGGCTTGTGCCTTACATAAGGACAAGAAGTCTTGGATAGATGAAGAGAGTACTGCTCTGACCTTCACAACCTCACACCAAATGGAGAACTATCAGTCCTAGCATGTGCCCCGAACGGAGAAGAAGAAGAAGAAGAAGAAGAAGTCATCCCAATTCTGCGAAAAAAAGTTGGGGCAGCAGTGCAATCGTTGAAGAAAGGGAAGTCAGCGGGAGTAGACAACATACCCGCATAATTTCTTTAAGCAGGAGGAGAAGCGATGATTGACGCTCTCGCCATTATTTGTAACACGATCTGGCAGAGAGGGGAATGGCCTACACCATGGACCTAGTCGCTTGTCATCACTCTTCTCAAAAAGGATAAACTTCAGGAATGTCATAACTACCGCACCATCCGCCTCATCAGCCATCCCAGCAAGGTCCTCCTGAAAATAATACTCAACAGGTTGAAATCCCAAGCTGAACAAATCATAGCTGAAGAACAAGCAGGATTCAGGACAGGACAAAGTACCACTGAGCAGATATTCAACCTCAGAATAATCTGCGAGAAAAACCCTTCAGCATCAAATATATTTATATCATGTGTTTGTAGACTTCAAGAAAGCGTCTGACCGAGTCTGGCATGCAGCTCTGTGGGCAACCATGAGAGTGTACAACATAAGCTCTAATATGTTTTAGGTCATCAAAAGCCTGTATGAAAAGGCTCCCAGTGCAGTCCTCCACACCAGCGCCATCGGGAATTGGTTCAGAACAACAATCGGCGTGCGTCAAGGATGCCTACTCTCCCCAACACTCTTTAACATCTATCATGTCAGATGCCCTTGCAGATCATGAAGGCACAGTCAGCATAAGGGGTCAAGCAACCTCCGTTTTTCGGATGACATTGAAGGATTTGCGGGAGAGAAACAAGAACTTGAACAGCTGGTACAGAGGCTTGATACCACCTCCAGAGGCTTTGGAATGGAAATAAGTGCAGAGAAGACCAAAAATGATGAACAACACCAATGGCATCAACACGGACATCAAAGTACAAAGCCAATCCCTCAACACGGTGCACAGCTTCAAATATTTAGGAGCAACTGTATCGGACAATGGGTCCCGACAGGAATTGCTCTCCAGGATAGCACATACAACTGCTGCCCTGACAAGGTTGAAGCCATTTGGAAAGACAGGACAATCAGTCTATATTCCAAGGTAAGGCTGCTGCGCTCCCTTGTTATTTCCATCTTCCTATTAGTTATTCATTGCTTACAGGGTCCAGCGAAGAGCCGAATCAGGACCACAAAATCAATACCACGACTTCGATGAAAGAGGACTCAACCCTGATCCGCATAAAAGATCTGCCGAAACAACCCTAATGGTAACACTGAAGGCACTCCACCAGCCGGTCACTTTACAATAAAGACATCCCACCCTGAGGCTATACTCTAATTTATCGAACCCCCTTTACAAAAACTAAATAGAATACAAATATCATTATAAAATATCAACAAAACACATGCCAAATAATAACATCATAGGAAGCCCCAGTGACCAGGTGGCAGAAAGCGTCCAATATTCCCAAGCAGATCCAACAGACCTCACACACAAATGAGGAGCTTTGTCCCGGAAGAGTTTTCAAGAAAAAAGGTAGATGACTGGTCTAGCGCAGAAGAAGATAGTATAGTATATTGATAAAACAGAGTAGAAATGAGAAAGAACAAAGGATTTGTTGTTGTTGCATCAATTTGTATTCATCAGATTAACATAAGTTGTACAGAACAAAGGAGAAAGACAGCGACAGTGGGAATTTAAAGCACTAAATTTCCAAAACGTTATACAGAAACCCGCGGCAATCCCACGGGGGACCATCTTACTATACTCTTGTGAAACATGGACCCTCACAGCAGATCTACAACATGTGCGAATATGTGTGAATACAAAGCATGGAGATGAGGTGCTTCACTAGACTTCTAGGCATTTCCTATATCCAGCACATCACCAACGACGAAGTCCCACAGACCATCACACATGCCATTGGACAACATGATGACATGCTCACACAGTGGTAAAGAAACTGAAACTTCGATGGTAAGGTCACGTCACCAGAGCATCAGGCCTTGCAAAGACCATCCTGTAAAGGCATGGTGCAAGGAAGCAGAAAAAGAGGGAGACAAGCCATTGGGCAACACAATGACATGCTCACAGTGGTCAAGAAACGGAAACTCCTATAGTATAGCC
Source organism: Oncomelania hupensis (assembly GCA_036898135.1). Classification (NCBI taxonomy): domain Eukaryota; kingdom Metazoa; phylum Mollusca; class Gastropoda; order Littorinimorpha; family Pomatiopsidae; genus Oncomelania; species Oncomelania hupensis. The sequence goes on along the minus strand of CM072518.1, from coordinate 30,371,931 downwards.
ACGTCAGCATATTATCAGGCCCTGCAAAGACCATTATCCAAGGCACGGTGCAAAGAAGCAGAAAAAGAGGCAGACATAAAACGAGTTGGGAGGACAACATTTGAGAATGGACTGGCTAGACACTGAGCGAAGCCATGAGGGTTGCTGAGGACAAAGAAGATGGAGTACGCTGGTTAAACGATCATCTGTGGTGCCCCAACGACTTTCGAGTTTTGGGATAGAATAGGTAGTCCTTCAGGCATCTGAAGTGTGATGATTTGCCTACCACGGAAATGGTTATCCTCTGTTATCAGGGAACGTTGATCTAGTAAACACGACCATTGAAGTTTTCTCTGAATGCAAGATTTTATAACTGTACTCTTCGCTGCCATTTTGATCTCTTCAGTTTTTTTAGAGGTACTTTAGAAGAAAGGGGGGGGGGGTGGGGCGGGGAAGAGGGGAGAAATACCACCACCTCCCTCCGATCCGCTGAAGATCTGCTGAAACTATCTATACGCTCTGTTTCCGGGAACATAAATCTACCCTACCCTAAAGGTAACACTGAAGGCTGGGTGCTTGGTAGGTATGTTTGGATTATTTTAGTTAAAACTCGTCGCTCCCAGAAGAAAAAAATAAATAATAATAACAGAAATAGTTTTTTAACATGAATTTTTTTTAAATTTATTTTGGAGTTAATTATTATGCATCTAACCTTGTTTGACATCGGATTTTCATCACTTTCGAAAACAGGCACGAATCATACTTAAAAATAATTAATAAATACATTTTACCATAACAAAAAAAAAAAAAAAAAAAAAAGAGCAAAACAAACAAACAAAATAATAAAAATGACACGCAAGTGAACACAGAGAAGACTGAATATTGCTTTCCATATATCTCAAAGAAAATAAACACCGAAGATGCGTTTCCAAACTTACCTTTCCAGATGTCAGTGTTGTCGACAACCTCCTGCTCTTCCTCGGACTTCTGTTTGTCCAGGTCCTTGTAGTTCTTCATCTTCATGATCTGGCCTAGGTTGATCATACCGATCTTCTCGTGGAACTTTTCCCCAAGCTTATCCATCTTCGACATCCCGACTGGTGTATTTTCCAGGTCACTTTCAAGAATTTATTTGCAAACACTTGATTTTTGAGTAGTATTCAACTGCAAACACTGATTTGCGAATAACTTTTCCTCTGTCAGTAGCACTCTCACAAAGAACTTAAATACAAAAATTATTTAGCACCAAACGATGGCACAGCAGTTAAAACAGAATTTTCAGTTGCATGCACCTAGATAGTTCAGTCAAATAATATAAACGTTGTAAGTATCGTATAGCAACTTGTAACAGCCACCATCTTGTATGACACACAACGTTCAACACAATGAGAGTAATATCTTAATCTTTAGAAAATATATTCCAGATTAAAAAAAAAAATCCACGATTTTAGCTAACAAAAACTTTAGCGTAACAAAATGTAAAAACAAACCCCCCCCCAAAAAAAAAAAAAGAAAAAAAAAGAAAAAAAAAAAGAAAGAAACAATTTTTAAAAAAATAAGGAAAAGGAAACACGACATTACGAATTTAAAATGCAATGGACGAAATCAAAAAGGCTTCAACTAGTCAACAATACCACACCTCACTAGATCACACATCAAGCCTGTGATAAAATCCCCCAGAAATGTTATATTCTACATCGAAAGTATCCAACACAACAATGTGATCTAAAGGACGAAGATGTAAACTCAATGAACAAACAGTGTTAACGACAAACTCGAGACAAGGAAAAATTTACTGTAATGCGATAGCCAAGAAAAAGTTGGAAGCTGCAAATCACCATCAGCGCCTAAAGCCCTTTCCAGCTCTCCAATCCTAAAAGCCCATCTTAAATTTCCCAGACATTTAATTTATTTAAAATGCATTAACAATTCGAGTCATTGTACAGTATACATACGGCTTGCTGAAGGGCCAGGTGAACATTTTATTAGTTCCCAAGCTGTAAAGCTATGGAAACTATTCTTTTGGGCTTTATCCGTCCGTCCGGCGTCCAGCGTCCAAAGGTCATATTTGCGTACTTTTCTTTGAAACTAATGGACGAGTTTCTTTCAAACTTGGTATTTTCTTAGGAAATAGTTAACTCTACTCTTGACAAAAAAGTATGTATATTGGGTGATCTCATCAAGGTGAGTTCATAATTTGTTTTGGTTTTTCTTTGTAATCCTATTTTCTTCCAAACTATTGGAGGTATTTGATTCAAGTTTGTGTGTGTGTGTGTGTATATATATATATATGTGTGTGTGTGTGTATGTGAGAGAGAGAGAGAAGAAAGAGAGAGAGAGAGCACGCGAGGGAACTCTGCACCCATAAGGGGCCAGCACTTGTTTTCTTTTATTGTTGGTGTATGCTATATTTATCAGTTTGTTACGTCTTTTTAAAAAGGTATTATTTTCTTGTTATATTTGAGCGCGCGCGCGGGGTTGAATATAAGCACTTTGAATTTTGCGCTACGTAAATAAATTATTTCAATATTATTGTTGTTGTTGTTGTTGTTGTTGTTGTTGTTATTGTTATTATTATTATTATTATTATTATTATTATTATTATTATTATTATTATTATTATTATTATTCGATGAAAGCCTATGTAATTTTATGTCACTTAAAAGTATGAAATACTATTAAAGGTCAACCACAGTGCTCGGTCAAAAAGTTTCTGTTGAAAGAACTTTACTAAATAATACCAGATGCAAAAAATTCGGTAAGCAAAGCTCTATCGTTTAATAGATATCGATCACTGAAAGTGGGATTTCCTACCTGTAATTAAGGGTAAGGGAAGTAATACTCTAAAACGCAGCTATCGCTGATCTCCCCTCGCAGTGACGTCAGCAGCTGTAGACAATGGCCGATTGCGAAGAAGTTACAAGCGAGACAAGCAGTGTTTCTTCACTCGATCTGTCGTGTTACAGCAGTGCTCTCTTCTGTTAGAAACGAATTCGACCCCCGAGTACTAATTGTAATAATAAACAAATAATTATACGAGCTAGACCCGTGAATACATAACCTCTTGCGTTCCCTTTTCTGAAAAGCTCCTCTGACTTTCCTGACACCCGGCAAGTGATAGCAGACGATGGATGTGTAGTAGCCACTGTGACTGTAGTTGAAGTTGAAGCAGTACTAGTAGGCCTACTACTAGTAACTTGAATCACTGTTGCTGTTGTTGAGGCTTTGGATCGTTGGAACAGAGATAGGCTTTAATGTCTGTATTGTTTTCATCCCAAAGCTCCGCATAAAAGTGGCACTTGGGGGGTAGCAGTCTTCAGCGAAGTGTTTTGAGCAAATTGCTGACGACGCACAAATCTCACCCACTTATTTCGCACTTCTTCGTTTTTGGGAAACCTATGCAATGTTATCCCATCCGCTTGTTTGTTTGTACAACCTCCAACGGCACAATATAGGCCACTGCTCTTCGTTTTCCTGCGTTTTGGTAGAGAAGTTTTTTGTTTGTATGTAGATTATAGTCACACGACACTTTCGCATATAGGTGACTACTGGACCGATTTATACTGACACCAGTTGTTGGTAAAGGGGAAAATAATATGATCACACGTTGACCAATCCGGGATTCGAACCACCGACCTTTCGGTTACTAGCAAGACGCTCTTACCAACTGAGCTACCCGGCCTCTGGTAGAAAAGGGGCACTATCGGACTCTATATTGTCTCCAGCAGTTGACGTCACGAGCCATGTGGTCACGTGAGCGGGCTTTTCGAAGGTGCAAAAGTTTATTCGAAGTAGATTTTATTAAATATTAAAAAAAGGCAGTATTTTTCGGAAAAAAGTTGTTTTGCATGTGACTTCTTTTATTATGTAGATATTTTGTGCTCAATTTTATATTTCAATGATGTTGACCTTTAAGATTGAGTCACAGCGTGGTTCGGGGATTCTCAGCCACATCAAAGTTTAGCTAAGGAACATTAATTACGTGAAGCTTAAACTTCAATACAAATGGGTTTCCAGATATCAATAAACCTATGGCTTCCTAACTGCTTTATCAACATGCCACAGGCTTCTTCATTGGCTAACAGAAAAGAGATAAAAGATGCACACAAAAAATACACCAAACGTCACTGACTGTGACGCGCGCTTCATGTCAACCCAAATTTGGCAATTTTCCATGACTTTTATTTCTTGGCTGAAAATAAGGAATATGGGTTCCGCCTATAATCTGCGCATCTGTCTCTACATTCCCCCTCCTACCCTAACCCCCCATCCCACAATTCCAATCCCATATCTACTGGGTTCAAAGGTATAAACAGATCGAACCTGACTCCTATTTACTACTGTATTTAGAAATTCAGGCTAGGGTATTGTAATATTATTATTTTGTACGGGTCTTTATAATATAATCGTTTGATCACCACCGGAGTTTCAAATAGTGTAAATCCTTTTGAAAACATTATTGAAAATGAATAGAGAATGAACAAACATATTAAATTGAGCGGAACTGAAGTGTTGGAATTCATCACGCACATTGCGCACATTTTCGAAAGATTAATTAAACATGTGACTGTACAGAAACAATGTCGAGGCCTCGAACAAAAGTGTAACCGCCTCCTACTCGTTTTTCTTATTCTTTCTTTTTCTCCTCTGTCCAATTCTCCTTCTTCAGCTTCTTCCTCCCACACACATTGCATTGATGTTACTGTCTTATGCATCTACAGTCTAGGAGAAGGCGCAGGTGACTTATAAAGATATCCCCGGGGTCAAGCTCAGTTTACATATCCGGCCTCACACCTCTCTGGTCGGAAGTCTAATGCATCCTCTTCAGCGACCTCTGAGCCCCCTACGTGAAGCTCTCCGGAAAGAAATGCAATCAGAGAGAATAAATTACTGTTTGTGCACGGTCAGGAAATCAATGCCTTATTCTTCTTCTGCGACCTCCAACCCACAGAATGCTATGTTAGTCATTGTTTATAGGGTCCATTGACTTGTTTGTTTGTTTGTTTTATTGTTGCTTTAGGTCGGTCCATTGACTTAACATTTCGGAACAATAATATTGTTCATTAATCAACAGGTCGGAAGCGCGATAAATTTTTCATCTCCAGGACTACAATTTTAGAACTAGGTGACTGACTATATCATTTAAAGAATGTAAAAGAGCATACCAGTTAATGGCATACATACGCAAGTATTTGCAAGTGAAAACCTGGCTGCTGCTGGTCATTGACACAAAGCTCAGCCTTGTTACAAATAACAACTTGCCAGATTTCACGCTTCTCTCCAACCCCCACTCCAACAATTTCTATTTAGTCACACCAGCGCTAGAAGAACCCATGTACTTCAACACGACCCGGAACATCTAGAAGGCCATAAAAGACAAGATCCCGCAATGATTGGGTCAAAGAACAATGGCGGAGATCAATTAATACTGCGGATGTCGGGTGCATGTCCATCAATTACACGGCCAGCAGCATTGTAGGAGATGAGGGGTTAAAAGAAAAGGTTCTATACGCTGCCCATCGATCTGTATCGGATCTCGGTAATGCTCGGACAACAAGGGACTTCGATTAGCTGTGAAGAGAAAACAAGCCAGAAAGAAGAGGAGAAAGCATAAGGAAAAGCGAAGTGAGGAAAGGGAGGGAGGGAGGGAGGGAGGGAGAGAGACTCTGCAGAATCTGTTGATACAATTGGCTTCAACCCAACGGAAAACATGTAAATTAACACCTTCCCAATCTTTAGCTGTGTTACTGATACTGATAGCCTTATATTAGACACAACCTATTAACCCGTTATATAAGACGCAATCTATTAACCCATATGTTCAGTTCCCAGTAGCATCAATTTCTCGGTACCCAGGGACTCGTAAAACATGGACACTTTCTCACTACTGATTACCCACATGCCAAGCTGTGAATCAGCCACTAGGAACAAACTATCCTTGCTTGAAATATGCTTCAGTGTTACAGCCTACCCAAACTTCCTGATTCATTTATAAACCCTCTTCCATAATAATTTAACGAAGATTTTTTTTTTAACAAACAACAAAAACAATGTTCAATGCTGGGACTAATGTAAGTTCAACACGAACTTTACGTTTAATTCTGAAGGTCCGGACCTTAACTTCTTTATTGGTATTCACATAAACTCGACACATTTCAAATCCTCGATCTATGATCTCCAAGCAAAGTTGGAAGACAAAGCCAGAAATGAAGTAGTAGAGGAATACCAGTTAGGCAGAGAAGTACCCGGTAGCTCCCTGTAGTTCTGTCTGCGTCAGCGGCAGGTGGATGGTAACGCCGACTTCTGTGCATCCCGTAAGCATGTAAAAACACCGCGTAAACAAATTGCACAACCCTGCAACGGAAATGGTGATAACACGCTCCCAAGGTACCTATGATGAAAACCTCCCGAAAACACACCTGACAAAATTCGCATATGTGATAACGCTCTGCGGAGACAAAGTATGGAAACGGTGGTGGCGCAAAGTCCCTTGGCTGAAGAAAATAATAGGATTGGATATATTGCTTCCCAATTACGGCGAGGAAGCGGACGTCCGTGGCGGTAGCCTATGGCGGCATCAAAACTGCAAAGTGTCATCGCTGGTGTCAAATAAAAATGGCCATTTCGGAAGAACGGTGTACGATATCAACGGAAGCCACGGGCCTTGGCAATTTTGAATGCCATTTACAAAATGCCAAGAAGCATGAAAAGGAGAAGATGGAGGAAAAGGTGAACAAGAAGATGGAGGCGGAGAAAAAAACCAACAGAGAAGATGGAAAAGGAGGAGGTAGTTTTCTTGCGTAATACTGTAGGAGAAATAATGCAAAAAGCACGGCCAAGAAGAAGAAAGGAGACAGCAATTCCCTGACACTCTGTTAAAAGCAAAAGAAAACAGCTCTTTAAAAACAACTTTATAGAAGTGATGAGACAAAAAGTGTTGTGTCCTAAAACACAAAAGTAAGTTGTCTCAATGGGACCTGAGTAGTAATAGCATCCTGAACATATATAATAAAGTTACCATAGAAATGCCACGCTTACTCGTAATGCATTTATCTGGGGGGAAAGGCCTGTCTCGAAACACCGCCATAACAATACTCTTATGAAAACTAAACCCGAACTTAACACGCAGTTACTTCCATGTTCACAGCCATGTAATAGATGCAGGCCCCAACGGCCATTGTTATTTTTCAGAAGCTATAACGTGCAGCTGTGGCAACAGGGTCAGCAAGAGGATAAAGGGGAAAAGAAAGGGTGTATCAAAAATTGCTTGTTTTGAAAAGCAATTAATTTCTTCACGTTCAGTATTGCTTGACGATTGGAACTGCAACATGTCGCATCAATCAGCTCTTACCAATTTCTTATTATTGGAGTATTTTTCCCACTATGACACCACTGAATACATATATACTGAGTACATATCGCACCAACCTCAAATGTCTCGGAACAAGTTATGTGTAACCAACTTCAGCGTCTACTTCAAGTGACCTGTTGATATTAACAAACGATAATTATATATAATTGCTAACAAATTCCTTCCAGCATGTTGCTTTCTCTAATTTCCATGTAGTCAAAATGTACTGGGAAATACGTTGGGAAGGTCTTGACTGCTCAGTGGACTTGCAACACTTCACCAGCGCTCGGTAGCGAGCGGAGGAGCGTGCTGGAGCAAAGAGGGAGTCAGTATTTGCTCAGAGAAGATTGTCAGATTGACGGGCGCTTGGCTGCACGCACAAGCCCAAAAGACCGCTCTTGTCCACGGAGGAAAACCTCCACAAACACAGTAGAGGGGAAAAAAATATGGATACAATTTAAGAGGAAAAAGGAAGGGAAACGAGAAAAATAATTGTGAAGAAGAAGAAGAAGAAGAAGAAGAAGAAGAAGAAGAAGAACAAGAAGAAGAAGAAGAAGAAGAAGAAGAAGAAGAAGAAGAAGAAGAAGAAGAAGAACAAGAACAAGAACAAGAAAATACAGAATGAAAGGAAATGGAAAAGTTTAAAAGTGGAGAGTATGAGAGAGATTGGCGAAGAGGGCATAGAAAAAGCACGAAAATAATAAATATTGGGGACGGTGGTTGTGAAAGAAAGTATTCCCAAGTAGATCGAGCGTCGGTTCGTAGAAAAGTTGCATGGGTCATGGTGTGCCTATGGGATGGGGGTTGGGATTGGGATGCAAGAAAAAAAAAAAAGCGAAAATAAGCAGGAAATAGAAGAAAATAAGGCCAGAATAGTTTTACCCGGCAGTACGTGCTTTGCCCCCCAAGCCCAGTTGTTAAGGAGAAAAAATGGCAACAACGCCAGGGGAACGGAATAAGGTGCGATGACCTGCAGCAGGGGAGAGAAGTGAACACAAATGTGAGAAATCATATTGTATTCTTCATATTTCACGTATGATTTTTTAAAATTATTAATCAGCAGTTATGTAGGAGACAGGAAAATGACTGGGGTTACGCCTACATCATGTATTTATCCGATGCGAGCTTAGCGAAAGCAAAGAAAGCACTACAGCACACGTATCCACTTCTCAAAGGGAATCGACAGCAAGGCTGTGTGTATTTTGGGCCTAAATACATTTTTGACGTGGACTACCTGGGGCAGACGAAAATAATTATTTAAAACAGTGGAGGAAAACAGTTGGAGGGAAAATATTTACAAGGTTTGGGTGCGACTATCTAGGTCTGTAGTAAGAAAGTGGATGGGGATAAACAATAAATTAGTGTTGCAGTTAGTGCGCGCGCGCGCGCGTGTGTGTGTGTGTGTGAAAGTATGAGAGAGAGAGAAAGGTGGGAAGGAGGGGGGGGGGGGGGGAGGAACGCGCGCGCGCCTGTGATGTGGAATCAGCCACAAAACCAAAATAGCAAGGCCAGGATTACCGATCTTTTGTTGAACTCGCCATCACCTTTAAATCCTCTTTAAAACTTAAAACTAATGTTTCAGTTCAATGTCGATTTAATAAAGACAATTTTTGAAAAGCTTTAGGAAAGATATGTTTTAAGGAAATAGACAACAGGAGAAGAAGAAGAAGAAGAAGAAGAAGAAGAAGAAGAAGAAGAAGAAGAAGAAGAAGAAGAAGAAGAAGAAGAAGAAGAAGAAGAAGAAGAAGAATCGGTATGATGAGATGGACCGGAGTGAAGAATGGGGTGATTGATCAACTATTTCGAATGTTACATTTGATCTCAGATCAACCATCGTCAATAACATGAAAGAAATTTTGCATGGCTGCCTTGTTGCAGCTCTGCAGAAAAACAACGACTTTGATTTATACTTTTTTTTTTTAACAAGTAACAACAACCACAAGAGGAGAAAAGAAACCGATTACGTGCCCAACTGAAACCACCACAACTAATACAATGCAACTATCGATCGAAATTCCAACGACAGCAATCCATTCCAATCAGAACCTTTGTTCTCTAATACAAGTTGCAATTTCTTCTGAATATCTGTTACACTATTCCGCGATACGTAATGGATAATGCCTATGCTGAGAACAGCATTTCCTTTCCTTTTTACCTTAATCTCCGGTTTCCAATAATTACTGACCGACATTCAGATAATCCGTATAAGAATGCAGTTCTAATATCAAAACCCTGTAGATTCCAGAAACTCCGTCTAGTTAGAGCTACTGGCTATCCATGGAAAGCTGCTGTCACTTAGTTTTTCCTTTCCCCTGAATGATCAAAGAGAAGCCTTACTCAATACTCTCCAAGACCTTTCACTTGCAAGGCTGTTCCCAGGACATAAAACAGAAGGCATCAAAGCAAAAATCGAACGTTGAAAATGTCAGTAATGTCAAAAACGACAATTTACAAAATAGAAAAAAGTGCGTGAGCCTTCTCAAGTAGGTTCATACAGATTACAGAAGACTTTCAACTTTTCACTTTAAATATAATTTGCTACAGAATCAACCATTCAGTAAGAACGTAATCCATGCATCATCCGTCGAAGAAACTAACAAGTTGAAACAAATTCACCCCTCCCCACCTCCACGTCATGAAAGCAAGAACCCATTTGAACTGTTTGTAATTATCGCAAAAAGACTGCAGGGCAAAACCGAAGACATTAAGAAGAAGAAGAAGAAGAAGAAGAAGAAGAAGAAGAAGAAGAAGAAGAAGAAGAAGAAGAAGAAGAAGAAGAAGAAGAAGGAGTAGCAGGAACATGAGGAGGAGCAGGAGGAGGAGGGGATGGAAGCAGATGTATGAGGAGGAACGAAGAGGAGAAAGAAAAAAAAACAACAACCACAGTCGGCTGTCTCTATGATCCTTACAAAGAACATGACAGGAGAGAGATGAAACGCGTTAAAAAGCTGTTGTTTATTTTTATTTTTTTAACACCACGGAAGGGTTGATCTGGAGGACTGAGCAGTCGAATACTATCTCAATTCAATATTCTTAATCTTGGAGAATTCACACACACACACACACACCCACGCACACACACACATACTTGCACAGACACCGTTATTTGGACTCTCCTCAAAGGCCACATACGTTGTGTGGACAATGGGTCGTGCTACGACCCCCTTTTTAAGTACTTTTAACTGTTCTAACCCTAACCCTAGCCCTAACCCTAACCGATCATTAAATGGACGTCCAAACAAGGAGGTCTGTCCAAAGAACGTATGTAGATATGCACTAGTTTGTCCAAATAACGCCGTGTAAACATGCACACACACACACGCACACAAAGGAAGAGAGGAAAAAAAAGGGGGGGGGGGTGAAAGAGGAGGAGGGGGGCATCCAATATTAGAGAAAACAATAGTATACCAAAAATGATCTAGTTGTAAGAGGGATCAAAGCGTGAAAAGCATGGGGTATTGGAAAAATAACAAGATGCCAAAGATACACCAACGTATTTCCAGACACACACGTTGCTGGAAAAATCAGCAATTGTCAAAGTGTTCCATTTTCGTGGAGCTGTTCTAACTCAAGTTTATTCTAATGAGGGGAAAAAACAACAAAAAAAAAACAACAACACAACAACTAAACAATAGCTAGGTTATGTGAATTTGGGCATATAAAAAAGAGAAAAAGATATTTTGAACAGAAAAGTGGAATACCGGCCAACGGTTAGACTGACCGACCAACTGACTGACCAGCCAACGGACTGCTATGGCTTGATTGGCTATGATTTGATGTATCCGTATATCATAATATATGAAAATCGCCTAAACCGTGTGTGAGATATATAGCAAAATGCGTTTAGCAAAAAATTGACCCCAGCGACCTCGTCCTTTGAGATAGAGCAAATGCGATGGAACAGGAAGCTGACCACAAACCCAGGCAATGTTCTTAAAACAAAATCTGTCCCGTGGTTCTTGAGATGTGGCGTGCAACCGACCTAGGGGCACTAATTTGTCTCGTTCTGACTATTTGAAAGTATTTCAAGGTGTAAGGATTGGAAATCTCCAAAGTGAGCTGTCTTAGTAGTCAGTGCCATGGCTTGCCGTTGCAACTGTCAAACGACCAACCGGGGAAGGAGGGGAGAAGAAAAAAAAAGTTGGAGGGGAGAAGAGACAGAAGGAAAATAGGGAAAGAGATATGGAAATGGGTAGGGTAAGTGGGAAGGACAGAAGAGGGTTTGTGTTAGCGGGTTGTCGGGTGTAAAAATGACGAGACCGGCAGCAACTGGAACTAGGGGGAAATTACTCCGCCTGCCTATCGAACCAATATTATCGATTTTATGTCCGGAGGTTACAACCATATTCCTCCTTTCTTCCTTCTTTTTCTCCTTACTTCTTTCGTCGTCTTCACCTATAAGACAAGCTACAACTGTCCAAAGACCACAAGCAACCCCACAGATGCTCAACGATTTAATTTTGCCAGCAGACATCTTCAGCAATCTCCAGACACTGATTTTCATCCCTTTAAAGAAGAAAAAAGTGACATACACAGTCCATTCACCTCTTCCTTCATCTTTTCGATTCCCACCTTCACAAAACTAGTAGAGAAGTGACATGGATTCAATCCGGCTTTTGGTAATCTGCTTGTGCATGTCGAATCGTGGACGACGGTAAGCTGCATAATTATCATATTATGCAACACTTAATCGATTTAAATCTTAAAAAATGAGCTAAAATATAAAGGAAGACTTTTTAACTTAACCTTTTTTCTTCTTCTTCTTTTTTTTAACGAAGACACTCATAATTAGATAATGCAAAACAAAGAACGAGCATTCCCCTCGAACTCTCCTAACCATTAAAGAGGGGGGAGAGATGGGATTCGCCCTCACGAACCTGGTCCAGAGAAAACGAGGTCCTATACGTCTCTCCCCTAGTCCACTACCACCGAAAGGATACGGCCAAACGTTAACCTTACCTATCGTCAGCATTGTCCTTTGCATTTATAAAGCTCTACGGCCTTTTAAACAAACAATAACCTGATTGTAAATCCTCAGGGAGCGCACTAATTATGGTTGAAATGGATGCCCGTTAGACGTGATCAGGAAGCAGCCAACAAAAATAACAAAAATACAAGCAGGCCTTGACGTGGAAGAATGTAAACGTGTCCACAATCACCATTACATGAAAAAACCACACCCTGTCAGCTCACACAACAAAGCTGTTCCAAACAATACATTCAACACTTTTAATTATATAAGCGCTCTTTCAACACGAAACTATCCATAATATTCATTTAAAAAATCATAATTTCAATTTTACATCCAAGAGCTAATTTTTAATAATACGATTAATCAGTCTCAATATGCTATCAAGGCATTGGCATTTAATATATTTGGCAAATCAAATGAATAAATGTAAATAAATAAATAAATCCGTTTTAAACGATTCATTTAAATCGGTTGACTTATTCTCAAGCGTAAATATAAACAATTGAAAGACGATAAAGAAAGGGGACGGGGTGGGAAAGGGGGAAGAAAAGGGAGTGAATAGAAATACATTAAAAGAATAAAAATAAATGAACAAAATATTTCTTTCATTAGATTACTTATAAATGGGCAATTCTTTAATGAAAACAGTTATATCTATATTTTATCTAAACCTCAACGCACCACTCTCCCCTTTCTCCCCACATCTCCCAAATTCCAATTTCATTTGTAAACAAAGTCTCACTCTTAGAACAAACGATTCTGATCTCTCGAGTGATCCTTATACTACGTGTGTTTTGCTGCGGCAAACATCACTGATCAAACAAACTCTACGATTCCCAAGAAACGATGAGAGATAACAAAGACTATCAGTTCAATAATAATCATCCTAAGAAAAATGTTGAATACGCCTTATGACAAGAGATCTTAGAGCCATGCAATTATTATTCGCAAGATCAATATAAAAACCACATACACCGAAATAAAACAGAATTGCAGCCTGTTAAATTTATGCTCAATAGCATTTGGATAGTAATGCTCTTATCGTCTGCAGAATTTCAATAACGAAACAAGATTAAACGGAAATTGCAAGACAATTCAGTATGATTTTCTTTCTCTTTAAGGACGCGACAAAGATTTTAATATTATTTTCTTCTGCTAGGAAACCTTCACTACACTCGTTCTTTCTCTTAATATCTTTTTCAACGCGTTTCCACAAAGCAAACATTACTGAGATGAAAACAAACTGCAGAAATTACAGGATAGTCGTCAGTGCACTTACACACAACCCGGCAAAATGTGTAATTGCCCTTCTCTTAACGTTATGCCTGTATAAATATAAAATACCATAACATGGAAATTATCAGAGTGGGAAAAAAACAAAAACAAAAACACGCCGAGACCATTGTACCTAATAATCCAAATGATAAATACAAAAAGACTAGAAACTCCCTCACAGATACCTCCTTTACCCATCCTCATCATTTCTCTGTTCATTCACTGATCCCAGCTCTTCCACTTCTATGCTATTTCACTGCGCTGCACATTTTTGCAGTCTTATCTTGTCTACCACCCAGCCTGTCCCACATCAGCAGTCTCGGTGTAACTCGTCAATATATATCGCTGAACTCTAATACAACAAGATTTTAAAAAAATCATTCCTTAGCAATAAAAATGTTTACTTGAAGAAATCTATAAACTTTTTATCTTCTTCTTGAACCTTCTCACAAATTTAAACTCTCTCTCTCTCTCTCTCTCTCTCTCTCTCTCTCTCTCTCTCTCTTTCTCTCTCTCTATCCCTTACTCTTCCCACCCCTCTCCATCCGCTCCCTTCCTCTTATCTCCATTATCCGCTCTATGCCCGTAAATTGTGTTGTGAGAAACATAATCGCTTAAAACGAAATAATAAAACTAAACCTTCAGCAATAAAACTACAGCAATTATAAATATAATGTACATTAAAATTAAAAAAAGAATATCATGTAAAGAAAAATTCCTTAATTCGACTAATTGGAAAATATAGGTACGGACGAGTTTTAAATTTACACACACAATGTGAAGAGAAATCAAGTCTTATTAACCGCAGACTTACGTAGATGTACAAAACACACAATTGGGCATAACACAGAAAATGAAGACAGTTACAAATCTCAGCAGCACACAGTTGCTTGTTTCTCAGCACCAAGCTATGCAATATAAATGGAAGCGAATACATTCACACGTATTACATACAATTGAAGCAAACAAAATATATGTCCATATTTATATTTTTCTCCCATATACTTGTACTTCAATAACAACTAGAGCACCAAATAACAGTTTTCCTAAGATTTTCTCAGATAAGTATACAAAGCTACAACCTTTTCTCACTCAACGTTTCTCAACACAAAATATCCATGTGTTCTCTTAAAATCGTCTGTGCTGATTCCTCGTTCTTGATTTCTAACTTCTGTCGACCTCTTACATCTTTAACATAGGTATCTCGATCATTTATGTACTCATTCACAAAAATTCACTATTAGCGCCTTGCTTTTCCCGCCCTCACACTCCGTCACTCGGCCCCCGCTCTTCTACCAGAGCCGTCCAACCTGCCTACATGAAGCCAGGCTGGCTGGAACTATACACCAACACACATGTAGAGAGGGAGACAAGAGGGGACCCGGAGGATCGATCACGTACGACGCACACCGCGGACGCTGTCGTGAGTCCTGCTGAGACGCCAGATCTTCTGCTGGCTGTCGTTTGCCTTGCCCAGTGCAGCCGGATCGCATCATAACCACACATGCAGTAAAACACGTCGCTAATAACGTCCGTGGATTCTCTCCTTATGTTCATTTAGCGCTGCGCAAGGAAGGGATATTACCACAATTATATTGCTTCCGATTTATTTAGATTAATGTTATGCCGATTTGTTTGTGCAGTTTGGGCATTTTTTTTCTCTCCGTATTTTTGTGTCTTAAGATCTCATTGAAAACCGAAGGGAAAGTAAGGAAAAATGGTTTATCAGTCTAATGTAACTGGAAACGACTTTAGTGGGGATGAAAGGACTTTCCTCAACCTTTCAGTCCAGTGTCGAATCCAACATTAATTAATATCCCGAGATTTACACTTCAATCTACTTCGACGTCCAACTCCTCGTAAATACTTCGCGCCTTCCACCACGGCTCCTCCCACCAATATTATCCTTCTTTATACAACGATCGACCAAAAACCAACCCTTTTCTTCACCGTCATCGTCAACATTGATTTCTTCAACTTCCTAAATGCTCCCATCACCCTCTCGATTTGTTATACCGTGGGCGCTAGTGATTCTAGACCCAAATCAACGCAGGAGAACTCGCACATATATCTTTTCTTCTGTGCTAGTGATCAAGTTTTCTTCCTTCTCCTCCTGCTGCATCTCCTTTTTCTTCACTCAAAACTCGTCCTTTCAATGCCCGAATCAACCACAGAGAAACAGATCAATGTACTGAATTTCCTGCCGACCCTTTTTGCGCAGTATCTTTATTAATTTGTGTTTGGAAAAACATTTCTTATTCATGCGCATTGAATACGACAATCATCGAAACGATGCAATACAAGTAAGTAACTATAAGGACACAAAACTCATCGTCGACGGCTTTATTGTGATCATCGCTACATAATCTATCGTCGTCGTCGTCGTCATTATAATGGTCTTGACCTATTTGTCTTCTCTCTCTCTATCTATCCTACCTCTTTCCCCCCCCCCCCCCCAATTTCTCCTTTTTCATACGCTCTTCCTCCTGTTCTTCCTTCGACTCTTCTTCAACCTCTCCTCCTCATCCTTATTTGCTTCTCTTCTCCTCCCTCTGCTTCTTCTTCTTTAGGACGTGTGGCTGCGCCGTGGGTGGACGTCAGTGATCGTGAGCCCTAGACCCACCCATCATGTTACAACGATCCATCAAGCCAAAGCAGTCCTTTTCGGGCTTAGAAAGTCCCACGGATTTATCACACAGCACAGACCAGCTGCTCCTCTATTATTTTCACGATCTTTCCTCCCATATTTTTACGGTGATTGGCCCCCTCATTGTGTTGTATTTAAATAAATACTAATAGGCTCATTTAACCCTTACACATTTTAGCAGCAAATTCTTATTGTATTGTTTTAATACATAAATGAATGGTCGAGATGCTACTTCAGTCATGTTTGTCTTCATTCCTTAACAAATGGTCACATCCACATGTTGTTCGTGGTATTGTAAAGAAACAATAAACTTGGGCAATCCCTCGCAGATTGGGTATTAGTTGTGTAAGAATAATTATTAAATGTACTGCTACTAAAACGGTAATTCATAATTGAATCGATATACAGGGTGTTCCAAAAGTCTTGGGCACATTTGAAGTCCCCATATCTCAATTACTATGAATGGTAGTAAGATAAAAGTTATGCCATTTTAAAGCTAATTACATTAAGTTTTTTGTAAAGCTGTTTATTTTTTTTTATTTCTTTTAAGACCCATTAATGGCGTTCACTCAACCAGAAAATGCTGGGACGCGTTTGGCAAGAATTTGACTATCAGCTTGATGTCTGTCGTGTGACCAATGGTGCTCACATTGAACATCTTTGAACATTCCGTGTAAAAATTGAGATTACAAGCTTTCTGAATTTACCAGATGCGTTTTTATATCCTTAATAGTTTCGGAAATATTCAATGTCAAAATGTGCCCAAGACTTTTGGAACACCCTGCATTATTTACACGCATTAAGTATATATATATATATATATATATATATATATATATATATATATATATATATATATATATATATATATATATATATATATATATATATATATATATATATATATATATATATATATTCAGGACATTCAGGAAGATTCTACTGCACATCCCCTTCCTGTTTAAGGCTTGCATGCAACGTATTAAAGAACACAATAATCTTCCATCCTTCGCATGAATCTGTGGACTTATGCAAAAGGCTTTGATCGCATTTGTACATAGGTAGACAACGTTAAACTTGTATCAAATTGTGAAAATTTAATATAGAAGATTCTTGCTTCTGTTCCTCTGTACCACTATCAGGCTAATTCCGATATGCCAAGAAGCTGTAGAAGACAAACTGAGTTATCTGCGCCAACTTTCTCTTTCACCTTCAAAACAATATTGTTTATTCAAGCACCAAAATAGAACACACCCTTGAGTAAATTACTTCACAATTTCACTTGAATTATAAAAAAATGTAGTAAATTAAATTCAAGACTTAGATAAATGGTAACCAATGTTCCAAAAGTACCTCCCGACTTTTTAAAAAGTGAAGCTAAATTTAAGACCACCACAACCACCACCATCATGATCGTCATCATCCTTTTTTTTTTTCGTTCTTTCTTTTTTTTCTTTCTTTCTTTCTCTCTCTCTTTCTCACGTATCAACAAACAGAAAATAGAAAGACAAACTGTATGCTAGTGATTTTGAAGAAACTGTGAAATCCGTCTATGAGCTTAGCACGAGTTGGAAGCCATGGCAGTGACAGAGCGCCGAAGCTCAAGAGGTCTTCATGATCACGAGGCATCTTCGTCTTTTCCCTTATACCTGCTGAACACCAGCCCCGCTAAACATCAGTACCCGCAGACCCACTTCTATCGCTATATTCACTAGCCTCCGGTATACACCACCCGCTAAACACTAGTCTCCCCTTTCATCATCTAAAAGAACAGTCTTCCCTCGCGAGACGCCAGCCCTTTACTGACAAACAGACTTGTTTTTGCACGCAGACTGAAGAAGAACGGTCAAGAAAGAAAGAGAGAGAGAGAGAGAGAGAGAGAGAGAGAGAGAGAGAGAGAGAGAGAGAGAGAGAGAGAGAGAGAGAGATTGATTAAGACATTTTTTTTAAATTCATATCAAGGATAGGCCTACAGATTTTAGGCGGGAACCTATTCTTACAATCGTTCCTCGTTTCATTCACACTCTGCGATTTTCAGTCAAATATGCCAACGACAAGACAACACTAATAACACGACCAAAAAAAAAAAAAAAAAAAAACTACAAGAACTATTATGCAGCGACATTAAATATTGGTGTTGCAATTACACAATACATAACAAACAACACAATGTATATGAAATAATCAGAAGGTACAATAGAAAGAGAGAGAGAGAGAGAGAGAGAGAGAGAGAGAGAGAGAGAGAGAGAGAGAGAGAGAGAGAGAGAGAGAGAGAGAGAGAGAGAGAGAGAGAGAAAGAGAGAGAGAGAATTAGCAGCAAAAGGGATAGCTATGAAAAGGTTTCCTTTTCATCTCACGATTCCTTAAATGGAAGACTTTCAGCATAATTTCACGACCCGGAACAATAAAATGACTGAATTGGAGAGAAACAGGAAAACAAAAAGAGACGATGGGGGAGAGAGAGGATAAGGAAGAGGGAAAGACTGATTCAGATATGTTATTTACAAAAAGGATGGAGATCTTAGGCTAAAAGCTTAAGAGAGGGAGGGAGTGGGGGAGAGGGAGAGAGAGAGAAAGAGAGAGTGTGAGAGGGTGAGAGAGAGAGTGTGAGAGGGAAAAAAAAAGAGAGAGAGAGAGAGCAACCAAACAAAAAGTCTTATTTTGCTTTCTGTTAGTGTTTCCCACAAGATGCTCTTCGATGTGAAGGCAATCAGAAAACACCAGTGGCGGCCTCCACATCCAATTTTCCACATCAGAACCTCTCGGGAGATTTAGCATTCCCTCGCCTACAATAACTCGCTTCATTCATGAACAGGAAATCCAGGCTCGAGCTAGGATTGTCGTAATAGCGAAAAACCACGTCCATAACAATGTTTTGTGTTTTTTTCCCTAACTTTTGCTATTCTACTCATTGCCAAAAATGATAAGCAAAAAGGAGAACACGAAGAAGACCACGAGAAGACGAAGAAGAAGAAGAAGACGAAGAAAAAGAAGAAGAAGATGAAGGCCACAATGATGTTGATGATGATGATGATGATGATGATGATGATGATGATGATGATGATGACGACGACGACGACGACGATGATGATGATGATGATGATGATGATGATGATGATGATGATGATGATAGCATTGTCGAAGAAATAACTGAAGAGAAGGGATGAAAGAAATTCGACGGCTTAAATTATCGGTCTTCCGTACCTTTAAATTAGCGTTCAGAGTACCTGAAGACTACAACACCAGATAATGCCTAGTCCATCTAACAACCGAAAGTAACATCGTCATGGCTTGTTCTTGTGGCGATGTCGAGGCATCTAACAAGCCAATCACGCAATTATTCCATGTCCACGATCACTCGCAATTATTTCATACTATGATAGCTGCCGATCACTTTCGGCAATTAATGAAGAACATATCAATCAGGTCCCCGAATGCCACGGTGACCTTAACAGAATCCTCATTGGCCTAATTGTACGATACTTAACCTAAAGTCGTCTGTTCTGTACCACGCAGATGTCATGCACATATACGTTAAACTTCATTCATTGAACAGGCGTAGTATTAACTAGTACTACGATATTGGACCATTCAGCTTCACACTAAATAGTTTTTACTTGTCTTGATACTTATTATTGCGGTCGTCTTTAAAGCGCCAATAAAATATGTCACCAGAATAGCACTGATAACATCAACAGTCAAAATGGTGAAAAATCGCGAACACAGGTGTCACAAAATCATATAAACATCAGTGTAAATAGCAGCATTATAAGGCAAAGATTAATTCTAAAAATCTTGGCCGTAAGTACCCTGTGGGTTCGGGAACTGAATAGAATAGACCTAACGTTTCCCGGTGTACAGTATACGCGTGAGAGGCGACAAACAGGGGTGATGTCAGCACGGCATCACTGGGCGAAAGTCTTCTACACAAAAGTCAACGGCCAGAACGGAGGAACTTCACGTTACTACAGGTTCAACGACAACGTGATCGGGGCCAATGCGAGCCACATTGTAATCATGGATATCGGCTGTGGCTATGTGCCTTCCAGATCCTTCTAGCCCAAGACACACTGCATGATGAAAAGAACCATTAACTCCATACCGGAACGGTAGACGCCCGGGTCACCAATTACTGCGCCTTCCGTTGGCCACCAGGATGGAGGTGATAAGTGTGCTACTGATGGACAACTTAACAAGATCCGCACGAGAAACAACATCGTCATAGCAACCTGGAATGTCAGGACCCTAATTGCCGCCCAGTCTCCAGTAGACTCATCACCATCCGTATAAGAGCAGCCCCTTTTCAACTTCCCCATCATCAAGGTCTATGCCCAAACATGAGACTATGACGATAGCAAAGTGGAGGATGTCTATGAAAATCTACAGGCTGTCCTTGACCAAGTGCCGAAGAAAGATATAGTCATAGTGCAAGGCAACTTGAATGCCAAGGTTGGCCAAGATGCGCACAACTGGAGAGACAAATGTGGACCCTACTGCAACAACGAGACATATGACAGAGGTCTGAGACTCTTGGAGTTTGCCAGATACAACAATCTGATACTGGCAAACACGCTTGGTCTCCATAAAAAAAAATCTAGACGACAGACATGGCACCATCCCGGCGGGGAGCATCACAACCAAATCGATTACATCATGGTCAAGAAATGCTTCAGATCAAGCATCAACATTGGCAGGACACGCGCTTTTCCAGAAGCAGACATCGGAAGTGACCACGATCTCGTGACGATGTCTTTCCGGCTCCACATGAAGAGAGTAAACACAGCAAAGTGCACTAGACTGAAGTTCGACCTGGACAAACTGCAAGACCCGGAGGTGGCAGAAATATTTCAGGCCACAACTGGAGGGAAATTTGCACCACTGATCATTTTGGGAGCTGGTGAAGTAGATGTCAACACCATGACCACCACCTTCAACTCAGCTGTGACAGATGCCGCCACTGACATCCTTGGCAAGCATCATGTCAGATGCCCTTGCAGATCACGAAGGCGCAGTCAGCATAGGGGGTAGAGAAATCTCAAACCTTCGTTTTGCGGATGACACCGGTAGATTGGCTGGAGAGGAACAAGAACTTGAACAGCTGGCACAGAGGCTTGACACCACCTCCAGAGCCTATGGAAATAAGTGCAGAGAAGACCAAAATGATGACCAACTGTCATGAACTGGCTAGTTTTAACTCTGCTCATTGACAATTCAGCCTTGTGTAGTTTTTGTAACAGTAGAGAGTCAGTATATAACACAGCAGCAATTAAAGTACACACCGCGAGCCCGACCCACGCTGCGCAGTTAATCAACACTGTGTGCGAGAGTCGTAAACATTTTACCCAATGAGAGCTTAGGCAAAGCGGTTCGAGCCAGTTTGACTGGGTCCAAGCCTAACACAGCTTTGGTCAGTTGGGAGGAATACACCGAAGTGTTAACAGCTAGAAAGCTGGCAGAGAAATCTCTCCACACTTAGACCAGGAAGCAGGACTTAGGAATCTTAGAATTCTCTCAAGTCATCACGGGCCTGAACTTGTCAAACAGGTAAATGAACACCCTTCTGTTTCATCGTGATATATTTATATTATTGTTGAAATTATGTTTGAAGAATTTGCTATGCATAAATGTGAATTGTTAATCCGAATTTGCCGTACCACGTGGAAGAGCCGACCACGAGGCTCAACACGACCGGTTGCGCCGCCATGTTGCATACCATACGGAACCACTGTTGTTTAACTTATATGTATGTTTGCAGACCAGTGACTGTACCACTGAATGTTTATAATATTAGTAATTCTGTATGTGTATAGTTAGACACGTTTGATATTTATGTATGTATAGGAATTTAGAGTGAGATTCCAGTGGACCCCGGAAGTAGCAGAATGTTCGTCGCTTATGTATAGAGATGTGGAGCTATCACTGAGGGCTACTTTGGCTTTCAGTGAGACGCTCTGCACAAACCGATTATTCAGGGTTGTGCAGAATTTCGTCTCTTATATTACAGACGAGCAGGCGAGCTATCCTGTGCGTCCCACTCCACAGAAACGACTAGTTGGTTGAGGAACCTCTACCGCACAAGTCGGAAAGAGCTACCTTGAAAAACACCCTGTCAGACCCCACAGCGTGGCAAGGGAACCCAACTACACAACGACAAAGGTGTACCAGAAGCTACCTCACAGAAGGACTTCGACCGCACCATCAGAAAGTTAAGTGTAATCGCCGAAGGTGCACTTAAACTGATCATAACAGGACCACAGTAGTCCAACTCTTCAGAAACTGTAAAACGGACCACAGTAGTCCAAATCTACATGAAATATAATAGCAAGTGCCCGAGGAAGAAATAACAGCTGCCTAGACTATCAGCGATCGAACTATTAGCAGTGACTGAGACATTTTAAGTTAGATTAGTACTTAGAGAATCTTGTATAGAGTAGAAGAAATAAATGTGTGATTTTAACTGTTATCAAGTGGCTGGACTACATATGATTCATAGCCGTGTGAAAGCTAGTGTGACAGTAATCTTTTACCATTTTTCTATCTATTTCTGTACCCCAACCTTAACACAGAACGAGCTAAACAAATAAATTTATTAAAGTAATTCATAGGGTGACTTACTAGCAGTTCCCACCGAATAAACGTGAGGGTCCATAATTCCATTGTGCAGAGCCCATAAACCCCACGTGACACCAACAACACCAATGGCATCAACACAGACATAAAAGTCCAAGGTAAATCCCTCAACACAGTGGATAGCTTCAAATATTTAGGAGCCATTGTATCAGACAATGGGTCCCGACAGGAAGTCCTCTCCAGGATCGCACATACATCTGCTGCCCTGGGAAGATTGAAGCCCATTTGGAAAGAAAAGACCATCAGTCTACAGTTCAAGATAAGGCTGTTGCGCTCCCTTGTCATCTCCATCTTCCGATACGCTTGCGAAACATGGGCCATCACAGCAGATCTACAACGAAGAATACAAAGCATGGAGATGAGATGCTACAGAAGACTTCTGGGCATTTCCTATACCCAGCACATCACCAACGGCGAAGTCCGACAGACCATCACACAAGCAATTGGACAACACGATGACCTGCTCACAGTGGTGAAGAAACGGAAACTCCGATGGTATGGCCACATCACCAGATCATCAGGTCTTGCAAAGACCATCCTGCAAGGCACAGTGCAAGGAGGTAGAAGAAGAGGGAGACCGAAAAAAGAGGTGGAAGTACAACATTCGAGAATGGACTGGTTTGACACTAAGCGAAAACCTCAGGGTTGCCGAGGACAGGGAAAGATGTAGTACGCTGGTTAAACTATCATCTGTGGTGTATTTGCTTATTTGTTTTGATACACTGTGTGTGTCGATTTCTAGAGGAATAAATATTGATTTCTGTTGGGTTCCGTCACATTGCGGAATTCATTGGAATGAGGTTTGTGACAGATTAGCTAAGGCGGGAGCACAAAGGTCATTAGACTCTATAACTATAACAAATTTGAATATGTGTAATCATGAAATGTTTTCTTTACTAGAAAAGGCAGTGTATCATGAAAATAATATTAAAAATATATCTATACTGAATTGTTCAAGACCACTTTCCAAATTAATATATAAATTAAGAATGAATGCATGGGGCACTAAATACTCAGTAGATGTTAATGTATATGTAATACAAGTCTATCAGTACACCACCTTCTCTTTGAATGCTCAGTTTTAAGAGATATATTTAAAGTAAATGGACATAGCATAACTGAATATGGACATTCTGTAGACATGGTTCTATATCATCCAAATGTTACAGACATTGTGAAAGTTATTGCTAAATCACCTGTTGGTAGACTTTTATAGATTGTTTTGAAATTATGTTTTATAAATAGTTAAAGTGTTTTAAAAGTTATATTTTCAATGTCTAATATCACCTAAATGTGTGAACAGACATTAAATTAAAGATTGATTGATTATTTGTTTTGTACCTGTGTGCGTGTGTTGGAAGGGGAAAGTGACAAGACTTAACACACTGCAGAGACACTTTTGTAGAGTTAGCAGCAACAATAATGCCGTCACTATCGTGACATTTATATTCGCTTAAACTGATGCGGCAGCTGTTGTTTAATACAACAAAAGGGTATCGGTTCATGTACAGTTTTGAGCGAATCTAGTAATCTTCCCGCGCTCTCTCTATTCCTTCCACAATAAAGAGTTTATGCAGATAGGGTGAAGGTGGAGGTGAAGGGTGGATGGATTCAGCATGTTTATCTATCAACACAATTATCGCACAGCAACAACCAAAATTGGACCAGAACGTGATTTGTGGTTTTCAGTTGATCCAGCAGTCATCCACTCCACTTCTTGCACTTCACGACAAAATAAAATTAAACTCAGATTCAGAAAGAAATTACTTTTGAACATGAAAATAAACCAGGAATCAGCATGAAGTGTGTTTTGTAGCACATCCGCAGTATCAGACTAATCCGACCAAGTTAGTTAGTCAATGTTTATAGGGTCCAACGGACTGCAAAGAACCGAATCAGGAACACAACTTGGTTGAAAGAGCGTTCACCCTGATCCGCATAAGAGACCTGCTGGAACAACCCTAATGGTAACACTGAAGGCACTCAACCAGCCGGTCACTTTACAATAAAGGAATCCCATGCACGGGACGCTGAGGCTGTACTCTAAATTATCGAACCCCCGTTAACAAAACCAAAATAGAATACAAACATCATTATAAAATATTAACAAAACACATACATATAAAATGCCTACAATGCTAAATATTAATACTTTAAAGTCCTAGTGACCATTTGGCAGAAAGCGTCCAATAAGGAGAGGCGAGGTGCCCGAGTGTTTAGAGCGTTGGCTTGCGGATCTGAAGGTCCCGAGTTCTAGCCCAGGCAGGGGCATTGTGTTGTGTCTTTGGGAAAGACACTTTACTCCCGTTTTTTTACTCCTTCGGATGAGAGTATATACCGAGATCTAGTCCGTGTCGCATGCATTCCATCATAACGGACTTTAAAGATCATGACGCTCATGTCCTAGACGGGTGAGTGCCGGTGACAAGAACACACCCAGCAGGTACCTTGGGTAAAGCGCTTCACTTGGGGCTCATGTACTTCCGAAAATAAAAGTGCCCGAATTTCACCTTGGTGATAATAAAGTCGTTAAAATAAAATAATACAAAATATAAAAAAATGCCCAACTGTCCCAACAGACCCATACACAAATGAGGAGTTTTGGGACAGTTTTCAAGAAAAAAGGGTAGGTGACTGGTCTAGCGAAGAAGATAGTAGACTGATAGAACAGATTAGGAACGAGATAGAACAAGTGTAGAATGACAGAAACAGTGGTAATTAAAAACACCAATTAGTTAATTATTCATTGCTTACAGGGTCCAGCGGATTGCAAAGAGCCGAATCAGGACCACAAAATCAAGACCACAACTTCGCTGAAACCCCTGATCCGCATAAAAGATCTGCCGAAACAACCCTAGTGGTAACACTGAAAGCACTCCACCATCCGGTAACTTTACAATAAAGACATCCCACGCAGGGGACACTGAGGCTATACTCTAATTTATCGAACCCCCGTTTACAAAAACAAAATATAAAACAAACATCATTATAAAATATCAATAAAACACATACATATAAAATGCCTACATTGCCAAATAATAACATCATAGGAAGCCCCAATGACCATTTGGCAGAAAACGTCCATATTCCCAAGCTGATCCAACAGACCTTCACACACAAATGAGGAGTTTTGTCCCAGAAAAGTTTTCAAGAAAAAAGGTAGGTGACTGGTCTAACGAAGAAGATAGTATAGTAGATTGATAGAACAGAGTTGGAATGAGAAAGAACAAAGGAGAAAGACAGCGACAGTGGGAATTTAAGGCACTAAATTTCCAGAAAGTGGGGATACTATTTATACTGAAACCACAGGCACAAAGCACTAAATTTCCACAAAGTGGGATTCTATTTATACAGAAAACACCACACAAGTCCAACTCTGAACTACTGTGAATTATACATTCTGTTATGTTCCCATGATATACATGATAACATGTTTTTATGTCTTATTTGGAATAATAAAGAAAATTAATATGGTCTCACACGGAATGATGACAAAACACGAGTATAACATAACATATAATTATGATATGCGGATGTATAGTCTTGAAAGCCATGCGTGGATTGATCGTCCGCTGCTGATTGGCCATTGTGCCGTCCATTCATCGTTTATCCGTAGCTAAATTCAAAGGACTCGGAAGTTCGCTTTAGGAATAACAACTCTTCATATAGCGCACTTATCAGCCTCAATACCTCCCATCAACAATAAACAAATTACAAAGAACCGCTACATTAAAATCATGCACAGAGCAAAGAACGTTTCAAAACGTTGGTCGAAATCAGGATTGAACCCAAGCCCAGGCCGGCAAAGGTGAACATTTGTTGCAAGCCTACGCAATCCAAAACGCGATGGGCACGTCTTTACTTCCAAACTAACGACAATTTTATATTTATTTTAAGAGCATTGATTTTACACATTTGATTCTGTTTAAGGTTTGCTTCCGTAACTCATTCTATTTACAATCAATTGTTTTAAATTTTTTAGCTTGTGTGATTGCTATGTTGCATTTGTAACCACTGTTCCTATTATGTCCCGTTTAAAATGGCTGTCTCGTCGTGTTTTACTATAGCGTTAATGTTTAAATTTTGTACAAGTACAAATTTCCGTTAGTAAAACACGAGGAGACAGCAATTTTAAACGGGACAATGTAATTTCTATAAAGAGATAATAAATTTGTCTTATCTTATATCTTTAGACGGTGCATAAAAAAAACACCTTTAATGAGAATGTACGTGCATGCACTTAGATTTTATCATTAGCTGTTGCTGTGAATGCAGCAGCACAACTAAAGAAAGCTGTTCCCGATTCAATCAGCTAAAAATTTGCAAACTTTTTCCGATGTAAACATGCCAACACAATGCATTCTACTAAGACAGTGTTAACACGAACAGTTTGCAATCTAACGGACTACGAGCATAACCATGAAACCAGCCTCTCAAATAGAATATAACAAACCATACTCATTCAACCTGGAAATAATGCATGTTCTGACTATGCTCTCTATTGGACCTCTTGTCTCCCTTTAAAACAACCTACTTTAGATGGTCACAAGCTTCTGGATGCTTGTGTCAGCTTGCCCGCAGACAGAGTGTGTCGAAACACGCAATGCAAGTCTAGCAACTCAAAATGACACACTCTGCGTACCCATTCCATGCAGAGGGCCTCAGACATTCTGACTGACTGTGCGGACTTGCACGACGCCAGCATGGCTAAAAGCTTAGATAATTATAAGCCTTCGCGGCTTCTATGACCACCAGAAACCGCAAGATGAACTGCTCGACATGGCTGGGCAGGAGAGCTACCTGAATACCAGAAGAGTAATTGGACGTCTGCTGAATATCGGCGACCTTTATACTGGTGTAGCAGCGAATATCATTTTATAGCGACTGTTTGTAAGCTGGCGACAGGCGGTAACTTCAGCGTAGATCCACACTTCAAACGTACCATACAATTTTCGCTTATTTCCTCCCACACCAAAAATAGTCTATCATGAACAATGGCGCAGGCACACAGCATTATCATGCTTTGCAAATGACTACTGTTAATGTAGGTAAATCACCTGTCGAATAAATTACTATAAACATAATGACCATTGATCTAGTAGCGTCCCTACGTAGAACAATCCCAAAGCGGCGTGCGTAACACACAGTTGGAAAGAGACAGTTGACGCTCTTCTAAAATGTACATATAAGTTACATCTTGCAGAACCAGCATAAAGTTAGAGTAAAGTTACAATCAACTATTTCTTCTTCCAACAAAATTAGCTAGTTTTTCATCACTGTTTCAAACGAACTCTTAAATATAATTATATTATGTTCGACAAGATAATCATGCACTGATGAACAGGAAAAAGAGGTGGGAGGACAACATTCGAGAATGGACTGGCTTGACATGGCGAAGCCATGAGGGTTGCTGGGGACATAGAAAGATGGAGTACGCTGGTTAAAAGATCATCTGCGGTGCCCCAGCGACCTTCGAGTTACGGGATAGGATAGGATAGGATAGGATGAACAGGAAATGGTATTCAATGTTTTTTTTCAAATGCCTTGGTTATTTTGGATAATGTTTTATCTCTGTGAATGAAACCAGTTCCAGACATCATTCTCTAGGTCTATAATTAATGAACAGAGCTTGGGTTGAAGTGGGTAATGTGGAACGCACGTGGATAGTGTGGAGAGTATTCTCGGGAAATAATAATAATAATAATAATAATAATAATTTATTTCATTTAAAATTCTACGCCTTTCCCTCAGGAGAAGCTCAAAGCGCAGTTACAGCCAGCCATAAATAAATACTCAAGGAACATAAAAGAATAAAAGCATCAAACACTAAAACCAAACACCACAGTATTAAGATATAGTCAAACACACCCACTCACTCTATGTCGCCCACGCATACACACACACATACATACACACACATACTCATACATACACACACAATAAAATACAAAAGCACAATAAAATTGTCTATCTCTATCACCACAGTATTAAAACATAGTCAAACACACCCACTCACTCTATGTCTCCCACGCACACACACACACACACACACACACAAAGACACACACAATAAAATACAAAGCACAATAAAAAATTGTCTATCTCTATCACACCAGTATTAAAACATAGTCAAACACACCCACTCACTCTATGTCTCCCACGCACACACACACACACACACACACACAAACAATAAAATACAAAGCACAATAAAATTGTCTATCTCTATCAGTATACGTGCATTTCACACAGAAACAGAAACGAGCAATTTACTTAAAAAACGCCATGGAACAACTACACACCACAACACAACACCTGCACAGACACTCAAGCAGCAAAACACACCTGGACCACAACGACGACGAAGATGAGGAAAACAGCGACGATGACGATGACGACGACACTGAGAAAGAAGATGACAACGACGGTGACGATGATATGATGAGGCTGATGACGAAGATGATGATGATGACGACCATGATGATGACATGATGACGACGATGATGAAGGTACGATGACCACAAAAGAGGTTGAGGACGGCTGGTGGGCAGGAAGTTATTTCAAGAGGTGTTCATGGAAAAGATGTGTTTTAAGTCTAGATTTGAATGCAGATAGAGTAGGGGTGTCACGGAGAGGCTGAGGCAAGGAATTCCAAAGTGTAGGAGCAGCAAAGGAGAAAGAACGACGACCATACGTCTCCAGCTTGATGCGTGGCACAGAAAGGTGACCAGCGTCAGCGGAACGGAGAGATCTGGATGGACGATATGGCGTTAAGAGCTCAGACAGATAAGAAGGTGCTAGACCTTGCAGACTGCGGTAACAAAGCATCGCAACTTTGTATTCGACACGCGCGCGCACTGGCAACCAATGGAGTTCCTGAAGAAGCGGTTTCGCACTGTCGAATTTGCGCTTCTTGAGCACGATACGGGCTGCGTTGTTCTGTGCTTTTTGAAGTTTGTCCAGTAGAGTGTTGGGAAGACCTACAAACAGGGAGTTGCAGTAGTCCATTCTTGACAGTACAAAAGCAGACATCAACTTCTTTGTAGCGCTCACTGTCAAGAAGGGTCTTATATGACTAATCCTGCGGAGTTCCAGGAAAATGGCCTTGCAGAGAGTGTTAATGTGGAGTTCCATTGAAAGTGCCCTATCAAGGTGGACTCCCAGATTTCTGACAGTCTGAGAGAATTCAATCTGCGTGCCTGAGAGTGTGATGGTAGCTGAGTCAGAGAGAGATTTTAGTTTATGATCAGTAGCTATGGGAATAATTTCAGTTTTGTCATCGTTCAATTTGAGTTTGTTTACGTTCATCCAGGTCTTGACAGATTCAATGGTTTGTTGGGTGGTGTTCAGTATTATAGGAAGTTGAGAGGGGGGACCAGACTTTTGAAGTTGTGTGTCATCCGCAAACATCTGATAATGCATTTCAAATTGGCGGATGATAGAGCCCAGGGGTTGAATGTATGCGGTAAAAAGTACGGGACCCAGGACCGAACCCTGAGGGACTCCAAAGGCTAGTGTGGTTGGCTCTGAAAATGAGCTCCCGATCACCACAGACTGCGTCCGATCAGCCAAGTATGACCTGAACCAGCGGAGGACCGTTCCGGAAAGACCGAAGGTCACATGCAGTCGTTGAAGCAGAATGGCGTGGTCAAGCGTATCAAACGCAGCCGATAGATCTAGCATAGACAGTACGGAAACATGACCACGGTCACAGGCGGACAACAAGTCATTCACAACTCGCACCAGAGCCGTTTCTGTGGAGTGGTTCTGGCGGTAAGCGGACTGAAACGGCTCAAGGAGATCGGATTTTTTAAAATGGTCTAGCAATTGGCGGAGAGCAACCTTTTCAAGGATTTTCGAGAGAAAGGGAAGATTTGAAACTGGGCGATAGTTCTTGAGGATATTAACGTCAAGATTTGCTTTTTTTATCAGTGGAGAGACAACAGCATGTTTGAAGGATGAAGGAACAACACCACATGACAATGACTGATTAATGATGTCAGTGATGATTGGGGTTAACTCATCCAAACATTCATGCAACAGGTTTGCTGGGATGGGGTCAAGGCAACATGACTTTTTAGGTGTCTGAAAAATAATTCTTCTGATATGGTCACACGTTACAGGGACAAAGTTTAGCATTGGCGTGTGAAGCTGTATTCTTCTGGGGGAGATCTATCGGTTGTCCTTGTGAAGTTCCAGCCGCAGCTTCTGACTAGCCACGGTCACACCGGAAGTTCTTTGTGAACACCCTGTCAATTTCATATATAGATCTGTAAAATTACACTCACATCGCAATGCGTGACAACAATAACGCAAACAAACAAACAACAAGAACAACAACAGCAACAACAACCACAACAAAACTTTTTGTCGGCAAGAATGAGATAGCGGAGGGGGAAGAGGAAGAAGCAGAGAAAAAGGGGGAGGTGGAAGAAGAAGAAGAAGAAGAAGAAGAAGAAGAAGAAGAGAAGAAGAAGAAGAAGAAGAAGAAGAAGAAGAAGAAGAAGAAGAAGAAGATAGCAACAAAATCTCAGCAAAAGCAACCCAGGCACACTACAAGTTCCTTTTGAGATCTACATCATAAAGACTATAAGAGAATCTATGACAAAAGAAAATCTTTTATGCGAAAATAGATTAATGCCCTTCGTCCTGTTCTCCGAGACTGTGATATTCTGGCGCGTATTGGCTCGCAACGGTTATAACGGAAACTCTGTCCACTGGTCCTTTCTGCCTGGGCCTGGCGCCATATACAGATCAAAGTCAAGGGTCGCCGTCTGTCCTTCATCAGCTTCCCGAAGCGGCCAGGAGCAGCCGAAAACCCTCAATGAGTGTCTCGGTAGTAAAAAGTAAGACCGCCATAGTATCGCTAAACAATCGTAACCCAGCCCTGAAACCACCACTCGACGTCGAATCAGACCATCCATTGTCGAATGAAACCGACACTGCCCAGACAATGAATTTGCGAACTGAAAGTAAAAGCGTAATTTCCCATGGGGAATGGAAACATACGGTTCACTGTTGACACTCCGTCTACAACAAAGCTGAACATGTGTTCTGTTACCTAACAACTAATCTAGTTAAGATTAGAAAATACCACTGCAGCACAAACAAGCGATGCTCGTCTAAGCTAATGTGGACGTCACGTTGAATATAGCTTTTCTGTACAGAAGTGTGCGTCGACGTGTTTCCTGATTGCAAGATGTTTCCTGCAGCTTGCAGCAGGATGAACAATCTCATATATCGGCGTATTCTACCCAAACCTGTGTGACTGTCTTGTGGTAAATGCGTGTAAAGTGTCCAGGTGTGCCTATGATCTCCCACAATATTAACAGATCAAAGATTCAAATAACAAAACAATTATAAAAGTTCGACTAAACAAAACTAGTATACCAGGTGTCACAGAAGGCTATTTAGACCCTGCACTAAGACTTCTTGCCTTAAATAGTTCAGCCTGCTGGAGCCTTTGTAAATTAAAGTCGATGCCAAGCAGACGACGCAAGTCAGTTGTATGCTAAGCACGTGTACGCTAACGCTGGCTCAGTTAGGCAGTGACCTCATCAAGCTGACGTATGGCCAGAAACATCCGATAGAGGCGCCACTTGTAGTACTAGTTTTCGCGGACTTTTGCTGACCACTACAATAGGTAGTCATTCTGTGCCTAACTCTCACACGAGACAAAGCTACGCTCTGACAGATCGCTAGCAGAAGACTAAAGCAGGGACAGGTGAAATTCAATTCAACCTAGTATGGCCACAGCCTGACAATGTCAAAAAGGTAAATGGTCTATCTTTTGTTTCACCGCGCTTTATTGATATTATTGCTGTATTATATTTGTGAAATTTTGCCATGTTTAGAATGTTAGTCAAACTTTGCTTGACCACGTGGCGGACACGCGACCTGTTTCGCCACCATGAGGTATCCCCTGTTGTTTCTCCTATGTGTATTCTTGCAGACCAGTGGCTAATGGAATATGTATATTGTTAATTACTTCTCCATGTGTTTAGTTTAGCCATGATGTGTATATGTATAGGAATTAGAGTGGAGATTCCAGTGGACCACGGACATAGAAGATTGTTCATCATAGAAGATTGTTCTTATATATATATATATAAATGGAGCTACCACTGAGGGCTATTTTTGCCATCAGTGAGACGCTCTGCACACCCTTAGTAAACACGGTGTTGCAGAAATTCGTCTCATATTTTGACTAACTAGAGAGAGAGAGAGAGAGAGAGAGAGAGAGAGAGAGAGAGAGAGAGAGAGAGAGAGAATGTGCTTGCGTGCGCGTGTGTGTCACTGTGTGTGTGTGTATGTGCGCGCGTGCGTCTGCACGCGTTGTTTGTTGTGTTTTTTTCTGGGTGCGAGCAGGGATGGTTGAGTTTAAAACAATCCATAGGTGAGTTCAGTGAGTTTGCTGTCGTGGAAAACGCAGGGATTGGTGGGGATGTCTGATGTAAGGGATGAGACTGGGTTTAGAAGACGGGTAGGGTTGGAGTTAGAAGACAGCAGAGCGGCAAGGTGAACGCTGAATGGAGGCCTTAACGACCACCAATGGCAGAAATCAATCGCTTCATTCAAACAGAGTATCCGGCGTTTCATACATTTAGAACACTACCCAACAAGGGACGAAGATCGGGTGGTCATTGATACTCAGTGTATCGCTTCACCTTCTGCTCCGATTCACCAGCCCAGGATTCCATGCTAGACAGAGAGGGAGCTAAGAGGACCTGGGATAGAATGCATGGATGGCAGTTATAAACACTTGTGTTGGTGCGCACCACTGCTGTTCAAATCAGAACAAGGACAATGTTTATCACCAAGACAACCTGGCGTTTGTAATATTTTAGAATGCATTCTCCAATCCCCTCTTTTCCTCCAAACTCATGGGTAGAAACCAGAAGTATTCCAATACTGTTCCAGCGGAAGTCTCCATTTGTACAAACGCTGATACCGCTAGGTGCACCGGCCAAACATGCGAAGTCAGACCAAGAGTGACAGATAGTTTTACCTCCATTGTTCCAACTTCCATTATAAACTAAATCATTACTCTCTTTTAACAGATTGGCTACACTAACTAGCTTAATAAATCTACGCACTAACAGTCCTGATTGGCGAAACTAATGGAATGAAAAGTGCACAAAACGTGAATGGCGAAACAAATCGCATTAATGAAACAGCGTAACTGTCCAAAGTTATTAATTAATGCACCCATTGAGATTATTATACATTTTCAAACATCTTCACCATCTCTTCCGCTCCATAATGAAAGCTTAGCAAATAATAACAAGGAAACATAATACAGCAAATGTGATTTCGTTGTTAATAATAGGCTACTGGTCACCCTCACTTCTCTGAATCAGACGTCGTTATCATTTATATGCCATGACTATGAATACTGCAAGCAAGAAGACAAAACGGCACCGCAAAACGAATACTGGTGGACTGGATTGGGAAAAAGAGAGAGAGAGAGAGAGAGAGAGAGAGAGAGAGAGAGAGAGAGAGAGAGAGAGAGAGAGAGAGAGAGAGAGAGAGAGAGAGAGAGAGAAAGAGAGAGAGACAGACAGAGAGAGAGACAGAGACAGAGACAGAGACAGACAGAGACAGAGAGAGAGAGAGAGAGAGAGGAGGGGACACACCCACACACACCCACATACACATTAAGTCTGAGGTTGACTGGAAGGTTTTCTTTCAACGGAAATCATGTTTGTGGCATAGCATTTGAGAAGAGGAGAAGGAGAAAGAAGAAGGAGAAAGAAGAAGAAAAAGAAGAAGATCATCAACAACAACAAAACAACAACAACAGCAGCAGCTGCAAGAACAACTATTAGCTACTCCAGGTACTGGAATAAGACATTTGTTTCACTTTGTCGTGTGTTTATTAGGGGCACTAGTAACAAAACGTTACGGGTGGCTTTAAATCAAGTAAAAGTTATTTAGCTTTTACGGGTAACCTTACTTACAAATGTGACAATTACAGTGTAGTCTAAGATGCGGGTACCGAAAGAACAACTAATTTGAGTACATCATTTCCCCCAACGCTCTTTGCCCTGGTTAAGCCCCCAATTCTCGCTAGACTGCAATATGAAGATCTCATCAACTGGTCCTGGAGAAAGAGTGCATCTGTCTTTCCAGCATTATGTAGTACTAATAGTACTTATTACCATGTGTAACTGACCTACTGACACCCAACAGCAGCGACCACGTTCATTGCAAATTTCATCTGATGTACTGTTTCAGCTAATGATCAAACCAATCGTAACATATGTAACAGTGATGTTGCTAGAAATTTTCAGTATAGGCCATTTGGCCGATTCAGTCACAAACCTTTAGGACAATTTGAAAATCTTTCGGCCACCATTTGGACTTCTTTCCAACCTCAAACGAGAGAAAGCGCTGGCCACTGATAAGTTTCGGCTTCTTTTTCGGCGGCATTTCGAAAACGAAAAGTGTTATTGCCGTTCGTAACAAGGGGAGTTAGACTACTCTAACTCTCTCGGGTGATGCATGTGTCGTCTGCTTGGCGCTTCCCGATACGCGATGTTCGACAATAACTCATAACACCTTAATTTATCCGATTGGAAATTAATATGGCTAGAAGCAATAACAACGAAACGGACATGAGACAAGCAAAGAAAAAACGGACAAAGGGTGGCCGATTGAGGGGTAAAACCTTTGGACAGCGGGCCGATGAGAACATGACTTTCGGACATTTTGGAATTTTATAGGTGAATGGCCGATTTTCCGACGAAAACGACATCACTGATGTAAAAAATAATAATCAACCTTTCCATCCTCTCTCTCTCTCTCTCTCTCTCTCTCTCTCTCTCTCTCTCTCTCTCTCTCTCTCGTCTCTCTCTCTCTCTCTCTCTCTCTCTCTCTCTCTCTCTCTCTCTCTCTCTCTCTCTCTCTCTCTCTCTCCTCTCTCTCTCTCTCTCTCTCTCTCTCTCTCTCTCTCTCTCTCTCTCTCTCTCTCTCTCTCTCTCTCTCTCTCTCCTCTCTCTCTCTCTCTCTCTCTCTCTCTCTCTCTCTCTCTCTCCTCTCTCTCTCTCTCTCTCTCTCTCTCTCTCTCTCTCTCTCTCTCTCTCTCTCTCCTCTCTCTCTCTCTCTCTCTCTCTTCTTACACGCACAAGATATATAGCCCCTCGAGTTCGAGTAAACATAAGATTCAAGATTCGCTTCAAATGTTATATACAAAAGAAGTTGTTTTGCACGTTTGGGAATAGTACAACAATAAAAACAATTGCATCCATTCACACACTCTCCCAAAAAGAAATTAAACACGCGGCACAAAAATGCCGTCACAGAACAAACACAGACTGCCATAGCGCGCGCGCACACACATACACATACGTAATGAGAGAGAGAGAGAGAGAGAGAGAGAGAGAGAGAGAGAGAGAGGGAGGGAGAGAGAGACAGACAGACAGAGAGAGAGACAGACAGACAGACAGAGAGATAGAACCACAGAAAATGAACCCAAAGTACCAAAACCTTAATGTTACAGTGGCCATTTATATGGATATCGCACTTCTATCACATTACAGTTACTTCAATGAGTTTACCGTCTTGTTTCAGCAATTGGTTAAAGGTTTCTGCTGGTATGAACTTTCCGCCTTTCAGTTACGTACGTAATACTCCGTGATCTGATCGATTTTGGGTTTAGCCGATTGAACAAAGGATAGGATCAAGACCTCAAAGACTGTCTCGATATCAAAAGAGCAACGGGAAGTAGCAGAACCTATTACATCCAAACTAAACCAATTCCCCTCCTAATTGGCTTTATTTTCAGAGCACTTTTTCCCCCTTTCTTCTTCTTATTTACTCCCTGAGGATCAACCACAAAACGTAGCGCTACACCTGCAAGTCACGCAATCTTAATTCTTAAGAATCTTTTTAAAAATTTTAATTAAATAATTCATATACTTGCTTATTTTGTTGTGCAAGAAACTGTAAGAATTCCTATCATATACGTGCTTAACTTGTGCAATAAACTGTGTATGTTGTGTGCGAGTGTGTGTGTGTTGTTTGTATGTGTGTGTGTGCGTGGGAATAGATTCATGGACACATGGGGTGCTAAACTTGCCCTTTTATGCACAACATGGGGCATTTAGCTCGTGCCCCACTTATTTCTAAGTACACGGGAGTGATTTTTTTTCTTCAGTACATTGGAGTGCTTTTGTAGTAAATAGATCTGTTTCAAGTACCTGGGAGTGCTATATCCTCGATGGGCTGTTTTCTGGATAAATTTGAAGTAAAGGGTTAAAAGACGAAATGGGTCAACTTTTTGACGAAAATAGCCATTTAAAAAAAATCGAATTCTTACATTTTTAGATGAATTGTGCGCTCTTTCCGTTTAAAAAATGCTTTCCGATGATTATATTTGATCCAAAACCCCAATCTGCCATGAATACAGACTTGTGTGTGTGTGTGTGTGTGTGTGTGTGGGGGGGGGGGGGTGTCTGAGAGAGAGAAAAAAAGAGAGAGAGAGAGAGAGAGAGAGAGAGAGAGAGAGAGAGAGAGAGAGAGAGAGAGAGAGAGAGAAACAGAGAAAGGGTCGAGAAGACAGCAAGAAGGAATATTTAAAGAAAAAGAAGCGGCAAAAGTCATTCAAGGCACAGGTTTACTGGGAAAGTGCATGTGTGTGTAAGCATATATTCTCGCCCTGCTTCGCTCTTCTGTACTGTAGCCATGTTAAAAAATCTGCGAACAACCAAATTATTATCTGAGAGGATGGGAGGGAGGAGAAAGGGAGAACGGGGGAGGTGGAGGGAGATGCGAGAGGGAAAGGGAAGAAACAAATAGTGTTTGTTATAGGGAAAAAACAACAACAATTGGTAACCTCTCCCTTGTAGCCTGTCTTAATTGGAAGGTTCGTGGAGGTTCACGAACCCTTTTTTCGAGGTTCTCAGATCCCGAACCTAGGTTCCCGAACCTTCTTTTTCCCAAAAGGTTCAGAAATCTAGGTTTGGGGCCTGAGAACTTCGATAAAAAGGTTCGTGAACTGCCACGAACCTTCCACTTAAGACAGGCCTTTATACATCCTAGAAACAAGCAGTTAAATTGAAAGCAATCTTCTTCGTCTTCTCTTATGCGAACTCACTAATAACTATGTCAGCAAGCTTCAAGTTCATTAGTTAAATCTATTCCTATATTTATTCTTACATCAATTCTTACATCCCTCAGTTACCAAACTGAATCGTATTAAATAGTGATGACAGGACGACAATTAAACTTGTTCTGTCAAGCTAAGAAAAATTTACTCACTTCTAGCTTTCGGTGTTCTTCCAAATGCAGTGTATAGTCAAATAATGTTAATTATAATTGTTAGTGTAACAGGCCAGAGCGTAATATTTTAAATTTTGCTTCTCGAGTTCGATTTTCCACGAGAAGCCGATCGTTTGCAAATCATACGAAGGTACAACGTCATCCCCGAAAGTTTCTGCAACTCGGTGCCAAACCTCCAGCTACACCCTTCCCTTTGGTAGAGTAAGAACGCCAAACAGGCGAACTTCCCACCTCTTCTCTGGCTGGGTCTACAAGCTACAGTCATCAAGTTTTGAGATGGTCAAACAGAGCAAAGTAAGCACTCCTCCCTCAAGAGCTTTGATCGGAAAACACAAGAGGACGCCATTCCCCAATTCAGACCGCGCAGTTGCACTACATAACGATGCTCTCACACTGTACTCAGATTCATATGCCTCGATATATCGTCCGCTGGTGATGAAGATGAGCAGTGCTGGCTAAACGAATAAATACCATGCAATGCTGAAAACAAATTACACTGTCACAACTTATAATATTAAACAACGCCATCGCTCCTCGTACCCACCCCCATCCCTCCTCTACCCTCCTTTCGCGTCAATCACCCACAGACGATGCAATATCAATTTACAGCAAATGCTATGATGAAAATACAGACCTGCAAAGAACGTTCGATGGCAAAGCAAATAATAATGTTCCTGAACAAATTTACAGTAATGATATTATGGCACCGTGATGGAATGTAGAAAAAGCGTGGTATTATCGGACTGTACTACTGCAAGTACCACGCTGGCTAGACGAAAACACGGCGCTCTATATAATCAATGGGGCATAAGCAGAAAAGATCAGCCTACAAAGAGGCACACAAAATCCTTCAAACCAAAGACTGGACCCTCTACGCTAAGACATAGCTGTCCAGACTGCTCTGGTCAGCCAGGCCCGCCGAGTGCAAAGACATGCATTAGTTGCGATGATGAAAACAGGAGTGAGGTGCAGACAGGGGGCAGAGGTGTGCGGCACGGACTGCTTACTCCGGAGACTTCTCAGACTAAAGCATCAACCTTAGCACACGAAGAAAGAGGGTGATGGAAAGTTTCCGTCAATACTGCCTTGGGTCTGTGTAAGGAAATCAGAAGGAATGGGAAGTATGT
The DNA here is from genome assembly GCA_036898135.1 of Oncomelania hupensis. Lineage (NCBI taxonomy): Eukaryota > Metazoa > Mollusca > Gastropoda > Littorinimorpha > Pomatiopsidae > Oncomelania > Oncomelania hupensis. The sequence continues at coordinate 30,332,668 of CM072518.1, read as the reverse complement.
ATGACATACATAAGGGGAGGGTGAAAAAATCCATTAGAAACACTGGACATGCGTAACATAAAGAAACAGGGACTCACTACCACCCACACATTTCTATCTACGGGAATTTTGACATCCAACACATTTTCATACATAAAAAAAAAACAAAAAACATTTTCCGCAGTTCCAACCGCACAATATTTAGAAGAAAAGAATGCTTTGGTTTGATAATAAATGCAGGCAAAAGAGGAAAGTATTTCGCAATACTAAACGTTACAGGGATCAGTTTACTAGTGCGCCCTGCGCCATTGACGCATAAAAATTAAAAATGACCCATCTACAATTCTTTCCAGGGGCCGAATGGCGCTTCGATTTTTGGTACCAGTGCGCCACCACAATAACAGTGCACTGAATTGGAGGCGACAAACGTGCTTTTGCTAAGGCAAGTTCAGCGATTGGCTATGAGGGCCCGGATGTTGATCTTTCAGCCAATAAGAAGTGTTGTACGATTCTTCCAAATCAGAATTTGCTATCGTGTGCGCGTATGTTGTGTCCGTGCAAGGAGGATTTTGTGTTTTTCTTTGTGCCGCTTTGAAAATGCCCCCCCCCCCCCCCCCCTCCCCCGCCACCCCCCAAAAAAAATACCTAAACTTGAGGTAGGACAGTCTAGACTGTCGTTTGCTGCTGTTAAACCACAGTCTACCGCCGCTAATCCTACGAAAAATGATTGTGTGAGCCTCGAGTCAAGTCAGAATACTGATCCCTGTTCTGGTTAGTGTTTTGCTTCACAACACATGCGGCAATATCCAGATATAGCCCCCTCATCATTGTAACAGCTCCAAAATCATTTGGCTTTTTTTCTTCTTTTTTTTTCAATTTTTTACATTCTATTAATACAACGAATGCCATAATATACATGAACACCCACATTGCAGACAATATAAATACCTTCTTTTCGTCGGAAATATGTAACTAATAATATCGAGGGGAGTATATCTGGATATTGTCACACATGCACACTCACAATAATCTATTTTGTTTTAATTTCTGTAATAATATCTCCAGGTTACCTTTTACATGTACGTAAATTACTGCTGAAATCATGGCCCATTGAAATTTGATCTTAGGGGCCCAATGGCCCATAGCTTTTTTGTGTCAGGCTGAACCCTGCGTTACCACGCGCGTGTGCGCAATCAGAATTCAAGGGAAATTAGGAAACAAGCGTACAAAAAGTATAAAAGTACTATTTACTATTAGAAAGAAGTTTGGTCTATACAGAAAAAATATGCACACCTATTTACGTGGATTAACATGTAAGGATTCTAAAGCGTATTGGAAGTTTTTAAATGACTGTTCAGCTAATAAGCCGTCTAATGTAAATATGCCTACCCATAATGATTTTGTTAATTATTTTGAAAATCTTGGTAATATTCCTGATGAAGACATCCTCCATCCTGCTGATCCTCTTGATCCTGAAACTAACTTTATAGATAATTCTAGTCTCAACTCCGACATTACACGTGACGAGGTAATAAAAGCTATTGGTAAATTAAAGAATAATAAAGCCTGCGGTTTTGATTGTATTTTGAATGAAATTTTAAAATCTTCTCCTAAGCTGTTAGATACTATTACTATGTTATTCAATCTGGTTCTAAGCAGTGGTAAAATTGCTGAAGATTGGTCAGTTGGCATAGTCTGTCCATTATATAAAGGGAAAGGAGACACGTTAAATGTAGACAACTACAGAGGAATAACTCTTCTTAGCTGTTTGGGTAAACTTTTTAGTAGCATCATTAATAATAGGATTCATTTATTTCTAGATTCAAATAACCTCTTAGGCACAGAACAAGCAGGTTTTTAGAAAAGGTAACTCAACCACTGATCACGTTTTTGCTCTGTACTGTCTCTTTGACATTTACTTGCAACAAAAGAAAAGATTATTTACTACCTTTGTTGATTATAAAAAGGCATTTGATAACGTACATCGAAATATGCTTTGGGAAAAATTACTAAAAAATTGTATTTCCGGAAGAGTTTTGACTGTAATTAAAGATATGTATCAAAAGGCCAAAGCTTGTGTTAAAACGCGTAATGGTATATCGTCAATTTTTTTCACATGTAATGCTGGAGTGAGGTAAGGTGAGAATTTATCACCGATTTTATTTTCATTGTTTCTGAACGATTTAAGGTCTTTCCTTGCCGAACATGTTGATGGTTTATCGTTGCCACGGAATATTGCTAATGCCGGTTTCAATTTCTCATATGTTGATCAGTATTTTAAATTGTTCTTGTTACTGTATGCTGATGATACAGCCATTTTATCAGAATCAGCTGAAGACATGCAGAAAGCTTTAGACTACCTGAAAACATATTGTGCTAAGTTCGGCCTCTGCATAAATATTGCCAAAACAAAAGTTATGATTTTTTAAAGAGGGAAAGTAAGAAGTTGCCTGTCTTTAAGTTTAATAATACAATTATTACCATAGCACAAATTATTAGCCAGTCTCCAGTGAGCAAATTTTTGTGATTATTTTGTCTGATTCTTGGATGTGCTTTTTGCATGTTGCGTGTGATTGTGTGTATGCTTGCGTGTATGGTCTAATATCACAAACTGTAAATAGACGTTAAATAAAATTATTGAATTGAACTGAATTGAAGTTTAATAATGTAATCATTAAAATTGTTTGGGAATACAAATATTTAGGTACCATCTTTAATTATAAAAATAAATTTCAAACGAACTTTAAAGCCCAGAGTGTGTCAGCTGAACGAGCGATGTATGCACTTTTAAGGAAGTGTAGAAAGTTAAATTTGCCGTTTGATAGATCTCTTTGATAAATGTGTTAAACCGATTCTGTTGTACAACTGTGAAGTTTGGGCTCATGAAAAAATGGAAATATGTGATAGATTGCAGCTGAAAGTTTTAAAAACGATCCTTAACGTAAAAAACTAGCACGCCGACTTGCATGGTTTTAGGTGAGGTTGGCTGTATTCCTGTCTCTTTGGATGCCAAATGTAGGTTACTTTGCTTTGGGTATAAATTGTGTATCGATTGTTGTAACGATTCCACAAAAATGTCAGTGGTTATGTTTCGTCTGTGCTCTTATTTATTTTTTAATAGTGAGTATAAACTATCTTGGTTAAATACGGTTCGTTCCCTTCTGAACACTCTCGGTCTGTCTTTCATATGGTGGCGTGGTTGTATTATTCTTTGAGCTATTTTAAGAACCTGGTTAAACAACGCCTGAGAGACCAATTTTTGCAAATCTGGCGTCAGGATATAAATGAGCATAGCAGTTGTATTACATATAGAATGTTTAAGGAAATGTTTTGTTTTGAGGATTATTGAATTAATCTGTCACCATTTTTTACAATAAACCTGTTACAGTTTAGACTCAGTTGCCATAAACTTCCGATTCAAACTCAAAGATATATCAATATTCCTCGAGAAGAAAGGCTGTGTTCTTTGTATGACCTAAATGAAATAGGTGATGAATTCCATTATTTTGTAATTGTACTAATCCCCTTCTTAAAGACAGCAGAATTTTTCTTTTGCCACAATATTTTAGGAATCGCCCGAATGTCATCAAATTAAAGCAGCTAATGAACTCGAAGTCGAAACGCAAACTAATGAATTGAAGTCGTTTTATTGGAATCATATTATCGCTTTTTTGAGTAGTATCACAATGTTTGTTTTTTCCCCAAGTGTGTCAATACTGTTTGGTGGTCACGTGTGTGTGCTTTACTGTTTTTGCATTCTTGTGATTGTACTAATCCCCTTCTTAAATACAGCAGAATTTTTTTTGCCACAATATTTTAGGAATGGCCCGAATGTCATCAAATTAAAGCAGCTAATGAACTCGAAGTCGAAACGCAAACTAATGAATTTAAGTCGTTTTATTGGAATCATATTATCGCTTTTTTGAGTAGTATCACAATGTTTGGTTTTTTTCCCAAGTGTGTCAATACTGTTTGGTGGTCACGTGTGTGTGTGCTTTACTTTTTTGCATGCTTGTGATTGTTATTTTATTTTTATCATGACTTGTTTTTGTTCTATCTGGCATCTTTATGCGCTTGTCGTGTGTGTGTGTGGTTGTGTGTGTGTGTAGGTGTGTGTGTGCGTGTGTGTGTTTTGTTGAGAGCATATTTACGAGGTATGTACGAGTTAAAAAAAAAAGTTGATTTGCTGTCTTTTCATTCAGTAGCCAATATGTTATTGTTATTGTTTGCAGTTAGATGCTAATGTCTTTTTATGTTTATGTTGTATTAATATAGTGCCGTTCTTGCTGTTTTATGCATATATTGTGTATCCCTTAATTTAATATTGACTGTTGTATTGTTTGTTTAATAAAAGGACAAAGTTCCAAAGTTCAAAGTTCATTTTAAAGTGGGCGCCAAATTTGTATTTTTGCTTTTCATCAACTTAAATTACAAGGAGTTGAAGAAGAAAAAAATCACATATAGTTGGTTTTGTGCTATTTACAGAGGTAGTATACTACTACCTCTGTAAATAGCACAAAACAAACTCTGGATCATAGTAAGGTCATCTCAAATCACATGAACACAAAACACCACTGTAGTATACAAGACCAGACGCTATAATCATACGTAGACCTCGTTGCTGTTATCATTGTACGTAGTGGTTGTTTTTTTAATTTTTGGCAACACTGTTACTGCATATAATGACCAGGTACTGCAAGTCTTTAAACCGTCTGTATGCTCGGTGATGGTAACGATTAAAGTAATGGTGATGGTGGTGATCACGATTTCAACAAAAGACGATGACAAGGAAGTTAAAATCGAGGAAAACAATAATAGACGACGGTGATGATGACAGAGACGATACAATTGTTGATGCTACTAACCTTCTTCATCATCTTCCCCTTCAAGAGGGTTTCCGTTACTGTCGAAGTCCACAGACCCCGGGGCCACTCTGTAGTAAGAGTACTTTCTGCCTTTTGCCTGCCCATTCTTCGCCAGTTTCGTCGCTCCTCCCATCATCATCATCTTGGCGGTCTGATGACTGGATTTTTAGTTTACAAAACTTTTACATACACGTTGTGTGTGTCAAGATCCAGCAGAAAACAAGTCTTAAAATCGAGAATCTGCTTGACAACGACTGGAATTTCACTGCACAAGAACACTTTGCTTAATAAATTAGCAACTTGTTCAATTTTTGATAAAAACAATAAAATTTAAACGGTGACTGCAGCACCAACGTGACACCCGGTACCCACTTGAATGACAAGTATGTCCTATAATCCACAAATTAGTGTGTATTTCTGTGGCTCTTCTACGTAAGAGCTTATTTATTTAATGTCATCGTACACGAATGTGTAATTTTTATGAACGATAAGTTTAATATTCGGGATTAGGTCCAGCGGGATTCCATAAATCAACTTGGGTTTGTTTTATCCCTTGTGCTCTATTTCGCCTCACCCAATGAATCTTGCATTCTAGTTTGTCTCATCCTATAAAACTGGCGGTTCAAGAGTGTCAAAACCAAATAAAACCAACTTGAAACAAACAATGAATTATGAAGTCGAGAAGCGCAAATAAGCAACGTCAGGATAACAGGTCATAATAATGTTCGACTGGAATCAACTGCTTGTAGAACGTATACAAGAAAGATTCTGTCATGCATTACAAATTATACTTCCGTGATCGCATTTAAGCGAATAAAAACGATGTAATATCTAAGCGCTGAAGCGGTGACTAGATCATAGGGAATTCACAGATAGCATTAAAGTATTTCCCCCTACATCTAGTGCATGCTACATTCATCCTTTATTAAAAACTAGTACGCCCTATTTGGTCAAATAAGCTCAACAGCATAATGCAGACAGACTTACACGCAAGTGAGGCAAATATGATTACGTATGCAATAGATACCATCTAACGTAATACTCTGCCACACAAGTAAATGCTCCACCAAAACATGTTAATGTAACAGTACCACTAAAAGAACATATGCAGTAGCTACCATTATAGCACAACAGGACTGTAAAACTATACAACTCTCTTCAGGTACAAATAGCTGGGTTTTCTGTTTTCACTGCTGGGTCTATAAATCTAATTCACTTACGATAAGAATGAATGCCTCCCAAAGTAAACTTTGCAATGTGCGACTGAACCTCCGCATAGGCCTACGTCTTTAACACACACACACACACACACACGCATATCCGGTTACAACTCGAGTTAGTATTTGTATCACTACCAGTTTTAAGGTCTTACGTCTTGCATACACTCTGTACAGTTGTATTAAAATATCAATTTAAAGCATTGACAAGTTCTAGTTCGAATAAGCAGTTCCCGAACATGGCATGCCTCCAAGCATTCAATATTTAATTCCGATAAAGTGTAGCAAACGCACTCACACGCATATGAATGCATGCAGCATACCAAAGTATAAGATACGACTCGCTACAAGTATTATAAAAGAGGCATCTCAGTCCTCCAAATAAATTAACATTAGATTATACAGTATTATTATTACATTATTCTTTTAGTGCACGCAAGAATCGGTAAAAGATACATCTTTGGTAATATCACAGGTAATCTATATATTACAACACAAACCAAAGATGGAGCCAAATCCAAGAACATCAAATATTATAAATGAAAAGTATTATCACACTGCCGCACAAGAAAAAAAACGATAACGTTGATGATAATACACTAGCGTTGCATAACGGAAACAAAAGAGTGGTGATTAAATTGGAAACTATACCCTAATACTATCTAAATCGTACACGTGTAAACGTTTGTATTGTCTACCTAGCATTTACGTTGTTGGAAATAATTATGGTCGTGGGGATCATTAATTATCCTTTTGATAAAGTGCTGCGTAACATGTGTAACCCAACATGGCGAAAATCGTTTGCCCCATTACCTGTAACTCTCTTTTGTTCGACTACAACTATGTCTACACGAATAATTTTCCAATTAAAAATAGGGCATCTACAAAATAGATCATCAGTTAAATGCACATATAACATTCGATCAAATGTAACTATCCTGTTTCAAAAATGAGAGTCTACATGTCCTCCAGTTGTCCCAGTATATATTTACGTTAATTTAATAAAATTATTCATCCTATCCTATCCTATACCGTAACTCGAAAGTCGTTGGGGCACCACAGATGATCATTTAACCAGCGTACTCCATCTTTCTCTGTCCTCATGAGGGTTCATGGCTTCGCTCAGTGTTAAGCCAGTCGATTCTCGAATGTTGCCCTCCCACCACTTTTTCTGTCTCCCTCTTTTTCTGCCTCCTTGCACCGTGCCTTACAGGATGTTCTTTTCAAAGCCTGATGCTCTGGTGACGTGCCCATACCATCGGAGTTTCCGTTTCTTCACCATTGTGAGCATGGTCATCGTGTTGTCCAATGACTTGTGTGATGGTCTGTTGGACTTCATCGTTGGTGATGGGCTGGGTATAGGAAATGCCCAGAAGACTTCTGTAGCACATCATCTCCATGCTTTGTATTCTTCGTTGTAGATCTGCTGTGATGGTCTTTTCATCATATGATGTGTCTTGGCACTCTTGCGCAAGAAAGACTTGGCAGGGCCCAATCCTCTCCAGGCTTTTGGCCACATCTGAAATCCACGAATACAGTGTGGCTCGCCTTGGCCCCAAGCACGTGGTTGTTGAACCTGTAGTAACGTGAGGTTCCTCCGTCCTGGCTGGTGACTTCTGTGTAGAAGACTTTCGTCCAATGATGCCGATTATTCACGAATTATTCATAAACAATTATTAAATATTCAAGTTTACTGTAACTTATTTGAATTATTCATTTAACAGTTAATAATTTAATTATGACATAAAACATTGGGTAATAACTGTGAGGTTGTTGAAAATATTACTGGCCCCCCCAAAAAAAATGAGAGAAAGAGAGAGAGAGAGAGAGAGAGAGAGAGAGAGAGAGAGAGAGAGAGAGAGAGAGAGAGAGGGAGAGGGAGAGAGAGAGAGAGAGAGAGAGGGAGAGGGAGAGAGAGAGAGAGAAGTTGAAATTGAAACTTTAATTGGATAAATGTTTTAGGCATAGCCTAATCTTACAACATGTCCTCTAACTTTATAAAATTAGGTTCACGTTATTAACCATAACAATAGCTATAATGTTAATAATTAAAACATGTGTACAAAAACAAATAAAATATATTTTAAAAAAAAAAACAAATCAAACTATTCGTCCTCACTCTCACACTCACATTCACAATTTTAACAAACCACCTGATCTTGTACTTGATTAAAGAATTGAAAATGTGCGTTTTGAATGAAAAAAGTGTACGATATGTTGTGCACTTCAGAGGGAAGAGAGTTTCATTCTGATGCACTAAAGATGAAATGCTATAAATAGAGATCTATTCTGTGAAAGGGTAGCTTTGAATAGGCCTTATTCGGAAATGGAAGGTATCTTGTCATTTTGTTCTGTTTTTAGTTACCTAGAGTTATCTGGGCGCACATTTCGTCTCCAAACACTATGAAAGCTACCCAGAGCTGCAAGCTTTTCTTCGGGAAAGGTGGTGTGTGTGTGTGTGTGTGTGTGTGTGTGTGTGTGTGTGTGTGTTGGGGGGGGGGGGGGGGTGGCGGTGGTTGCCTGGCAGTGCATTCCCGAACTCGCTGAGGCTAGGATTGCAACTGAAATCAACCTTTCGGTTGATCCGTAAGGTTTGAGGGAGGACAGAGCAAAAATTGTAGGCGAGAAACTGTGTTCATTTGCAAAAATGTCCGCCCCAACGTTAGACAACTCTGGCGCCACATGCGGGCAAGCCGGCCAAAGTTGTTTCCCCTAGTATTTCCGAGCATGGTCTATTATTTGATCTTTATCCAGATATTGGTTTTTCAAAGAATGTATTTAAATAGGAAGGCGCCTCACACACACACACAAACAATAACACACAACTCCACTGAGTTGAAAAAACAAAAACAATTTCTCTTTTCTTCCTTTCTCACCCATCCTCGACGTTTTTTGCCCATGATTAGAGTAAATCCCTCAAAACATCTACGGTAACTTTTGCAGGGTTTTAACAGCAGGAAACTTGTTCGTCTTGGGAAAAGCGTGGAGCAATCAGAGCCAGAGATTTCCAGTTTGTTCTACGGGTCGTTTTTCTTTACCCTCAATCAATCAAGCTCCGTAGAAGCAGATTTCTCTAGAGAGCCCTTCCATGGAAAAAGAAGACTGCGGTACCTCGATGTCCACTATAAGATAAGTAGGGCCGGATCCCGAAATTTTCTTGAAAACTGTGTGTGGGGAGGACATAAGAATCTGGTTTTCAATTGCTATTGTGCATAAGGCAACAACAACAAAAAGTCTGTTTAAGGTAACATAGGAAAAAAAAAAGGGTTGGTGGGTAGTATTTTTTCCCGCTAAACCTTTTTCACGTTGAGTGCGATTTTTTGGGGGCTTTATTCGTTTTTTTCAAGACGATCCCAAAAACGTTTAGGGTCGGGCCAAAAAATAAGGATAGGTCGGGAATACTGTAAACAGACATTCTTTTTTGGGGGGTTGCCTAAAATGTTAAAACTCGTTGGGCAACGGGAGAGCTCAATTGTTACAGCGCCGAGCTCGTGTTACAAAGGTTTGCGGGTTCGACTCTGTGGCCCGGACATAAAACATTTGTATGTGAGCACTGACCATCTTACTGTTGCTAATAGTCTGATGGTTGTTTCAGTGCATAATTTTCCATTCTCACCCGTCCCCGGCCGCATTGGGTTGTGCTCAGTCGTCAATCGGGCGACTTCAGTTAGATCCTGTATCGGCCAGCGCCTTGAGCAGCTCTTGAGCTGAGAAAGCGCTATTTAATAATAATAATAATAATAATAATAATAATAATAATAATAATAATAATAATAATAAAACTCCTGGTACATTTTGTTATTACCGTATAGTACCGGTCTCTTGTAGCATCATCATCATCATCATCATCATCATCATCATCATCATCATCATCATCATCATCATCATCCATGAATATCTTCCAAGCATGTTCACAGTTTCAAACAGATAATTGATGATCAAACAGTAAAATCATCTGATCGGCTTTTGACCATTTCGTAACGGCCACCTTCGCAACCAACTGAAACAGAGTGCTACAACGTTAGCGCAACAATGGGCAGGGACGGGTGATTAACGATGCGCATCAGCAGCAGTATCGGCCGCCTGCATCATGATCAGGTCATAGGTCATGTATAAACGTTAATGCCACAGACCCCAGCAGCTGTTGCCTACACGACTATACAGTCCACAGTTACACCTGTCCCATGCAGGCAACCGAAGGACTGCTTTGTAATTTATTTTATTCAGCTTGATGCTCATAGCAGCAGAGATAAGAACAATTTAAAAACAACATATTTAACCTGAAGAATAACAAAACGGATTCAACCATAGCACTGACACCATTTGCCTTGACAATAAAGACGACGACGACGCCGACGATGATGATGATGATGATGATGATGATGATGATGATGATGATGATGATGATGATGATGATGATGATGATGATGATGATGATGATGATGATGATGCTCACGCCGATGATGAAATCCAATTCCAGAATTCATAACAATAGCACCAGAAAACCAAAGCAATTTTCTTCTCAAAAGAAGTATGCAGTCAAAGGTATTCTTCACTGAAATTGAAATCGAGAAAAGGAACTTGTCAGTGTCAATAGACATTTTATGAATGGCGGCAGATATTATTGTATTATGCTCCATAGTTCAGCGAATGCTATGTTGCTAGGAGATGGAAAGCATGTCTGCCCAGTTTCTTGTAATGTGGTTATCGCACTTTTATTGGTTGAAGACTTGTTGGAATTTTAGGTTGGATAACCAGCCACAAAAATGAGCATACATACAACGTATATAATTTGTAAGTGTACTACTAATATCCAATCCTGTAAGTGTAGGTCTACGGAAATGTGCATGCAAGAGAGTTTTTGCAATTAACCAGCAACAATGGTAAAACAAATTGGCCAACTTGCTATCGTGCTCAGCCTTCCATGGCCAGAGAAAGTAGGACACATCGCATCCGGCAAGTCTCTCCCTTTCAAAACGCAGCGCAATGCAAATACAATATCCTGGAGAAAATAACATTTCACACAACAGGTCGCACCGTCGCTTCCAGTTAGCCAGAAAAAAGAGTAGGAACCAGACCCCAATAGAAAAGGATTGCTAGGACGAAAGGAATTGTAGGGACATGCGAAGGGAGAAGGGAATGGGAAGGGAAAGGGCAGGACAGGCCAGGACAAGAGAGAGAGAGAGAGAGAGAGAGAGAGAGAGGTTGGTGGTTTCAGTATATTGTACAATGATTATGTACTATCAGTTACTGGTACGTATTGCTGATTGGCGAGAGTATGTTGAAGAATGACATCGATTAGTAGGTGCTCAATTAACCTCCCCAAACTTTCTCCAGAATGGTTTTCAATACAATCAGATCAGACATACTCGTTTTATCGTATATAATACTTCTCACTAATGAATACTCTGCTGGCTCCGGATAGCCAGTATAGGAGAAGAGAGAAGAAAACTAGGGAGGAAGGGAGGTAGGGTCAGTTACTAATAAGGCAAAGCTGATACACGTGGTAGTGACACAAAGATGATAAATCGTCCTACAGAGGCAGAGTCAGTTGTAGAAACTACAGTGGCTGCAGCAGTACCTATGCCTGCGCATTAATCCTACAAACTCAAACTGCAAAGGTAAGAGAATTTATATATTTATTTATGTATTATTTGGGGAGAGGGATGGTTTTCCTTTTGCCTGTTAAATATATCGTTGTTGCTTTTTTTTTCTTCCTTTTAAAAAAAAAATCCAAATAGTTCAATGACTTTACCATTTTTGACCATGGCAAACAAAGCAAGAAGTGTTTTAACCTCATTGCAATTTCACAAAATAATGGTTTCTGATCTTGGTGTGCGCGTGTGTGTGCGCTCGCGCGTGTGTGTGAAAACAAACCCGTATTATGCCGGGGGAAGAGAGAAAAAGAAAGAAAGAAAGAAAGAGAGAGAGAGAGAGAGAGAGAGAGAGAGAGAGAGAGAGAGAGAGAGAGAGAGAGAGAGAGAGAAGGGAGAAGGGAGACAAGTAGTTCTAGCGTATTAGCTTACTTCCCTTGACCATATGAATCGCTACAGCCCAACCACTGAGATAAAAAGCTAGAAGCGGGCGCTTTACTATCTATATTTATAATTGTGTAACTTTATGAGTGCAAGTGTCTTTTAAAAAGTTGCATCAGTTTACTTCAAACTTTGCAGAATGACAGATTCCACTCAACAATGGTTTCGGGTTCTAGCCCAGGCCGGGGCATTGTGTTGTGTCCTTTGGAAAGACACTTTACTCCCGGTTCCTACTACTTCGGATGAGAGTATAAACCGAGGTCTAGTCTGTATCACATACATTCCATCATAACGGACTTTAAAGATCCTGACGTTCATGTCCCAGACGGGTGAGTGCTGGTGACAAGAACACATCCAGCATGCACCTAAGTGCAGCGAGTTTCTTCAGCATATTGAAGTTGGCTGCCAACAACAAAGAAGAAGAAAAAAAAGAATGCTTTTATCAATTATCTATTTACCTCGACGTGAATGCCACAAACAACAAGAAATTAAAATATCCTTTACTAGATCGATTTTACCTGCAATCACTGCCATGATAGTCGTTTAAAATGTACTTTTATTGTAAAAACTGATTAATGCTTTACTAATTAAAGATTGACTCGACAATTTGTGTAAATATACTGCCCAGTCTCCAGTGTATAATAACAGTAATAATAATTTAACTTGAACAGTGCACAACTTAACATATAGTTTGCTCCGAGAGCTCACTCACACGCTTTCACACATACTAAGCATCAAGCAGCAATTGGTGGCAGAAAAATCCACCGTTATTGGTGTTAAAATGAAAATCGTGAACAGTTGTTTTTAAAATGAGGCATAATAAAAGTACCTCCAAGAGCCATTGTCCACAACAGACCGCTACTGAAAGAGAGGGTGGGGAATGTAAAAATTCACGTAGTCACAGTGGATGGTTTATAATATTTAACAATTTTATTTTGGGCAAACACAAGCGCAAGAAATAAAAATATCATCCTAATGCCAAACATTCCAGCGTTCTGAACCATTATATTTATTTAAATGACGTTTTCTTTTACTGCATTGTTATAAAGAAAGTATTTATGGCACCATTCTTTATACAATACAATACATTATAACTTTATTGTCTGATGTTCATCACAGACAGAAATTTGTCTTTGGCTCATCGTCCGCAAGAAGCATGCAATATATCCATTTTATATACACAAACAGCAGAGATATATTCATTTCTAATGGCACAGCAGCAACCTTAAATTCCAATCAAATACAGACATTCACAATCTAAGCCCCACATCAATAATAACTAATAATTTTACATTCACACAGAAAAAGCACACACACACACACACACACACACACACACACCCACACACAAAATAATCTAATGACAGCACAAGTTGTTGTCTTAAACTATACATATCATGACCTATACATGATTATAATGGCAGTGCTTAAAAGATAGATCCATGACTAAAATTAAAACATTCTACATTCACCTATACACAGGTGACAATCTACAACCAATTACATAATACATTGCAGTAGCAACATTCTTAAAACACATTAGTAATAAAATACACAACAAAGACACAACTGAGCAGGTTGCCTATGCCATAACTAGATTACATTTAAGAGTACCATAACAATGGTTAGAATCATTAAAATAACAAATTACATATTATGGGACTACAACAAATTCATTCAATCTACTAATTAAGAATGTCATAGCTCAGCAGATTACATCCAAGCATTCGTGACAATTATGATGTTTAGTAAAATGAATATATACATACGAGGGCAGTCCGATAAGTACTTAGCCTCACCTCCCGATGGCGCCAGGATCGCAAGAGCAATTTACTATCGTGTAGTACATTCTTGTAGATGGCTACTGTCGAAATTTCAGCCGGATCGGACTCATAGTTTTATTTTGACAACGAGAGGAAGCGGGCATGTCCGCGGATTTTAAATGATAACGCACCGGCTCACACCTCCGCCCTCGCCTCGGCCAAATTGGTTGAATTGGGCTACGAACTGCTGCACCATCCACCATATTCTCCAGATTTGGCCCCGTGCGACTTCTTTTTGTTTCCAAACTTGAAAAAGTCACTCGCCGGGCAGAAATTTGAGTTGAATGAGGAGGTCATTGCCGCCACACGGAGGCCTACTTTGCAGACCTCAAGAAAACGTATTTTTCAGACGGGTTAAAGAAGTTGGAGCATCGCTGGATCAAGTGCATTAAACTAAAAGGAGACTATATTGAAAAATAAATCACAACTTTTTCAAAATTTTTGTTTTCCTTTTGTAGGCTAAGTACTTATATATGTGTCATACTGCTACACAACATTCACCCCATTACCCCATCCACCCCCCTCACTTACCCCCCATCCCCACACACACATTCTACATTGGCACACCATATTCCCCCCACCCACCACCAATCCACACCCACACTCAGAACTAAAAGTTGTACATTAATTTAGATGCTAAAAGATTGGGCTTTGGAATTCAAAAGTGAAACTGCTTGGGTGATGAAGGATCTTTTAAACTTGTTCTTCTTAGCCATTGGTACAACATACCAACCTGAGGGGAGGGGTTGAAACTCTGAAAACAAAGGGTGAGATTGGTCTGAAAGAATGCCACTTGTTTTCCTGCGCACTGCTCTATGATATAACTCTTCTAGGGGTTGTTGAACACTGCCTATGATCTTCCCTGCTAAGCAGACCACACGGATAAGTTTAGAATGATCTTTAACTCCTAGACTCCTAAACCAGCATACTATGTTGTATGTCAGTATGCTCTCAATAAGGCTCCGATAAGCTGTGTCTAGTGCTTTCGTGCTGACATTGAATGTTTTTAGTTTTCTTAGCAAATACAGGCATTGTTGTGCTGATTTGTAGATAAAATCTACATTAGAACTGAAAGTTTGCTTAGTATCAAGTACTGTACCAAGGTATTTGAATGTTTCTGTTACCTCAACAGCTTCATTAGCAATTACAATGGGGACAAATTTAGCTTCAAATTTCCTTTCATCAAAAACCAGCTTTTTGGTTTTCATTACATTAAGCTCTAAGTAACTCTCTGTATATGTACACCATGTGGCTAGAGTATGAATGTTTGCATAGTAGCTTGTTAGTGAGTCTTCATCATGTAGCTGTCCAACATATATAATTTATCTCAAACTGTCATAAATATATAATGAAGACTAAGATGTTTTCAATATTTTTTTTAACAGACAACAAGCACTACAAGAACAATATTTGAAAAAGTCCCTCTCAGCATAATAACAACAAAATTTCTCCAGCGGTTAAACTACCTTTAATGAGAAGAACATCTCTAGAAATCGTAGCAATTACGCAGTATGTACATACCAAATTAATTACTTTCTTTCTGTAGGTCCTTTTTTCAATGTCACTCACAATAGCCCATGTAACGCTCTTCACAACTCTCTTCCCATAGCTTTGCTGATGTATATACTCGTATAGTAATTAGAGTGAGAGAGGGAGAGAGTGTATCTATCTTTTGGCAAATGTTTTCCACTTCTTTTTCTTTCTTTTTGCAAAATTATTTTACTGTAAATTCTCTTTGAAACAGTTAGGTTCATTCCCATCTATATTGCCCGCCAGATATTCCAGCGCACGCATAGGTAAACTACTAGTATTATACAATTATGTACTGCATTTGTTGCAGTTTGTTAAGGTTAGAAATATGAAATGTATAGCACTACTGACTAGAGCAATAAGTTCTATGCTGTGATGTATGGTATGATTCATGACTCATTAGAGTCACTTACATTGGCTTAATACAACTTAGGGCAACATTACCAACAGTACAAAGAGGAGGAAGGAAGGGTGAAGAGGTAGGAAGATAGGAATCGAGACAACAGAACAGTGCACAGGAATATATCTGATGCTATAGAATAGATATGCCAAATGATGAAACCACTCAAGAAATGTGTAGTGTTGATGTAGTATCCTTCAAATCAAGGGCAGCTTAGTCCCATGTGTAAATTAACATAATGACATGCTCTAAGGCAACGTGGAACCCTATGGCACAAGTGGAACTATATGGCACAAGGGGCAAAGAGGGCACTGGCAAATCTGTATATATATATATATATGTATACATGTATGTGTATGTGTTATGGAGTGGGGGTGGATGGGGAGAGTGAGAGAGAGCTAAAAGGTAGGGGCCAGTAAGAGAGAAACAGAGAGAGATTCTTAGACGGAGAGAAACAGACAGACAAGACAGACAGACAGACAGACAGACAAAGAGACCAAAAGGAAGAGATCGGCTGAACTGGAAGAGAAAGGACTAACTCAGAACTAATAATGTGAAAATAAGAACAGCAAAGCACTAATAAGAACTGTGCCAGTCCATACATATACATAAAAAAAGAAGAAGAGGCAAAATCAACAACAACAAATTATATATATGGACTCACCTTGTGATTTATTCAGGGAGCTCCATTCCCTGGGGCGTCTCGCCATCTATGACGATGTCCAGCATCTCGTCGTCATCAGAGATCGCGTGGCGCAGACGCACATGCTGCCTCCCTTCCACCCTTCCATTGTTTTGCAGCGGAAGCTCTGCCACACGGCTTTCTTCCTCCGTCATCCGCACTGTGCGGTAGGAGGGCTCAGCTGGATCCATGAATTCTACAAGCAAAGCATCCGTCTCCTTGGGCTCCATTCAGTCAGTTCAAGGTCAGAAGTCAAAGTAGCAACCGGTGTGTTTATCTATTGTGAATGCAGCTAACCTGCTCTGGGGTATGATAATTTATTTCACTTCATGTGTATTAATGTCTGATTCTTTAAATGTAGGGATTTATACTAAGTTCTTCACTTCTTGTTTTTAATTTCAATAAAAGATTTTTATGATCGAATTTTTATTAATTTTCTTATAATAGAGTGTATTTTAATTTTAATTTTATATTAGTGACTTCAGATTGTTTTATTTTTCAGATTTAGGTTACTAAAAACTATTTTTCAGTTAATTTTATTTTAGTTCTTTTTTTTGTCACTCAGTATCCAGTGTCTAATTTAAAGTGACCAGTCCAATAAATTTTTGTAAATTGTAAACAACAAAAACAACAAGACAACACACACACAAAAAAAAAGTTTTTTTTTTGTGGCAAATTAAGGCAGGACAAGGTGGCGATGCTTTTGTGGTGGTCACATTCTAGAAAGTTACTTAGATACTGAAACACAAAAAAAAAAAAAAAACAAAAAAAAAAAAGAAAGATAAAAATGAGATTTACAATTTTAGTATGAAATTTGAAGGAGTGAGAAGGAAGTGATGTGAGTTTAACACTGATAAAGTGAGTAGCAGCTAGACAAAAAAAAAACTATGACACAAATATAGCAAGAAATGTGGCTCCGAAACAAAACATGAGCAAGATTGTATCAATAGGAAATAATGAATAAAATTAATGAATAATGCATGTATGTAATGCCACACAATACAAACTAATTCGTTCTAATTCTATAAGAGTAAAACTGTGTACAGCCTGTAAATTTAAAACATTCCAAAAACATATTTAAAAAAAAATAACACGTTAATGTAAAACTAAAAGATTTTCACTCAGGGGAAAGTGACAATAGATCTACTTAATATAAATATACTAATAATAATGCTAATACTGTTTTGTATATTAAAGTAATAGGCACAATCAGGAATATTATTATTTTAGATGATTAGATTATCATAATATTATATTATTATATTTAAATATGTGAGTATTGTACAAAATATGAAGAAAAAGAAAGGCAGCAAAGAATAACAAATGTAATAAACAGCAGTTCACAAGCTTATAGCTCTGAAACTAATAAAACAGTTTTAGCATGTTACAATTTACATGTTTTTTCTTCTTTTTGATTCCAATAAAAAACACAACTATTGTTGTTTTTTTTAACTTAAATGGCAAACCCATTGGATTCACATTATCCTTATGGGACTTGCAACATTCTACATGAAAATGAGTGCCCAGAAAAACTGAAACAAATTGGTGAAATCAAAATGCAATACTGACTTCGATCTTGACCTTGAGATGACCTTTACCTCCAGATCGAAATGGACCCTTGTGTATGATCAAATAAACTATAGCAAACGTTGAATCATGCACACAAAAAACACCCAAGTGACCTTGGGTTGGGATAACCTTGACAGTCACATGATCTCGTATGCTCATATATGGTCTAATAACCCAATGCTGATGCATACTATTGGTCAAATATAGAGCCACTCCACTGTATGATTATAATAAAGTGAAAAAGTGTTTGTAATGCCTAAAATGACCTTGACCTTGAAAAAGAATGCAAAACTGTCAAATTAATGAAAGATATATACCTATAACAAGTTTGGACTTTTTATCTCTCTTAGTTAAAGGATCATGCATGGTCACTTCAAAGTATCGATAATAAATATAATATGAACTGACTTTGGACAGTTCCAGTGACCTTGACCTTGGAGCAAGGTTGACCAAATTTGCACGGAACATGTGTCATATTGATATCTGTCAAGCATAAAACATCATAAGTTTAATATCAATAACTTAAGAAAGTGAAATTAAAATGTGTTTGTTTTTTTCACTAACATTTGTTGACCCTGTGACCTTGACCATGAATTGAAGTAATTAATTGAGCAGTCTCATGGATCTACGCCATCCTATGAAGTTGGTTGTGTGAGATAAAATAAATGTTGAGAAATTAAGCCACTTGCAAATTTGTACAAATGGACAACGGATGGCAAACATACAAATGTACGGACCAAATCTTTTAAAAAAAAATAAATTGGAGACGGGAAGGATGGGGGGGGGGGGGGGGGGGGGGGGGGGGGGGAAGGTCAGGGGGGAGGAAGGAGAGAAGAGGGGTAAAGGGGGAAGAGGGGGTGTGCGTCTAATTAGGACTCATCTCACACAGATTTTTACAAATCTGGAAACAAAACATTGTTGGGACAAGTACACAGACACACTGCTACACTCACGCCAGTCAAAAACCCTAAAAATAATATTGTTTGCCAATTATGAAATTCAAAAATTGTATAGGATTGCTGCTTTATTAAATAAAAAGTATATTTTATATTATACATGACACTTGTATACTACGCTATATAAGACTGTCACATTTAAGCACAATAAATAAATTTAAAAAACACACACACAAAACCCAACTAGTAATATATATTATAAGCCCCAGTTTACACTTTATGGAAGGGTGAGTAAAGCCACAAACAACTGAGACCAAAATACAAAAGTGAAAACAGAGTGTTAATTGCTCCATACATCTCTGTGTTGCGTCTCTGTAGGTTAGGCAAGTGAAGTCCAATAATTCTCAATAAAGAAAGCATGGTGATATACAAATATACTGATGAGAAAATAATGAAACGGTGCCACATTTGCACTTTTGAATCTGAAGTATTAAACACAACTCCACACCGTCATTGAAGGATTTTTCCCTTTGAGATAATGATTAAAAAACAATGATAAAACGATAGATAAATATTAACAGAGCATTTTGTTGTGATAAATTACATTACATTACAAAAATTATAAATAAATAAAATTAAACAGAAAATAACATTCATAGAAGCAGTGCACAGTGAAATAAATTACTTGGGAATAAAAAACAAGACTAAACCACATAACTGGCATACACCCATAACACCATTAACCGTGAACAAGTAGAAGGGTAACTAATAAGATTACTGTGCATCTGTATCTACAATTATCTAAGTTAGCTGTGTTCTAGATGTGTATGTGCAAAATGAAAAGAAGAGACAAATTATCAGACAAGTTTTCACATTATAGGGAGAACAGGAACAATAAGATGAACATAAAATACTTATAGTAACCAGAGATAGTAAAAATACACAAGAATATTATGTGTTAGTAAATCTGGAGCAAGTCTGAGTGTGTTAAATACCATTTCAACAAGCATAGCATACACCTCATGATCATGCATGGAACATTTATTAAGGAAGTGGATCCAATTGTCAACAGATAGATGCTTACCTGGTGATAGTTAGATTTCTTGTCTAAAGATTTTTGTCCAGAAAGCTCAAACAGAACCATGTGCAGAATTACAGTCAAAAATATTTTAATAAAAATATGCGGACTGATGAACATAGTCAAAAACAATAGTTCTCCATGTGCAGCTATAAAAAGCTTGGGAACTAATTAATAAATAGTAACAAGACAAGGGGAAAAAAAATTATCATGTAAGGTTTTTGCACGATTCTATGATAGTGCATCATATAATTTTTGTTGCAATAGTGTAAAAAGACTGTATGTGTGAACATCATTAGATAATCAAAACCAAGAGTGTGCATATTGTTGAATGAATTTTATTTAAAGAGATTGTTTCTCTCTGAGTCAGTACAGGTATCGTCTATATATATTTATCGATACTGTAGCAGCAAAAAAGGGGCAACTATGAATATATGTGTTGTAAAATACACATATTTCTTTATAGAGTTGTTATTTTTAATAGCAAACAAAGCAACATTTTCCTAATAGCAAACATGTCACATACACTATAGCATATGTTAATATAACACTACCCTGAATGAATTCTGAGTGTATGTGAATGTGTGTATGTGCGTGCATACACATACATGTGTGTTGTTTGTGAATGTGACTGTGAGTGTGTAACTTATGTATTTTGTTCAAACAATGTAGAAAACTTAGTACATTTAAAACAAACAAACAAACAAACAAACAAATTAAATAAAAACAGTAAACAGTCGATACGGCACATAATTCTTTTTTTTTTTTTTTTTTTTTTTTTTTGTGTAATAAGTTCTACCTACAGTACATAAAACTGTTCTTCAGATGCTGTCAGTTGAACAAGCAGCCACATTAGACCTGTGCAAATGAAATGGGTTACAAAATGTAAACAATCAGTGAAAGATTGTATGCTCAACATACACTAAATAAAAAACCTGTCTTTGTGTCAAGCAAACAGTGCTGACAGCCAGTAGGGGGGAATTATGGAAATCCAATGCGAATATCGTGTAACCAAGTAACAACACACCGACCAACACACACAAAAAAAGTCGTCTGCAAAATCAATTCGTCAAGCACTGCAAGTGCCTATAACAATGCATGTCTTACCTTGATTACGGAGATTCTAATCAAAACAATGCTTCAAGCTTCAGTTTTGATGTCCTTTCAACTGTGACAATGCTATGTCTTGTCGGAGTCTTAGCAATATGTTAAAAGACTCCAATATTTTCGTCGTTTTGGTGTACGATCTCTACATAATCGCATTGAGAAAAGCTTACTTCCGGCAAACAGAGTGATCTCCCTGTAAACGTCAGGTACACAGGCACTTTACAATCATGTGGTGTTGACGACCACATTGCGTATCTGCATGAGACTCGCAAGGAGGAGGAGGAGGAGGAGGAGGAGGATAGAGCTATTTTTTCATTACTGTCACTTATATGCTATTGTGTCCGGGGACGGACGTTAATCTAACCAACAACAACAACAACAACAGCTTTTTTTTGTAGGGCTTCCGTTCACCTCTGCTGTTGGCCGGGTTACGTACCGTAGCTAGTTGTACCCTTAAGTTAAGCCTCCCCTTCTTTTTCAGTTCGGGACGGGCTCTGCGATGACATAATATTTAAAGAAAACCTGCAATCAGTTTGTAACCAATGGCAGAGATTGGGGAGAGGCAAAGAGAGGCAGTGTGAACCCCTTCGGATGAGAGTATAAACCGAGGTCTATAGTCTGTGTCGCATACATTCCATCATAACGGACTTTAAAGATCCTGAGCCTCATGTCCTAGACGGGTGAGTGGCGGTGACAAGAACACACACTGCATGAACCTAAGTGCAGCAAGTTTCTTCAACGTATTGAAGTTGGCTGCCTACAACAAAGAAGAAGAAGGAGAACATAATGTCCAACCTCCCTCCCATCTCCACCCACTCACGCATCTTTTTCTTTTAAAATGGCGTAATTATAAAGTGACTTCCTTAAAAAAAAATTTTTTAAATCAATACACTGTGTTGTTAACACTGTTTACCAAATTTTTTACCCAAAATTAATAATCATTATTTGCATTCAACCCACTTAAGCTATAATTAATTTATTACCATAATAGCACTAAAACTTTAATTTTGGTGCATCGGTATTATTGAGCTCTTAAATTGGAAAAGCTCAATATAAGAATGATTAAATAAATAGAGAGAGAGAGAGAGTATGCAGACACAAGACTACATTACATTACATGATTATTGCTTTAGGTCCAGCGGACTCTTCCGAGCCAAATCAGGACCGGACAACCCCTGTTCCGCATAAAAGATCTGCTGAAACAACCCTAGTGGTAAAACTGAAAGCTCTCCACCAGCCAGTCACTTTACAATAAAGACATCCCACGCAGGGGACGCTGAGGATGTACTCTAATTTATCGAACCCCCGTTTACAAAAACAAAATAGAATACAAACATCATTATAAATTATCAACAAAACACATACATATAAAATGCCTACACTGCTAAATAATAACATCATAGGAAGCCCTAGTGACCACCTGGCAGAAAGCGTCCAATATTCCCAAGCTGATCCAACAGACCTCATACACAAATAAGGAGTCTTGTCCCGAAAGAGTTTTCAAGAAAAAAGGTAGATGACTGGTCTAGCAAAGAAGAAGATAGTATAGCAGATTGATAGAACAGAGCAGGAATGAGAAAGAGCAAATGAGAAAGAAAGCGACAGTGGGAATTTAAAGCACTAAATTTCCAGAAAGTGGGGATACTATAGTACTGAAACCCCTGGCATCCCAATGGGGAGACACAAGACTACAATTAATATAATGATTATAAAATAAATATAATTTTCCGGAAAACTTTATTAATTAAAACCTGAAGACATATAGACTATATGTATATACACATAACCCCCTTCCCCCCTCCCCTCCACACCACCCAACCCCATCCCTCCTAAAAAAAGTAGAAAAAAAAGTTAATAACTCATAATTAACAATGAAATGACTTGGAAATTTGGATATAAAGAGAAATTTGACACAAACAAAATTTTGATATAAGCAGGAGCCCCTCATGTGACTTAGCAGCTGACCTGAATTTGTTTTCTTGTTTGCAAAGTTAAAGGTGTTGAAGCAACAGAATTATTTATTCTTATAATATATACATATACTCCCATTTTTTATCTCCCTTTTTTAAATGAAAGCGCCCTTGAGCTAAGATCGAGCTTCAATAAACTCTAAACCTTTAGATAGCTGCTCGTAGCTTTTTCAAACAATTTAAGACATGATTCCCAAAATATGAGGTAGTGAGTGGTGTATAAGCTTACGTGTTTAACAAGTCAAATGCAAGGTGTATTTGATTTTTATTTTATTTTAATAAACTGTTGTATCAACAGCTATCTAACAAAAGCAATGGCAATACATAGAATCACATGAACCAAAAACATAAAGTTAGTATTATATTGTAAGCCTATTACTGTATACAGCAAATGAACAATTATTGAAATGTTACGTTGTACTTGTAGCTAGCACTGGAAGAGAACACATTTTAATTGCAAAGTTCCCCTGCCTAATATTGATCCAGTATGTCTCAACAGTAAAGGGATGATCAAAGCAATGTCAGTAAAGATTGTAAAAAAATCTTGTGCACTATCTGGTGCTGGTCTGTGTTGACACTGCCTGAATTGTTTCGTTCCTATTGCTATGATTGTGTTCTTTTGTTCAACTTGTATTGTTTTATTACTTTGTGCTGCAATTATTACAGTATTTAGGGAAATGTATTCAATGAATGTATTAATATTTGTTTTAATCCTTGTAATGTCATACCTCAGCGTGGTCTAGGGCGGGACTAACTTGCCTTGTCCACCGGCTAGAAGCCAATGGCGCCTGACAGGTGTGGGATCGATCCTGCCTCTGGGCGTCATGTTTCTCTGAATGTTATTTACTTTTGACTCAGGCAACGGTACAGGGGTTTTCTCTGCATGGTTCAGTCCCAATCAAAATTTACGAAAACACACCAAATATTAGGTAGGTTGAGTTTGGGTGCTCCACAAGCTGCGACTACGCCTGCCCAATGGCAGGCAGCCCAGATTTTTCTGATAACTTGAAGGGCCAAGTCCATATAACTCACATGCTCCTTATGGAACTCATAATATTTAACATGAAAATAAGTGCTCAGAAAAACCAAAATGAAACGGTGGCATTACAATGCAAAGTAATAGTGATTTTTATCTTTTTATGTTCCTGGCATTGAGATGACCTTGATCTCCAGCTCCAAATACACTCATGTACTGTCAAATTAACTACAGCAAAAGTTGTATTATGACAAAAACTGTGACCTTTGGATGACCTTGACCATCAGTGACTTAAATCTTGTCCTTTGGATGACCTTGACCTTCACATGACTTCTCATGCATGCGTGATCAAATAACCCAATGTTGTTGCATACTATGGATTAAATATACAGTACGGTGTCCTATTTAAAAAAAAAAGTTTTTGCAAGGCCTAAAATCACAGACTTTGACCTTTAAGATCAACGCAAAATTGAAATATATATGAAAGATCAATCTATCATCTCTAAATACCACAAGTTTGGACTTTATAACTCTCATAGTTTAGAGTCAAAGTCACTTCAAAGTACTTATACTAATTGACTTTGGACAGTTCCAGGGACCTTCTTAACCTTGTAGTGAGGTTGACAAAATGTGCAAAGTATGTGTGTCTCATTGATATCTATCATGCATTCAAGAATCATGAATTCAATATTAATAATTTAGACAAAAAGTGAAATTTTGTGAAAAATCATCATTTTTAAAAACTAACTTTCTTGATCCTGTGACCTTGATCTTGAAGTGAAATCATTCATTCACTGATCATTTATGAGGTCTCATGGAAATACACCATCTTACCAATTTTTGTTGTGATACTTGAAATAGGTTCGGATATATTAATCCACTAGCAAGTTTTGCAGAGACAGACAGCTGGACAGACCAGGAACGTACCTCCCTGGAATGATGGACAAAATTTGTTTTTCATTGTCATTTCTGAACTATTAGGATTTATCTTGCACAGATTTGCAGAAATCTTGATTTTTTTTCTCTCCATGTGGATACATAGACTTACATTACTTTGCATGAAAGTCAAAAGGGACAATAACGTGTTAAAAATCCCTCACACACACACAATTAATAGGTATAATGAGTGGGTGTATAAAAGTAAGAAAATAAGGAGTTTATGAAAATAATGCACTTGATGTGAGCGTTAATTTGTAAGAATGGTCGTTTATTTTGCATGATTTTATGTATTCCAATGCAACACAAATGGCTATACACAATTCCATTAATGGTAATAAAGATTTCTTGAACCGAATTGAATTTGTATCCAAAACGATACAATGTTTCGAATGTGACTTTCTTATTACCATTTCCATATATTAGATAAATGATGATCTACATTGTTTTAATATGGACAAAATTATGTAATCTACTTGTAAACAGGATTTGGTCTGGGTAAAAAGCAAAAAAACAAAGGCAATCAAACAAACAAACAACAACTAGTTAACATAAAAAGCATGTCAACATTTTAATAATCATTATTTACTTCATCTTCTTCAATTGCATCCATTTTCGGAGGTGGGAATGGCTTAAAAAGCGATACTGATTTTATACATTAACATTTCATTAAATTAAATCAATTACCAAACAATATAGACCCAAAATTAAAAAATAAAACTAACAATAGAAAGAAGGGACACTAACAAGCAATTTTACCGCTTGAGGCATGGTCAAAGGGAGACAAACACAATTATTTGGGTAAACTAAATACTTTACCCACCCACACCACCCCCCAACACATTTTCTAGTCATCAGAAGATTCATTCATTTGCAAAAGCTTTGCACTGTTTCAGTCCTTACTTACAGAACTATGCATACAGAGTGAACACAGATAATGTGTGTGTGAGTGAAATAAAATAATATGCCGGTAATTGAATTGTCTCCCTTGAGTTTACTTTATTTCACTGTGATGAAACTGTGGTATTTGTATTCTCTGATCACCCTTACTATTTTACACCTTTGTAAGCCGCTTGAGTGTTTGTGTATACGTATTTAATTTAAAGTTGTCAACATTAGCAGTTCTGGTATATTTATGCATTATTGCGAAGGTTGAAAAAGTTGGAGATGCGACGGCCGATTCCCCTGGACACAGCATCCATTAAGTTGGTCATTGCGCTCCCTCCACATGTCCGAGCAATCTTCACCAGCTCACCCATCATCCTGTAATCACAAGTACAACTTCAGTTTATCTTTGAGAGTGTGAGGACTTTTAATAAATTATGCATTAAAAGAAGTATTTAAGCCTACTGATCACAATTTAAATTAACAAACAAAATTCCACACAATAATGAAGATAATGCACACACCTTGAACCCATTTGGAAATTGCCTTAGTTTTCATGCACATATATTGATTTTGTCATTATCACCATCAACATTATTGTTCTCTATCGCCACCAAGCCTTCACTTTCACAACCACCGTCAAAACCTTTGTTACTTAGACCCACGAACACTAATACCACAGCAACTATTATCACTACAATTACCTTCATTGCCCATCAAGAGAAGGATAACAATACTAGATAATGCTTTGGTACACGTTTTTCTTTGTGTTAATTAAGCATTAATAGGTTGTCTGTTTATGTTCTTATGCCTTTTTCCAAACAAAGTTTGTAGAGCTATATAAAATACCATTATTATTATTATTATTATTATTATTATTATTATTATTATTATTATTATTACAATTTCAACAGCTACCAGCATGCAGCTGACACTTACGTTCCCGCATCCCTGAACTCAAAGACGTCAAGGAATGCCTGGGTGTTGGTGTTGATGACCTCGCAAAAATTATTGTCAAGGTAGCAGGGACCGATCAGAGCAATGGCGTCATTTTCGAGGGTGTCGCAGTTCATGCGGTATTGGTCGTAGTAACGCAACAGCTCCGTCATCACGCACTGGCGAGAGGCCACAAGTAGCTGCTGACCCTGAACACAGACCACAAGAATATACACTATTAGAACATGCTGCTTTGTACATTAGATAAAACAACATAAATGAGTTATCTTTTAAAAACTCAATAAATTAAAAAAAAAAAAGAAGCAATTTGTGATATGATGAAAGTTTTTCTTACTTACCATCCTTGTTACACTTTCAAGCAAGTATTTTATTTTATTTTTTGTGTGAAACTCAAAGAAAACACTTTAAAGAAACTAATTGTGACATACTCGTCACTGTGGCCATGCTCTCCCAACCCACCAAAAACATGATAGATCTTAACACGATTTCTTGGCATGTGATGTAATGATTATAGGAAATAACGATTCGACGGTGACGTACCAATACTGAAACACACTAAGATAGATCCATAGTCTATGAGCAGACTTTCCTTCTCCTAAATTACAAAACTCAAGGTATATCTACAAGTCAAGGCAGTAGCCGTGGCAGAAACAGTTCAAATAAGGTAACTAGTCTAATTTGAACACTCGCAATCCTGATCTTTATCTTGATTAATCCGGGTAGATTTTGGAAAGCACAAGCAAATGTAGATTTACATCTTTTGATTTACACATTTAGGTTTAGATCTAGAGCTTGTAATTTCGTGTACGTACACACATCAGCTAAATTCTAGCATAGCCTCTGAAGTCTTTTATCTCGTCTTTGTAAACTCGTGGGCCTCCTACATACGTATACGTATGTATAGTATGTATAAGGCCTACAAAAGACGAGACTTCCCAGCCTATGATTCTAGAGGAGTGGTCCATACCTACGGAATGGGATTTTATGGCCAATTCGACGTTTTACAGCAACGCCTCCGCAAAACATCGTCATATTTATACAGAGGTGCCAACCCCCTAATCTCCTTGTCAGTATTTCCGGACCCGTTTGTCAGTATTTGTTAACACTTGTCAGTATTTTTTTTTTTTTTTCGCAAAACCCAGTATATGACACTATAAAGTAACGACAGGCTTCCCTCTGAAAAAGCAGGCTATTTTCAGTCCTCTAAAATCACGATGAAAAAAATCAGCTTGTTGAACACCACACTTATTTTACTCTAAAATCACCATGAAAATCAGCTTGTTGAACACAGGGACGTTCAGTGAGTGCATGAGTACTATTATGAGACCAGAAACCGGTACAGAAGCACCGCTGGCAAAGATAAACGATCGGCAACCTCTCCTCCGTATTTTTATAAAAGCTACCGTATTTCCGTATTTAATTCACTTCGTCGGAATTAAATACAGTCAATCCGTACAGGTTGGCACCTCTAATATATCGTTATTTTTTGTATATTATATATTATCACTCACGTTTTTGCCATTTCCAATTTCCCACCCTGTAAACTTCTCACTTCGGTCATGGAATGAAAGACATTCTTTAATTGGCTGCTTTAGACTCACTGACCAATGAAAAATGATCAAACACAAAAGTTATCCTAAAAATATTGTTACCCACTGTGGTATTAGTAACACTTTAATTCCGAATGTTTAAAAAAAATGTTTAAAGGGAGGTTAATCCGGTAATACGATTTGAAATCGAAGCCAAAGCAAAAAATAAAGAGTATTTGCTCCCGATTCATTGGAGATAACTCTTACCACTAATATTTCAACGAAGACAGCTAGTGGCGGTATATGCTCTCCCCTGAATTCCTAAAGCTCCGCTCGGATCTATAACATTATTTTATATTGATTTCTTCTGTATAAAATAGTAGTGTTTTCTTCTGTATAAAATTTACACAAGCCATTGGACAACACGATGACAAATCACATGCTCACAATGGTGAAGAAAAGGAAACTCCAAGGGTATGGCCACGTCACCAGAGCATCGGGCCTTGCAAAGACCATCCTGCAAGGCATGGTGCAAGGAGGCAAAATAAGAGGGAGACAGAAAAAAAGTAGGTGAGAGGACAACATTCGAGAATGGACTGGCTTGACACTGAGCGAAGCCATGAGGGTTGCTGAGGACAGAGAAAGATGGAGTACACTGGTTAAACGATCATCTGTGGTGCCCCAACGATTTCCGAGTTACGGGATAGGATAGGATAGGATAGTATAAAATAGTTGTGTGTGTGTGTGTGTTTGCGTGTGTGTTTGTTTGTGCATGCGTGTAAGAATACAATCTACTTTTAATTGTGACACTAAGAAGTTATTTATTGTTTTGTATTATTAGCTGTTGCTCCATATGGATCCTCCTACGCCAAAATAGTACAGCAACGCAGATTTAGTATAGTCTGTATATCTGTCTCTGTGTCTGTCTGTCTTGGTTTCTGTCTGTCTTTCTGTCTGTCTGTCTGTTTGTTTGTCTGTCTGTCTGTCTCTCTCTCAATCAATCAATCAATCAAAATCAAAATCTAAATAAAATACAATTTATATAGTTTTATTTCCTAAACTCTTACTTTTTACATCCACTGAGACGTTTGTGTCTTATCATCCGATGTGGCTTAGTAAAAGATTGTTTTTTTTCAAATTATTTCTTTTATTGATTTTATTTTTAATATGCGGGTAAAGGCAGGGAAGGGTGCATGAACATTGAGGTTTAACGTCTACACCCACTATTGGCGATATGGCAGACGGGGATAACCATCCCAGGGAAAGAGGGATAGGGACCTGAATCAACACTGAACCACCAAAGCAATCATACTGTTAATAAAATGGAACAGTGAAAATGGCCACATTTTATATCGCCCACCACGGGATTCGAACCTGGGTCATCGGTGTGCCAGGCGAACGCTCTACCAATTGAGCTACGGCGATGGGTGCATTCCTTTCCTGTGCGTCTTATAGCCCGTATTTATTTAAATGACTGTTGGTTTATTAGGGGAGGTTATTTCTTTTTTGCTGAACAGAGGAAGGGAGGAGAGCAGCAAAAGGATAAATAAATAAATAAACAAATAAATAAATAAATAGGTAAATACCTACTTGAGAAGTTTTAATTCACCATTAAGAGCAAAACGTAAACTGCATTATTGCTAATGAGACCCATCCATACATTTGTATCTGTCACAGTAACAATTAAAACTGTCCGAAAATGTCAGAAGGGATCTGATTATTAGGCAATTATAAATTATGTGTATCACTTTGAAATAGCACTAGCAGGATAGTCCATACATGGTACTTGATAAATTATTGAAGATATTGCGTTAACGTTAAAAGTGTTATAAGCTAGCTATAAGAGGAAAACAAATTACACACACAAATAAATAAGAAAATAAATAAATAAATAAATAAATACACAAGCCAAATATTGTAATTCTGTTTGAGGTATACCATATTAGCATTTGTATTATTATAATAATAATAATACAGGATGCTATACGCGCTTTTCCCCAAATCATTCAGGCTCAAAGCGCGGCGATCTATACCAACATACACGCTCACCTGTCTCATCCACCCTCACACACACCAAACACATATCCATTACTCAAACAGGTGGTGTAAAGGCAGGGAGATCGCTATTAGAAGACGGAAAGAAAATCGAATTTTTATTTTTGAAATTTTTATATTGACTGCGTCCTGTACCATTATTGAAGGGAGGGAGGAAACCGGAGTGCCCGGAGAAAACCCTCGGTGACCTCAATAGTCTCGTACCTAAGTCACATACGTTCGCCCCTTGCGGGAATCGAACCCGCGACCTTCGGCATAGGCATTATTTTTAAAACGGAAGCTGAAAAAAACACCTGTTGGGCATTAAATAAATAATATTTGCCACAAGTACAACTAGCTTTGGTAAATTCGAAAGTACTTTATTCGAAAGTACTTTAATCAAAGTTAGTTAAAATGCTCTAATTATTTAAACAACAACAACAATCGGTGTGCGTCAGGGATGCCTACTCTCTCCAACACTCTTCAACATCTTCCTAGAGCGCATCATGTCAGATGCCCTTGCAGATCACGAAGGCACAGTCAGCATAGGGGGGAGAGCAATCTCCAACCTTCGTTTTGCGGATGACATTGATGGATTGGCTGGAACAAGAAACTTGAACAGCTGGTACAGAGGCTTGACACCATCTCCAGCGCCTATGGAATGGAAATAAGTGCAGAGAAGACCAAAATGATGACCAACAACACCAATGGCATCAACACAGACATCAAAGTCCAAGGCCAATCCCTCAACATAGTGCATAGCTTCAAATATTTAGGAGCCATAGTATCAGACAATGGGTCCCGACAGGAAGTCCTCTCCAGGATCGCACAAACAACTGCTGCCCTGGCGAGGTTGAAGCCAATTTAGAAAGACAGGACCATCAGTCTACATTCCAAGGTAAGGCTGCTGCGCTCCCTTGGTATCTCCATCTTCCTATATGCTTGCGAAACATGGACCCTCACAGCAGATCTCCAACGAAGAATACAAAGCATGGAGATGAGGTGCTACAGAAGACATCTGGGCATTTCCTATACCCAGCAAATCACCAACGATGAAATCCGACAGACCATCACACAAGCCATTGGACAACAAGATGACCTGCTCACAGTGGTGAAAAAACGGAAACTCCGATGGTATGGCCACGTCACCAGATCATCAGGTCTTGCAAAGACAACCATGCAAGGCATAGTGCAAGGAGGTAGAAGAAGAGGGAGATCGAAAAAGATGTGGGAAGACAACATTCGAGAATGGACTGGTTTGACACTGAGCGAAACAATCAGGGTTGCTGAGGACATGGACAGATGGAGTGCGCTGGTTAAACGATCATCTGTGGTGCCCCTACGACCTCCGAGTTACGGGTTAGGATAGGATAGGAATTATTTAAACGATTTGGAAGGTTAACGCTGTATGTCATGAGCTCATCAACCTATCCCACATCTACGCTTAGATCATTTAAGGCAACGGCATCTTATCATTAAAGGCCTCAACGTGAATTCAACCTACATTTATTCATTTAGTCTATTTGCACTCACCAACGACATTTAGGCCTGGTATACAAAAGATAATCGGCTACGAGTGCATTGTTCTAATTATTGGACTGCTGACAGTATTGGACTGCTGATTATATATCCTGAGTGTGCGTGACCGGAGACCTCTACTTCAAACGATGACCGAATCGGGCGCAGTCAGAGTATTTGAGATTGCTCCCTTTGGCGTGGATCTCTGCAGTTCAAGTGTGCTGATGGTGTTGGCAACAAATCAACTCACACGGAATATCAAAGACTACGCGCCCTCTGACACAGATGCTTATTGTCCCATAAGCACGAAGCTGGTGATTACGGAATGATTTTGCAAGCGTTACGTTTGGACTGACCCACAACTCAAAGTCCTTGTTTACTGTGACGCATGTATATTTCCAACAGAGTAAAGTACAAATTAATTCTATTACGACTGACTCTAACATGTGTCGGATAGCGCAGTGGTTGGAGCACTCGATACTGTGTCGCAAGTTAAGCACCGTCCAGTGCGGTTAGCACTTGGATGGGTGACCGCAAAACGTGAAGCGACAAATAACAACGCCCCCAGTTGACTCAACTGTGACTGAGTACCTACTCTTTTAAGGGTGGGGAAGGTAAAGCAGCGAGGGAGAGAGATGGGCATCACCCTCATTACGCTGGCCCAAGATAAGTGTGATCTCCAACATCACGCTCCCCTACGGCCACAAGGCTATGGGACTACCTTTACCTTTTTTTTTTTTAACCTAACATAACATATTAAACAAAGCTGAGATAATAATAAAATAATAACATAATTTATTTTTATAAACATAGTATAAATGGGTGTGACATTTAAGTAACAGCGTACGCGTTGTATCTAGGATACCGTTTTTATAATAATTGTGATATGATTATGATCATTTATTTAATCACCTCAACAATTTCTGCTGCAAGTGTGATCATAGTCATAGTGACACGCAGCTGACTAAAGAAACAATCCGAGAAGGGGTACAACAACGGCTGCAACTTTTATAACCTCAACTACTTCATCATCATCATCATCATCATCATCATCATCATCATC
The DNA here is from genome assembly GCA_036898135.1 of Oncomelania hupensis. Classification (NCBI taxonomy): domain Eukaryota; kingdom Metazoa; phylum Mollusca; class Gastropoda; order Littorinimorpha; family Pomatiopsidae; genus Oncomelania; species Oncomelania hupensis. Next base: position 30,299,619 of record CM072518.1, on the reverse strand, counting down.
ATCATCATCATCATCATCATCATCATCATCATCATCATCATCATCATCATCATCATCATCGTCGTCGTCGTCGTCGTCGTCGTTGTTGTCATCATCACCATCAGCAGTAGTAGCATTGCAGTAGCAGCAGCAGCAGCAGCAATAACAGCAGTTTAACCTTCTTCTGCTTCAATAAGTAATCAAACATTCACAAACAAACAAACGAACAAACAAAACAAAACAAAACAATCAAACAGATAAACTCACCAACCCACCAACCCACCAACCCACCAACCAACACAACAAACAACAAACAAGCCTTACGGCAGCATCGAAGTTTCCGCTAGCGGCGATGAATCTACGGCAGTACTTCTGTGCGAATTTCTTCATGTAGAAGTCGTCGCCGCATGGGAAACGTCGCTCAAAGCAGGTGAAGAACTCGCAGTCTCCAGCTCGACCTAACGCCTGGCATGTCGCGTTCACCTCTGCCAAATAGACGTTTACATAGAAGTCCCATGAAACGAACACATCCACTCTGAACAATGAAGCAGTTAAGTTCAAGAATAATCACCCAAAACCAAACCAATTAAAAGAAAAGTGTTGTTATATGTAAAATTGTATGATTATGTTTTTAAAAAAAAACACACACACACACACACACACAAAACACATACGAACGTATGCCTTAACAAGAATATTAATGTTTGATTGATATATAACATATCTCAAATGCATACAAAACACTGGCTTTGAGAGAGAGAGAGAGAGAGAGAGAGAGAGAGAGAGAGAGAGAGAGAGAGAGAGAGAGAGAGAGAGAGAGAAGAGAGAGAGAGAGAGAGAGAGAGAGAGAGAGAGAGAGAGAGAGAGAGAGAGAGAGAAGAGAGAGAGAGAGTGAGGAGAGAGAGAGAGGAGAGAGTAGAGAGAGAGGAGATCGCCAGCAGACCTTTTCTTAACAAGTTAAGGTTTATATTTCATTAAATTTGAAGGCAAACTGTACATTAAAAATCATATTGATAGTACGAAGTTTTCTTACCTTACAGAGGTTGGACCAACAGTGTCGCCGCAACAAACCACCATCGCCATCGTCTGACCCTCCAATTCATCACCAGCAACCAACAGCGCAATGATCTTCATTTTTGGACGACTTATCTGGAAGCCTGTGTATAAGTCCAAGAGAGAGAGAGAGAGAGAGAGAGAGAGAGAGAGAGAGAGAGAGAGAGAGAGAGAGAGAGAGGAGATCCGCCAGCAGACACTTTCTTCACAAGTTAAGGTTTATATTTCATTTCATTTGCAGGCAACTGTACATTAAAAATATATTGAAAGTAGAAGTTTTCTTACCTTCAGCGGGTTGGACCACAGTGTCGCCGCCAACAAACCACCACGCCTTCGTCTGCCCCACCATCATCACCACCACCAACAGCGCAATGATCTTCATTTTTGGACGACTTATCTGTAGCCTGGTATAAGTCAAACTGTATTTTCTGGTTGCTGTGGTTGTTGATTCCGCGGTAACCGTTGGTTGTTTCTGCTTCTGTCGATGCTTTAGCTTGATGTAGCGCTTGTGAATGGTGAAGGAAACCTGCGCATGCGCGCGTCGCATTTGTACTGCAAGTGTGAAAGTGGGAAAGAGGATGATAACTCTGACGAAGCTGATCGTGTGACGGCACTTCGATATAATATTGTATTTGATATATTATATAATATTTTGTATTTAATATAATATATTGCATTTAATAAACTATTGTAATAAAATTATCGAAAGATTATCGTTTATTATTATTTTGTTAAAAGAAGGAACAGAAGATTTACATACCAACGTATGCCTTAGAAATAATATTAATGTTTGATTTGCAACATATCTCAGATGCATGCGATCTGAAGAGAGAGAGAGAGAGAGAGAGAGAGAGAGAGAGAGAGAGAGAGAGAGAGAGAGAGAGAGAGAGAGAGAGAGAGAGAGAGAGATTCGTCTTCTTCTTCGGAGTGTAGACGGTGGAGTGTACCATGATTGATATAACTTCAACACTAGGCCTACTTTGGGCATCACACGATGAGCTGTATATACGTATCTCAATAGCGAGTTCGTTTACATTTCGTCAGCTGTTTATAGTGTAGTAGATATGATTATTGCTAATAATAATAATCATCATCATCTTACAAGTGACACGGTGACAAGTTACAGTCATATAGGAAAGATAATCTATATTATATCGTAGATAACGGTAACTAATAAATTTGATGGTCCACCAAACCAGCCTAACTCGCGAACAGTCAAAGCATTATATATGGGTCGTAGGTTCAAAATTGTGAATGTAACAAAATTGTGAATATAACAAAAATGAGTTCACGAAACTCTAAATTAGTATCTAGAAATTATACAATTTTAATCGAAAGATGCTTTTATTTCAAAGTCATTTCTTTTATAGTCTGTGGGCCAAGTAGTACACGCATCAGCACAATCATTGAAGTATTGAATTGCAATCGATAACATTGCAGACCTTACAGAGGGGTTAACGGGTTCGAAACCCGTTGACTGCCTGGAGTGCCGAAGCACACCCACACACACACACACACACCACACACACACACACACACACACACACACACACACACACACACACACACACACACACACACACAAGTGCTGGACCTTAACGGGTGCAAAGTTCTCTCGGGTTCACTTAGAAGTCTGGGGCCATTTAGGGGTACATCTGTTACGTTCGAGATTCGAATCCCTTATGCAATAGTGTTTATTTATTACGTTGTGGCACCCAGTACAGCTAACCACATAGCTCTGTTATCTGCTATGTTCAGTAAAAAAAAAAAAAAAATCATAAACTTGTAAGCAAATGCTTCCGTACTGCTCCTGTAGTCTTACTTCCATTATTGCAGCTACTCTGTTAAACTCCAATATTTCTCCTTTTGGCACTGCTTTACAAAGTTCCCTTCCAAATTTAAATTGGCAGCAAACGTAACGCCCTCTCAGTCCCAGTGGGTTGGGCACTGAATAGAATGGACCCAACGTTTCCCGGCGTGTCGTAAGAGGCGACTAACAGGGGTGATGTCAGCACGGCATCACTGTGCGAAAGTCTTCTACACAGAAGTCACCGGCCAGGGAGGAGGAACCTCAAGTTACAATGGGTTCAACGATCACGTTCTCGGGGCCAAGGCGAGCCACACTATACTCGTGGATTTCGGCTGTGGCCAACAGCGTGGAGAGGATTGGGCTCTGCCAGGTCTTTCTTGCTCAAGACGAAGTACGATGAAAAGAACCACTCACTCCATACCGGATCGGTCGTCGTCCGGGTCGTTAAGAACCGCGCCTTCCGTGGCCACCAGGAATGAGGTGATAAGTGGATTATTTATGGACAACTTAGCAAGATCCGCACAAGAGACAGCATTGTAATAGGAACCTGGAATGTCAGGACCCTAACTGCGGAGGGAAAATTATAATATGTTGTACCACTGTCGATGGAACATTTTAGGTATCAACGAACTGCGCTGGAAAGGCCTAAATAAAACAACGACCGAAAAAGGCCACAAGCTTTATTTCAGCGGGAGAGATGACAGGCGTTGAATTCTTGGTCCACAAAAACATTCTAGCCACTGTCATAGGTTGCCGACCAGTCTCCAGTAGACTCTTTACCATCCGTCTGAGAGCAGCCCCTTTCAATATCACCATCATCTAGGCCTATGCCTCAACATCAGACTATGACGACAGCGAAGTCGATGAATTCTATTAACTTCTGCAGGCTGTCCTTGACCAACTGCCGAAGAAGGACATAATCATAGTGCAAGGCGACTGGAATGCCAAGTTTGGCCAAGATGAGAACCACAATTGGAGAGACATGTGTGGACACCACTGCAGCAACGAGACAAATGACAGAGGTCTGAGACTCTTAGGGCGCGTCCACATGACGAGCTGCGCTTTGAGCTAGAGGTGGCGTAGCGATGGACGAGCTTTGAGCTTTGAGCGGTGGGTGGCCACAATAAAAGCGTCAAAAAGCTAGCAGCTCGCTAGCTGCACAGCTGGCTGTAAGCTCGGCGACAGCTTGGGTGGCCACATGACAAGCTGTTACAGCTAGCTGCCTGCGAGCGTGATGCTAGCTGTCGTTCAGAAGTTTATTATCTGTGGTTTTGCAAGGCATCGCAGACCCGCAACTAAAATTTATTTCTGTTGAAGTTGGAGCCTACTTGAAAGAGAGTGAAGGAATATTTTCCAGGTTTCAGATGAAACTCTGCTTTGAAGGGAATACAGTAAATATGTCCCACTACCAAATTCCAACATTCACCTTTCCTATTTTTTGGGTAGGTAACCCAGCCTATCGCCCAAGTCATACCTAATAACACGCATCAACACAGTCGATATCATCTTCAATTATCGCCATTCTATGGCAAGCCGTTGTGTAGAATGCGGGTTTGTAGTGCTTGCTGGAAAATGGTAAGTGCTGAAAACAGCAATCTGCACAACGTGACCACTGCTGACAACATTGTGCTAGCACTGTTGCCTTGCACAATGCAGTCATCCATCATGAGGTCGCTGATATAAAAAAGGACACGGAGATCTGGGATGATACTCATGTCCGTGGCGAACAGGACAGACGGATGGGGTGTTACTCAGGTCGTACTGGACAATACTTAGCAAGTGTGAGAGAACAGTTGGTTGAGTATTTTGTCAGGGTTGGTGCAGTGAACTGGCAGGAAAACTACAGTTAATATAACTTTGCTGAACTAACTGACGGCAGTGATAATGAAGGATGAGACTCGTGACTTTAGTTTTCCCACAATGTTCATATACGTCACAAAGCTTGTGATTTTAAATCTAAAGTTGGTCACTTTTCTTTTAAGATCAACATGGAATGTACTATTTAAAAAAAAAATAAAACAAAGGGTGCAGATTTAAAAGAGATGGACCTGCAATCATGCACTCCACCCAAATGTTGGTCATTTACTGTTCAGCCTTCCCCTTTTCTCTCTCTTGTTTCCCCCCCCCACCCCCCACCCCTACAAAGAAATAAACCCAAGTTAAAACGTTAACTATATATTTTTGTAAACTTTTATTGGCTGGCATCAAACACACAATACCTACATCATAAGTGTTCATTGATAATTTACCATCATAGCCCTTTTATTTTTTTATGTATAAAATCCAGATCTAAATCTATGTTGAATTTGCTACTATAAGCACGGTTCTAAGTCTGAGTGAAAACATCAAATGTGAATTCGCTTAATAGATCTAGATCTGTATTTTATTTGCAACAAATTGTGTTAAAACATAATAAAAGTAAAAAAAGCACTTACTGGGTACTATTATTTTTCAATGGCGACTGCACAAATGATAAAGCTGCAATTTTGTCAATTAGGCCTATACTATACGAAAAGAGCAATTGGTCATTTTATTATAAAATTTATAACCATCTTCACTCAATCACTAACTTGAGTGCCTTGCCATTTTAGGCACCTCCTGAAACAGCTTTGCTCAAACCTCCCTGTTCGAAAATCTTTTTGTTTTTTCTGCCACAATCTCTTATTTTGTAGTTCTCTGATTCCGTAAGCGAAGGGTGGTAAGAAGACTGATTCAAGGCCAAGGACACAAAACCAATCAAGGTCAAGGACCCAAAACCACCGCTTGAGCTTCGAGCGTCGATAAATGCCGAGAGCGGTAGCCGCGCGGCAATTGCTAGCTTCAAGCGGCGGTAATGTTCTCGGCATTTAGGCCTAATTGACAAAATTGCAGCTTTATCAAGGGCTATGATGGTAAATTATCAATGAACACTTATGATGTAGGTATTGTGTGTTTGATGGCAGCCAATTTACAAAAATATATAGTTAATGTTTTAACTTGGGTTTATTTTTTTTGTAGGGGTGAGGGGAGGGGGGGGGGGGAAACAAGAGAGAGAAAAGGGGAAGGCTGAACAGTAAATGACCAACATTTGGGTGGAGTGCATGATTCCAGGTCCATCTTTATTAAATCTGCACCCTTTGTTTTATTTTTTTTAAATAGTACATTCCATGTTGATCTTAAAAGAAAAGTGACCAACTTTAGATTTAAAATCACAAGCTTTGTGACGTATATGAACATTGTGGGAAAACTAAAGTCAGGAGTCTCATCCTTCATTATCACTGCCATCAGTTAGTTCAGCAAAGTTATATTAACTGTAGTTTTCCTGCCAGTTCACTGCACCAACCCTGACAAAATACTCAACCAGCTGTTCTCTCACCCTTGCTAAGTATTGTCCAGTACGACCTGAGTAACACCCCATCCGTCTGTCCTGTACGCCCCGGCCCCCTTTGGGGTGCCGGGGGTTTCAGTATAAATAGTATCCCCACTTTCTGGAAATTTAGTGCTTTAAATTCCCACTGTCGCTGTCTTTCTCATTTGCTCTTTCTCATTCCTGCTCTGTTCTATCAATCTGATATACTATCGTCTTCTTCGCTAGCCCAGTCTCCTACCTTTTTTCTTGAAAACTCTTCCGGGATAAGACTCCTTATTTGTGTATGAGGTCTGTTGGATCAGATTGGGAATATTGGACGCTTTCTGCCAGGTGGTCCCTAGGGCTTCCTATGATGTTATTATTTAGCAATGTAGGCATTTTATATGTATGTGTTTTGTTGATAATTTATAATGATGTTTGTATTATATTTTGTTTTTGTAAACGGGGGTTCGATAAGTTGGGGTGAAGCCTCAACCGTCCTTTGCGTGGGATGTCTTTATTGTAAAGTGACTGGCTGGTGGAGAGCTTTCGGTTTTACCACTAGGGTTGTTTCAGCAGATCTTTTATGCGGATCGGGGGTTGTCTGGTCCTGATTTGGCTCGGAAGAGTCCGCTGGACCTAAAGCAATAATAATGTAATGTTCGCCACGGACTTGAGTATCATCCCAGATCTCCGTGTCCTTTTTTATATCAGCGACCTCATGATGGATGACTGCACTGTGCAAGGCAACAGTGCTAGCACAATGTTGTCAGCAGTGGTCACGTTGTGCAGATTGCTGTTTTCAGCACTTACCATTTTCCAGCAAGCACTACAAACCCGCATTCTACACAACGGCTCGCCATAGAATGGCGATAATTAAAGATGATATAGACTGTGTTGATGCGAGTTATTAGGTATGGCTTGGGCGATAGGCTGGGTTACCTACCCAAGAAATAGGAAAGGTGAATGTTGGAATTTGGTAGTGGGACATATTTACTGTATTCCCTTCAAGGCAGAGTTTCATCTGAAACCTGGAAAATATTCCATCACTCTCTTTCCCGTAGGCTCCAACTTCAACAGAAATAAATTTTAGTTGCGGGTCTGCGATGCCTTGCAAAACCACAGATAATAAACTTCTGAACGACAGCTAGCATCACGCTCGCAGGCAGCTAGCTGTAACAGCTTGTCATGTGGCCACCCAAGCTGTCACCGAGCGTACAGCCAGCTGTACAGCTAGCTAGCTGCTAGCTTTTTGACGCTTTTGGTGTGGCCACCCACCGCTCAAAGCTCAAAGCTCGTCCAACGCTACGCCACCGCTAGCTCAAAGCGCGACCCCTTGGGGTCATGAGCAATCTTGCCACTGTAGATTGTTCAAACCTATAAAGGGAAAAGTGAAAGCCACAGTTGAAAACCTGTCTTTCCTTTATAGGCAAGACAGATTCACTGCGGCAACAGTTTCCCCCGTTGGAGTGCCGGGGGTTTCCAGTATAAATAGTATCCCCACTTTATGGAAATTTAGTGCTTTAAATTCCCACTGTCGCTGTCTTCCTCATTTACTCTTTCCTATTCCTGCTCTGTCCTTCACTCTGCTATACTATCTTCTTCTTCGCTAGATCAATGACCTACCTTTTTTCTTGAAAACTCTTCCTGGACAAGACTCCTTGTTTGTGTATGAGGTCTGTTGGATCAGCTTGGGAGTGTTGGACACTTTCTGCCGGGTGGTCACTAGGGCTTCCTATGATTGTACTATTTAGCACTATAGGCATTTTATATGTATGCGTTATGTTGATGATTTATAATGAATGATGTTTGTATTCTATTTTGTTTTTGTAACCGGGATGTCTTTATTGTAAAGTGACTGGCCGGTGGAGGGCATTCAATTTTCCCACTGGGGCTGTTTCAACAGATCTTTTATGCGGATCGGGGGTTGTCCGGTCCTGATTTGGCTCGGAAGAGTCCGCTGGACCTAAAGCAACAATAAATCAATCAATCAATCAATCAAGCTCAAAGCGCAGCTAGTCATGTGGACGCGCCCTACCGCTGCTCGAAGCTAGCAATAGCCGCGCGGCTACCGCTTGTGGTGTGGACGCTTCTACAGTAATTCTAGTTAGACTTTTCGCAGCGCAGCTCAAAGCTTCGCTCGAAGCTTGTCATGTGGACGCGCCCTTAGAGTTTGCCAGATACAACAATCTGATACTGGCAAACATGCTTGGTCTCCACAAAAAATCAAGACGATAGACATGGCATAGTCCCATCTGGGAGCATCACAACCAGATTGACTACATCCTGGTCACGAAAAGCTTCAGATCAAGCGTCAACATTGGCAAGACACGCACTTTTACAGGCGCAGACATCGGAAGTGACCACGATCTTGTTATGATGTCTTTCCGGCTCCACTTGAAGAGAGTAAACACAGCAAAGTGCACCAGACTGAAGTTCGACCTGGACAAACTGCAAGACCCAGAGGTGGCAAAAATATTCCAAGCCACAACTGGAGTGAAATGTTCACCACTGCTTATTTAGCGAGCTGTCGAAGTAGATGTCAACACCATGACCACCACTTTCAACTCAACAGTGACAAATGCCGCCACTGAGATCCTTGGCAAGCATTGCGCAAAGAAGAAACCGTGGATCACACTTGAACTTTTGGACCTGTGTGACAAACGAAGAGAGATAAAAAGAAAAAGAACACCTCACAGGGACCTGATGCCTGTCGAAAAATCAACAGTGACATCCGAAAAGGTATTTTGGTTCGATAACTTTTAATGAGATTTTTAAAGTTTGCAATGCCAGGACCATAACTGCAATTTCAGTAGTTTGTCTTTGATGTGTTTAGATTGAATTGTATTGTTAGTTATGATTCATAGTAGCTACCCCCAATCAATTTCTTTTTTCCTCTTTTCCCCTCTCAATCGCTTCCCCCTCCCTCTCCTCCTCCCGCAATCCATCTGTGTACATAAATAGCTTTTTTAATTTTAAAAATTTAAAATGTTGTACAATTAATTATTTTGCATGTTTGTGTATATCCATGTGCCCTTAATGTTTTTTTTCTGGAATAAACTTGCCTTGCCTTGCCTTGGCAATGATCAAAACCTGTTTAAATTTTTAATTGATGTTGGTTTATTTTATCGCATATAGGTCATATCATACTTTGGTATACTTGGTTACATTTCATCAGCAATGCTAGTTTTATGTTCATCTTTAATCATTTTTAATGTTACTATTCTAGTGTTATTTTGAATAGCTTTGTATGGTCCTGATTCGGCTTTTGGCAGTCTGCTGGACCCTATAAACATTGAATATATAATCTAATCTATTTATAATACAAACGGCTGGGTGTTATCTACCGCTGCACGATCGAAGATCCATTTTCCTTTTGCTATCGTGGATCCATTCTACTTGGTTAATATCCCTGGGGTGTAATTGTGATGAATGAAAGTCTGGTGGAAGCTCTTTGGGGCAACACATATGTTTGTTGGCAAAATGAATTGTGTGAAAGGAGTTTGAAAGCGATATTAACTCTTTCAAGTTTCTTTCATTTTATTTCAAATTTTTGACGTTCATCGCAAGAACATATCCTTGTGCATCATGCTGAGGACAACAAAATGAAATTGTAGTCGTACTAAAGTTTTCTTATAAACTACCATGCTTTTATTTATTTATTTTTTAAAATGACGTCACCACGATGACGTCATTCTATACACATAAATTTTCTACACTGTAATTACAATAATTAGGGAAAATAATGACAAGGTTGAAGCCCATTTGGAAAGACAGGACCATCAGTCTACATTCCAAAGTAAGACTGCTGCGCTCCCTTGTCATCTCCATCTTCCTATATGCTTGCGAAGCATGGACCCTCACAGTAGATCTCCAACGAAGAATACAAAGCATGGAGATGAGGTGCTACAGAAGACTTCTGGGCATTTCCTATGCCCAACACATCACCAACGACGAAGTCCGACAGACCATCACACAAGCCATTGGACAGCACGATGACCTGCTCACAGTGGTGAAGAAACGGAAACTCCGATGGTATGGCCACGTCACCAGATCATCAGGCCTTGCAAAGACTATTCTGCAAGGCACAGTGCAAGGAGGTAGAAGAAGAGGGAGACCGAAAAAGAGGTGGGAGGACAACATTCGAGAATGGACTGGTTTGACACTGAGCGAAGCCATCAGGGCTGCTGACAGACAAAGATGGAGTATGCTGGTTAAACGATCATCTGTGGTGCCCCTACGACCTCCGGGTTACGGGACAGGATAGGATAGGATAGGGAAATTAATAAGGTAGTTAACATCATAAAACTGTAAATTTAGTGTTTACGAAATATGACATGACAGAAATATAACTAAATAATTTAATTTTTAAAAATTCTCTGAATTGTGTTTATCGCAAGGCAGACCTTATACAAAACTATTGTCTGTTGAGGATTAAATAATAGTAATTTTCTGTTTACACGAAGCCATACGGAAATGTGAACCTGAACTAAAGCCAAACACAACATTGTATATTTAAAGATAGCGGACTGTAGTAGTGCGCATTGTACCTCTTTGTGTTGTGTACCATCATGTATATCCCTTCCCATCAACATCCTCATCCTCCTCATCATATAATTTTCGACGTCGTCGTCATCATCATCATCATCATCATCATCATCATCATCATCATCATCATCATCATCATCATCATCATCATCATCATCATCATCATCATCATCATCATCATTATCATCATCATCGTTGTCATCATCATTATAGTAAAGTACAGTATAGTAGTGACGGCATCGT